>JACCIB010000202.1:0-257764 GCA_018906965.1 Philotrypesis tridentata
ATGTGTGTCGAAATTGACATAAATAGAACTGTTACTGCGTAGATGTAAACAACAGTATTAAAGATTTCTAATGACATGCAGTCAGATTAACAGCCTAAATTTACAATGTATTGTTTTTATCCTTAATAATAAATTCATGTATATTACGCATATATACAATACCTGGTCTCTAAATTAGTTGCGGATTGTTTGGTTTGCCACACCTCTCTGGTAACGTCACAAGAATTAAGGACTAGGCAATTAAGAGGAGAAGTTTAATTTATAAACTAGGACTTTTCCGTTTGTAATAAGGTTTTCAACTTATCCCGAATTTATTATCGCAGAAATCTAACTGTATATACTCTTTAATACTACTGTTTATACCTACGCAGTAACAGTTCAAGTTATGTCAATTTAATACTGTACAGAAATGTGTAATAATAAATTTAGGCTATTATATATAGACGAGTAAATGAAGAAAATATAAAAATAAGTATGTGTATATAATATATATGTATGTATATTGTATATATGCGTAATATACATGAATTTTTTTTTTTTTATTTAAGCTTTTCAAGCCTTTTCAAGGCTTATTACAGCTGTACATTAGGGTTACATAGTTTGTATTTACATTGTGTTTTGTTTTTACATATTAACGCTATTTATATATCTATGTTGAGTTTAAATTTTAAGGTTACAATCGTTAAGAAAGTCAATCAATGTCTTTATTACATTGTAGTTCGGATTTCCTAGCAGGGATTCTACGCATTGCGGGAGGTATATTTTACTTTCTTTAATTCGCTTATGAGTTTGTTCCTTTGAGTATCAAACAATCTACATTGCCACAAAACGTGATTAATTGTTTCGGAACTTTCGTTGCATTCACAGATGTCGTTGTTTACTATTCCTATGCGAGCTAATGAGGCGGCTAAATTATAATGATTTGATCTGATGCGATTGACGCTTACAATTGATTCTCTATTTAAATTTACATTATAAAACCATGGTTTTCTCTGCTCTTTGTAATAATGCATAAAATAATTTTTGCCCTTGGTTTGGCTTTGAGGTTTTAGTTGTGATATAGTTTGTGTATATGCGGATGTTTTGAAGTCTCCAATTAGGTCCGAGAAAGGAACCGTCTCGATATCGATTGAATTTGATAGAGTTACATTTTTCGCAAGTTGATCTACATATTCATTCCCTTCGATTCCCACATGAGCTGGGATCCAGAACAATTTGATTCGACTTTCATTTGGCGTTTCTCGCAGGAATTGATTGTATTTTTTCTTTATTTCTAAGATATATTTGTTTTGGTTTATACTAACATTAATTGAGTTGAGCGCCTGGAGAACGCTAAGGGAATCAGAAAAAATGAATATGCTGTGTCTGTTATTTTCTAGAGCTATGTCAAAGAATCACAAAGTGCAATACTTTCCGCTGTATAGATAGAAGCTTGCTTATCTAAGCTTTTTGTTTTTTGTACATTGAGTTCCTTGCAAAAGCAAGCTGCGCCTACACAATTATTTTTAGGGTTTTTGCTACCATCGGTGTAAATACAGTACGCATTTGTTTTGTTATTATTTAGAAACTCATTAAAATATTCGTTGGGACTTGGAGTATTTTTTATTTGTTTGCCTAGTACAATGTCGAATGGAATTTGCGTGATTATTGTGTCATACTCGTGGCGGTAGATATTGAATTTGTTATTCGTTTCTATTTTGTAAGCTATATGTTGTATTTCTTCTAGGCATTCAAATAAAAGAGACTTCACTTTTAATGGGTTTTTATTACAGATATTTAGGTAGCTTTTAATATTCTTAAATGACTCGGATTCTTTATTCGATAAATTTTTTGAGAAATGACATTTGCACAAGAATTTGCTTCGCTCCTTTACGGTGGTGACTTTACTCTCTGCTAAGACTACATTGTTGGGTGTACTTCGACGGTAACCTAATGCAGTTTTCAGAGCTGTGCTCTGTATTTTCTCGATTTTTTTTACAAGATTAATTTGTGGGGGAAAATACAAAAAGCATCCGTAGTCGATGACAGATCTTATCAAGCTTTTATATAAGATGAGTAGGGAAGATGGATCAGCGCCCCACCACGTACCGCATAAAAATTTTATTATGTTTAAGGACTTAGCGCACCTCCGCGATACATTGTCAATTTGCGGTATGAAGGATAACTTGTAGTCGAAGATAACGCCTAAAAATCGAGTAGATTCAGAGGATTTGATTGTATGATCTTGTACTTTAATTTCGACAGTACCTGGGGGTATTCTTTTGTTATTAAAATGTATTAGAATCGATTTACTAGGAGCGAGTTCTAATCCTATTTCAGAGAGATTTTTATCTACTATATTCACAGCTCTTTCGATTAGTCTTCTACCTCTTTTGAGTGAGCGAAATTTTGTATATAACACAATGTCATCTGCAAACTGCGCGATTGAGATACTTTTTTGTAGACTTTTTACAATGTCTGATACATATAGTATGTACAGCAGAGGGCTGAGGACGCCTCCTTGCGGTACGCCCTTATACACTTTCCTGTACTTTTCGCCTGTATGTTCAGTATAAATATAACGTTCATGTGTCAAGAATTTTATGTATTTGAGAAACTTATGAGAGCATCCTATTTCCGAAAGTTTTTTTAGCAGTAAATCGGGGTTGACGTTGTCAAAAGCCCCTTTGACATCTAAAAAAGCAGCTAGAACTTCTTTTTTTTCGACGAATGCTTCGTCTATTTTCATTTTGAGATTAACTAAATTGTCTATGCAAGATTTTCCCTTCCTAAATCCGTGCTGGCTGTGGGGAATGAGGTTATGGAATTCGACGTACCATTGAAGTCTGTTTTTGACTAGCGTTTCGTATAACTTGCTGAGGCATGCGGTTAGCGTTATAGGCCTTACTGAGATACCGTCACTTTTGTTTAAAAAATGGACGTAGCCATTTTTCCAATTGAGAGGAAACAAGCTATCTGAGTTCATTTGATTGAAAATGTCTACCAGTAATAATTTATATTTGATCGGTAATTTTTGTATTATGTCGAAATCTATTCCATCCATTCCGGGAGATGATTTGGTGTTTTTATTCTCGAGGGCAAGGTTAAATTCGGAAAAACTAAAGGGAAGGTCGAAGGAATCATTTGGAGATTGAGATGGAATCCAGTCGGGATTTGTAGGAACCCACGGCGGCGAAATCTTGTTTAGACTTTCTTCTATTTTTTCTGCCGTTTGTAAATGTTGAGTTACGTGTGTAGCGTTGTCAATTTTGTTCCAGCTGCTTTTTAGGATTTTGATCTTATTCCAAACATAATTGGGATCAGTTCTAAAGTTGATAGATTTGGCGAAATTTCTGTAATAGTCTTTCTTTTTTTTCTTAAACATACGTTTTGCAATGGCTGAATTTTTTTTATAAGTGATTAAATCTTCAAGACTTTTGGACTGATCCCATCTTTTGAACGAAGATCGGCGATTACTTTTCGCTTCATTACACTCCGCGTCCCACCAAGGAACTGGGTTTCTTAAATTTTTTGATTCGATATTTTTGTTTTTAGTTGGAGTGCTTGATCTTATTGCTTCTGTGACAGTGTCAACGAATCTATCGTATTTTTCGCACGCTGAAAGTGTATCATAATTAGTGTTAAGAAAGTTTGAATAAGAGATATCGAGTTCTTCGGAAAATTTCTCCCACTTGGTACGCAAGGATTTGAGTTTAAATGATTTTTTTTGTACAGATTCTTGTCAATATTTACATTTATATATATCGGGTAATGGTCAGAACCCCAGGTCTCATCGCATACATCTACTGTTACTTTGTCAGCTATTTGTAAAGTGGAAAATATTAAATCTATATTTGATTTCTTTCCCCGATAAAGATCTACGTGTGAGTGTGTATTGTCATTGTGTAAGAATAAGTTGTTATTTTTTACTGAGGTTTCCAGCTTTTCGCCGTTCTTGTCTGTGTAACTGCTATTCCACTGCTTAGAGTGAGCATTAAAATCGCCTACAAGTAAACAATTGTTCGAAGAGACATTATTGATTATTGTGTCCCATTGAGCCTGAGAAAGTGTGATTCCTGGGGTTCTGTACAACGCTATAATGTCTAATGCTGGTGTAATATTATTAACGCGAATTCCGCAAATTTCGACAGATTGGTCGGGAGAGATTATATTTGGAATTTCAATAAACGCAAGATTTTGTTTAATAAACATAATAGTACCTCCTCCTCTTGAGCCGCCTCGATCCTTCCTGTATGTTGAGAATCCGGGAATGTGCATCTTGTCAGAAGAGGTTAACCAGCTTTCCACTATGATGATGATGTCGAATTCGTATCGTGCGACTTGAATGTCTATGAAGCGTTGCCTTATACTTCTTGCATTCCAGAATAGAATATTTAGGGAATTGTTTCGCTTATTTTTTCCTTGATCCATTTTGTTATGTTGTTGTTATTACAAGATGTTTACTCATTAGATTTTGTGATTGCAGTGTCACTTTGAGAATCTGCAGCGAGCTGATTATCTAAACGAGCGATGATTCTTTTTAACCTGTTTTTCAATTTGTTGTCGTTGATATTATTTAAGATATCTAGTAGAAGAGCTTGGAGAGCAGGAATGTCATCGGTGAATTCTTCAGCAGTTTTCGGGATATTCTTGTTATTATAAGTAACTCGGAGAAATTCAAGTACTTTCTCAAAACTGAGTTTGTGCTTGGTTGAAGATTCTTCGATAACCATTTTTGCTGGTATAAGTTGTGCAATGAGCTCCTCCTGCGAGCACAGTTGAAGGTCGTTGGTTCTAGCTTTCTTTGTAATATTTTTGTGCGTTTCAATGGGAGGAGAGCTATTTAACTGCACTGTCGAATCTTGTGTTGAACTTGAAGTTAAAGATGTTGTTAACTGTCTTTTGTGATTTGCGGCACTTGGGCGTAGAAATTGATGTGAAGTCTCGTTTTCATCCGGCCGCTTTTCATTTATGGTAGGTTGCGACATAGACGGTAGAGTGTTGTTTGTTGGATTATCAGAGTTTTCATTTTGCGGAGGGTTGTTTTCTTGTTCTGTTGATTGTTGTGTAAGGTTGTCTACATTTTTACAAAATTTGGCCACATGTCCCTCTTCTTTGCATATGAAGCACGTAACTTTGTCGGTTGAAAGATAGATCCAGTAGTCTGTTTTATCGAAGTGAATTTTTAATGAACCGGGTAGCTTTTCGGTGTCTTCTGGTAAAATATAGGTTTGTCGACGGAAGCTCAGAATGTGGGAGTACCCAGGATCATTCATTCCTGCTCTTATAAATAAAATAGTTGCTTGTGGCACAATGTTGATTTTCTTTAGTTCATTTATTATAACATCGTGAGGAATAATAGGGCATACGTTGGAGAGTATAATCCTTTTGAGTTTCGAAATTAGTGGTCTGATTTCGAGTATATTTGAGCCAATGTTTATTTTCGTTGGAGTTTCAGTAAGTTTGTCTGCGGTTTGTTTACTATCTAGATAGAGACACACGCGGCCGTTTGAGATCCGCGAGACGAATCGAATACTTGTTGGTTCTACAATTTTGCCGATTTGCTTAACGTATTCCTGAACTGAGATGCCGTCCACTGAATCCAATACGATTGCTTGTTCTCTAGTAGGAAATGCCATTTGATTAACAACTTGAGAGTAAGAACTTGTGGTAGATTGTACTTTTGTTGATGCCATTGTGTTGAGTGTTGAATAAGTGCTTCTAAAAGAAGCACTTAAACTTGCGATGCACTAATATGCAAGGGAACTCCGAGACGCTGGCGCGTCTGGATTTCGTTTCACTATTTGAAAGGTGATATAGACAAGATATTACTGTTGTGTAATTAATACTCGCGAATTCATGCGAGCACTCGCAAACACGTCCGACTCGCTTGACGGTTCGAGACGGAATTATATATACATGAATTTATTATTAAGGATAAAAACAATACATTGTAAATTTAGGCTGTTAATCTGACTGCATGACACTAGAAATCTTTAATACTGTTGTTTACATCTACGCAGTAACAGTTCTATTTATGTCAATTTAATAGAGTACAGAAATGCGTATGTGTGTATATAAGTATATATGTATCTATATATATGCATAATATACATGAATCTAAAGATAATAACAATATATTGTAAATTTAGGCTATTAAACAAAGCTTTTAGTCGAATAGAAGCTGAGAAATATAAAAAATACTCAGCGTCTCGTTTTAAACGTACGCGCGCGCGTCGCCGCGCAGGCGCACGCCACTCCCGATGGCCCCCCACCACTCGCTGCGGCCGTCGAAGCATCATTTTACAGCGCGACTTCGACTCTTCGGTGCCCATATTTTATTAGAAATATACAACATAGAGACTTAAAAAATAACATCTATAAGCTAAATGACATGCTCTACACGAACGTTTTTGTTCGACGTTGATATGTCAAGTAATATACGAGTATGGCTTGTAAACGCAAAATGTTAAATATCTCAGGATGTAAGCAACGAAAATTAAAATTTTTTTTTAAATTGTTGGTAAATTGGTCTATAAATTTAACTAGAATAGTTGATTTTGTGAATTATCATATTTTCATGTTGAAAAATGAAAAAATCGATGACGTATAAAACTAGGGTGACGTTTAAAACGTTGTTAAAACCGCAAAAATAAAGATAATGAAATTCTTCAGAATGCTTTTGATTTCTGTGTATTTACCCTTATTGTATACCAAATTTCAAGTGTCAGCAAGGTTCCAAAAAAATTTCGCAAATATTTAAACTTTTAGACTCGGCGGGGGTATAAAACGTTATAAAACAAAAAGTTTTACGATTCTGATTTTCGGCATTAGCGTGATTGTTGTACACTTAGTGAACTATATTTTTCTAAAGTTTTGTCACTTTTTGTTAATAATCAACATTTTTACAGCAACTTAAAAAAATTAGCGTTTTCTAACTTCTCGTCAACCTCACGGCTTTGTTATTGCAAATTTCGTAATCGGACCAACGCCATTTTGTAGCTTTTTTAATAACAAACAAATTTCATCTGAATCATTTTTTCGCACGAAGTCATCCTACGGAGCTATTAGGAAAAAACCGCGACGGCGGCGAATTTTTTCACTTAAATTGTTAATAACTTTTTTTCCTGATAAAATTTCTTGGCAGCACACTTTTTGGTCATTGTACACATCATTTAGAAGACATCTATGTAGCCAGATCCGAGTTACCAGAAAATTTCTATCTAAAATCTCTACCGACTGGACTATAAAGCTTCGCCTGTCATTTCCAGCTCTAAACCACCTATTAACGACCATTTCCAACCATGAAGTCTACCAACTACCTGTCACCTTCACCGATAATTTCTATCCACTACCGATCATCTACAACCGTGACCCTCGACCCTCGACCCCTGAACATTTTAATCTTTACTTATACCTCGACCTATGACCTTCTTATTCTTCTATTACCTCCACTTCCTATCTCGACCCATAAAGTCTACCGTCCTTCTAGCTAATGGACCTACCACTTACAACTTTACCCATAACGTTCACCACCACTTACCACCTTCACTCGTAGTTTCTAACGAATACCTATTCCCTGCAATTATCTCCTCGTTTTTTACTTATCACTTATACCTTCCACTTATAACTCCAATCGTGACTTCCACACTCCACCTATCTCCTACACTATCTACGTGAACCACACACACTCGATTGCTACAGTCATAACCACCACCCTTTACGCATAATCTGCAAATATGTTCCCACTTTCTGCCTAGACCTATCACCTCCACATATGAATTCCACGCACCACCTAGCATCTTTACTCGTAACCTCAAACCGCACCACCTACAATGTCGACTAATGAAGCGTGCCGACTAATTAGCACTTCCACTGTCCATCTGTTACTGACAATCCAGTTCTCCTACTCAGCGTGTCACTTTCCCCTTCGACTTATGACTCCAATCATGACTTCTGACCTCCACCTATCACCCATGATTTTCAGCCTCCATCTATCGCATCTAGCCATGAACGTCCGATCAACTTATTACCCTACACGGCCTCTACTCAACACTTGCCATTTCTAGCTCTGAAATCTACCTTATACCGAGCACCTCTATCATCCATCTATTGCATTCAATCATGTCCTTCTTCCCCAGCTATCCCTATAACGTCCATTTTTAAATACAATCGCGATCTCCACCCTCTACACATAATCTCTACCTATCTCCTACATATATGACTTTCTGATTACAGTTATCACTATCTCTGATCATGTCTTCCGACTCTAATTATAATCTACACATTCCGCTTATGATACTAACCATAATTTTCACAACCAAACCTTTCACTTATGACTTCAATCGCGACCATTACTCAACCTATCCCTACACCGTCCACTTATTACTACAGTTATTAACCACCACCCTTCACACTCTCCTCGACCCATGAAGCTGACCTTCTACCTAGCACCTTCTCCTGAGGGGGTCTGAGGGGAGGGGTGGGGGTGGCGGAGGGGGGCAAAGCGTATAAAAATAACCAAACTTTTGAAACGTTTCTTGGTTCTTTTGAGGGGGGCTGAGGGGGCTAGAGAGGCGGGGCTAATTTCCAGCGCTGCTCAAAACAACTATATAATATTCGATGAATGAGGCGGGGGGGGGGGGGGTAGAGGGGGGGGGGGAACCGTAAAAATAACCAAACTTTTGAAACATTTCTTGGTTATTTTGAGGGGGGTTATGAGGGGGGGGTGAGGGGCGGGAGGGGGGGGGGCAAATTCCACCTCAGCCCAAAACAGCTATATAATATAGTAAGATATATATATATATATGGGTGATTCTCTGTGAGATCGACCGGCCGAAAAATAAACCTGACTATAACTCTGGGAATTTGTTCTAGAGGTTGCCACGAGTTACTCCAAATTTTTTCAGATATTTTGAATTGATTGTCTTAGAGTTACAGGGGGTCAAAGTTGATAACATCAGTTTCTTTTGCATTTTGTGTTGATTTTCAAAAATGCATAGCTCCTCAGCGAAGCATTTATCACTATAGAGACATATAACAATTTTTTCTTAAAATTTTCTCAATATTTCAAAAAAAAATACTTTTGAAATCATATATATATACATAAATATATATGGGTGGTTCTCTGACAAATCGAGCGGTCGATTTTTTGACCCCATTGAAAAAATTTTTTAAAATGTTCCTAAGAGACATATGAGTATCCCTGAATTTTTTCAGATTTTTTGCATCAAATATCTTCGAGTTACAGAGGGTCAAAGTTGATGAAATCATGTTTTTTTGCTTTTTCTGGCTACTTTCATTAATTTGTAGATCCTCAGGGAAGCATTTTTCACTATAGAGATATATAACATTTTTTTCTGCAAATTTTCTATACTATTCAAAAAAAATATTTTTGATGTCGTATATATATGTTTTAAGAAAGTTATAAGTCATTTAAGTCTTAAAATCAAGTTTTAGAAAAGTTCGATCATCCGGATCATAACCAAAAAATTCATGAAGATACCTTATTTCAATTCAAAAAAGTCTGCGAAAGACCCAGAATGTCATAGGCCTTGGTTTCTCTGTAAAAAACCATTATATCCGTTCATATATGAAAAAAATTTAGTTTTATTGCTATATCGAAGCATTTCACTAACCTTATCATTTTTTTAATGATTGAAATTATTATAAAAAAATTTACGTAATTGATAAAATTGGTTAAATTCTTCGATATAGCAAAAAAACTAAATTTTTTTCATATATGAACGGATATAATGATTTTTTACAGAGAAACCAAGGCCTCTGACATTCTGGGTCTTTCGCAGACTTTTTTGTATTTAAATAAGGTATCTTCATGAATTTTTTGGTTATGATCCGGAGGATCGAACTTTCCTAAAACTTGATTTTAAAGCTTAAATGACTTATAACTTTTTTAAAACATATATATACGACATCAAAACTATTTTTTTTTAATAGTTTAGAAAATTTGCAGAATAAAATGTTATATATCTCTATAGTGAAAAATGCTTCCCTGAGGCTCTATAAATTAATGAAAGTAGCCAGAAAAAGCAAAAAAACATGATTTCATCAACTTTGACCCTCTGTAACTCGAAGATATTTGATGCAAAAAATCTGAAAAAATTCAGGGATACTCATGTGTCTCTTAGGAACATTTTAAAAATTTTTTTCGATAGGGTCAAAAAATCGACCGCTCGATTTGTCAGAGAACCACCCATATATATATATATATATATATATATATGTATTACAAGTCATATGTGTAATTTAAACCTTGAAATTGAAAATTTTCAAGGTACGACCCATCAGATCCCAACCAAAATTTTTGTAAAGAGTGCTTATTTTAGTAGAAAAGTTTCTACGTATGTCCCAACTCATCAGACTTGCTCTATTTCTTGCTAAAAATAAAGTTATTACTCATATTTTGCAACATTTGGCAAATAATGATTTACTTTCGCCTTTATAATTATAAATTCATCTGAATTCATTACAGTATGTATAGTAGATATATATATATATATATATATATATGATACATAATGAGGTGATATTTCTTAATGTAATAGCTAATAATTCTATATGTATAGCGACTAAAATTTGGATTAATAGTTAATTTATAAAATAGTACTTACAGTCATAGACGTGTGAGGTGGTTTTAACTTGTTTTCCCGGACCAACTTATTTGAATCACCTGTAACAAACAAAGAATAATTTATTTTAACACAAAGAATTGTGTTCTTTAATTTGAAATAAATTAAATTAAAGATAATAAAAATATTCGTATCTAATGTTCAATGAGAGTCATTGATAGTATCTTCATATATACATGACTTTTTTCCAAGTAGATTTTGACACTTTAAACTTTTTGCAAGCTATAGCTCAGACACTATTACACACGCGGAGTGCGAGTTTCAGGGGGTTTAAGTGCATTTTAAACAATATATTTTATTATAAATTAGCAGTCCCGGCGCGGTTGAGGTTAGCGCAGCTGATAGCAGCAGCAGTAGAGCTAAGACTTCAGGTTATGCACAATAATAGCACGAAACTGGATTGGTGGCAGTTATGGCCTATATGTATGAACTAGACGGCGCCAATTTTGTAAGCGCGTAGAATTTAAATGCATTTAGCTGATTATTTTATTTATTATGTTGATTTTGTTTATTTCTTACATTATGGAATAATGGTTGAAACTATACATTGAACTATGCCGAAAACCAAATAAATATATTCAAATCGCACGCGCTTTCACAATTGCCGCCGTCTTGTTCATTCCTAATACAGCGTATAACTGCTGCCAAGCCACTTTCGTGCTATTATTGTGCATAACCTGAAGTCTTAGCTCTACTGCTGCTGCTATCAGCTGCGCTAACCTCAACCGCGCCGGGACTGCTAATTTATAATAAAATATATTGTTTAAAATGCACTTAATCCCCCTGAAACTCGCACTCCGCTTGTGTAATAGTGTCTGAGCTATTACTTGCAAAAAGTTTAAAGTGTCTAAATCTACTTGGAAAGAAGTCATGCATATATGAAGATACTATCAATGACTCTCACTGAACATTCGATACGTATATTTTTATTATTTTTAATTTAATTTATTTCAAATTAAAGAACACAATTCTTTGTATTAAAATAAATTATTCTTTGTTTCTTACAGGTGATTCAAATAAGTTGGTCCGAGAAAACAAGTTAAAACCACCTCACACGTCTATGACTGTAAGTACTATTTTATAAATTAACTATTAATTCAGATTTTAGTCGCTATACATATAGAATTATTAGCTATTTCATTAAGAAATATCACCTCATTATGTATTATATATATATATATATACTATACATACTCTAATTCATTCAGATGAATTTATAATTATAAAGGCGGAAGTAGATCATTATTTGCCAAATGTTGCAAAATATGAGTAATAACTTTATTTTTAGCAAGAAATAGAGCAAGTCTGATGGGTTGGCACATACGTAGAAACTTTTCTACTAAAATAAGCACTCTTTACAAAAATGTTGGTTGGATTCCGATGGGTCGTACCTTGAAAATTTTGAATTTCAAGGTTTAAATTACACATATGACTTGTAATATATATATATATATTGTCACGGACGTAGAGCGCCTGCATAGGTGCAACATGACGGGCGAAGTGATAAGAGGAGTCGCGCTTCGATGCATGAAACTGCATCGTAGACGTTAGCTTCGTGGTTAGAGCACAGGCCTCTGGCTCTCGGGTCCGCGAGTTCGAGTCCCGTTGTCTACCTTTTTCTTACGCTTTCCAATCCCGTCCAACATTCATACGTTTCATACGTAACAAAATATATATATATATATATATATATATATATATATATATAATTTCAAAAGTATTTTTTTTGAAATATTGAGAAAATTTTAAGAAAAAATTGTTATATGTCTCTATAGTGATAAATGCTTCCCTGAGGAGCTATGCATTTTTGAAAATCAACACAAAATGCAAAAAAAACTGATGTTATCAACTTTGACCCCCTGTAACTCTAAGACAATCAATTCAAAAAATCTAAATAAATTTGGAGTAACTCGTGGCAACCTCTAGAACAAATTCCCAGAGTTATAGTGAGGTCTATTTTTCGGCCGGTCGATCTCACAGAGAATCACCCATATATATATAATTTTGACAGTATTTTTTTGAAAAGCTGAGCAAATTTTCTAAAAAAAAGCGTTATAAACATTTTTGATGAAAACCGCTTTCCTGAGGAGCTACACATTTTTGAATATAGTCAAAAAATGCCAAATATGCTGATTTCATCAATTTTGACCCTCTGCATCTCGAAGAGGCTTAACGGAAAAAATCTAAAAAAATTTGTGGGGTTGTATTACTTCGAGTAAAAGATTTAGGCTAGTTTGAATAAAAAAAAATGTTTAATCGGTCGATCTCACAAAGAATCACCCATGTATATAAAAATATACATACCCTTTTTATAAGGAAGAACAATGATAAATTATTATTGCACATATTTTTGCACAAATAATTGTTCATGATTTTTTGTGCAAGAAAATTATTGCAGGAATAAAAAAATAGTTTAAATTTTTGTAAAGATTTCTGCAGAATAATGTTCAAAGATATATGCACACTTTTCTGCACAATATATTTTTTTTTATTTTTTGTTATAACAGTAATTTTGTGAACTAATATTTATGCAAGTTTCTACAGAAAAATTTGCGTTTCTAATTTGTGTCTGAAATCGCTATATAAATATTTATAAAATATTTGACATAGATTCTTTATGAGTTTATAGAGGGCAATGCATTCCATTTTGTTGCAAATTTGTGAATGCTTCTGAATAAAAAATCCTACACAATTGTCTGCATGAAAGTGTTTACAGTTATCTGTACGATACTATATCAGTAGTCATGTAAATTGATCTGCAGAAAACTATGCACAGATCTATACATTTTCCGTTATAATCCCGTGCACAAGTCCCTGCAGATGTTTTTATAGATTTTTTTCATAATGGCTGTATCAATATTTAAACGAAACTTTATGAGAATCATAACAAAATACGGGTGGGAACATTGTTATAGCTATAAATAATTGCTTTAAAAAATTGTAAAGTTTTCTTCCTAGTCTCTCAATAGTTACAGATTTGTGAAGCGAAAAAATCATATAGGTAGAAATTATATTTTAGGTATTCAATAGTTTAAATTAAAAATCTAAATGAGCACTTTAAAATAAAAAAAGGTTCATTATGTTTGTGAAAAAGAAAATTTTTTACAGCTTTATAAATAAAACTCCATTTTTATGACTTTAACTCAGGCATAACCTTTCAAGCCTAGACTCATTGTAAATGACAGCTTTGTTTAAAAATTACAAGCTTTGCAAAATAAAAATAAACTGTTTTACTTATGGAAATTCATCATTGCACTGAAGTAGCAAAAACTCGGAATCTATGTATCTGAATGTGATGTTCTTTAGCTCAAATTGAAATTCTATGCCCGAACTGAAAATGCTTATTGGTAAAAAGTATTTGTGTGTACTTTAGAGTTATTCAACGTAAAAATCAGTAATGACGCGTGTTTAATGCAGTTTTGCTTTTTTTCTTATACAAATATCAGAATTACAGAAAACACTTCTTCAATTACGTGGGAACACTATATTTTTTAAATTATGTGGATCCTATAGAATAAAAAAAAATATGCCTTTTTCCCCTTTTTAAAGTAAAAAATTCATTTTTTACTTTAATTATTTGAATTATTTGCATGGATTTTCCCATACATCATCGCTTTCGATTGTGACGATACATCGTCACATTTCGAAATAGGTCTAATATTTTATATTAAATACTTAATATTAACATAAACTTATTTAGAATTATATAAATCTGTACTGAGATCTACATTAATCATGATTACCACGGAATATTAGCTTGAATTTATTTTACCATTGTAAAATAAACAATGGAAAATCAATGTTTTTTAACTGCGTTAGTAGTCTTCTTTGGAAGTAATGATATACGTTACAAGGGTCTTAGATATAATTAAAATATTAGAATTTTTAAACAGAAACTTTGATTTGGACAACAACCACTAAAAAATTCACGAAGATTTTCATTTATATCCTACAGGTGTTTCTTGCAAAAAATTGTAATGTATGCATTCTACCTGCAATGCTTTATGGTAAATGCAATTTCTGTAATAGTATGCACAAGAAATACCCGTAGAAAAATATTTTCGAAATAGTATGCATGTATTTATAATACAAAAAACTTGCTTTCAATAATTCAAGTAATTTAAAGAATTATTAATAATAAATATGGATTTTAAAAATCATTAGCATATATTTTCTTTTTTTTAGTATATTACACGCCAATTATATTAGCTTGTAACTGCATGAATTTCTTTCATATAATTGTTTATTTTTAGCAAGAATTACAGGATTTGCTCCATAAAACGACTACACGGTATATTTTTACACAAAAAGGTGTCTGACAAACATATAAGATTATTTAATGATACGAATTTTTTCTACGCCATAAAACATCTCGATTTTATATATGATTTACTTTGCATGTTATAATAGCATTGATAACATATAATAAATCATTAAATTTTTATATTCCGTAAGACATATAGATAATGATAGAACCTCCTGAAATTGAAATGAATAAACGTATTTTGCAAATTTGTTGTGGCTTCATGTATGTGTGATGATATGAATAATAATGCTGCGATCGTTTATTCATAAATACGAATAATTTACTATGATAAATGATAATAAATTTTTTTAATAGAAATTTAATCTATCCCAATATCAAATGACTGAAATATTTTCCCGATTATCGTAGAAATTTTATTGGCTCAGAATTTTTTACTAGAATTGTGAATTAGTGCAAACCAAATTATATTACGAAGATTGGCCGTAGAACAGAATCAAATTAACAATCCAAAAAATGCTTATAGTTTCTCAAATCTAATGCGTTTCTAGAACTATTTAACGATACACAAGATTTTACATTATAAAGCTTACTTTGCGAGAAAACTAAAGTTCCAGCAAAACTCTGTCCACGTTTACAGTGAAAAATGTTTTCCAGGGCAGTCCAAATCAACGAAAATATACATGAAATTGAAAACAATGTTTAAAATTCCAAATTAACATTGAATACAAAATTGTAACAAATATATGACATATATAGCATCTGATAAAGGAAATGAGTACGTTTTTCAGAGAAAGAGATTTAGAGCAGTCAAATGGATATTACAGATTTTAGCATGAATATAAGCAATAATCAAAAAGAATAACAAATAAAATTTCATTGATAAAAGTGATTTAAAAAATTATTTTTGTTGATTACTTGAATCAGAATATTTTTTTTCAGCTGAGGGGTGCGCGTCCCTAATTATAAAATAAAAAAATCAATATCTTACCCCACGATTCATGCTCAAAAAATAGGGTGACTCCCCCATCTTACCATCATTGCCACCCCAGATCCTACCATAAAAATGCTATACTTCCTCTCCTAGCTGATTTTTTTAGGGAGCTGGCTCCTGCAAGCATGTACATAACAGAATAAAGTGAACGAAGAAAATGAGGGTTTTCAAGCATAAGAATAGCAAAAAAGTCCATTATAATATTCAAAGGTTTATGGTGTTTCAAAATGTTTACAAATTTATTTTATATGAATAACTGATTTTAAATGAAATAATAATATAATTTGTATTTGTTATAATTTAATTTTCATTAAACAACTTTGACCTGCAGTAAAAACCTCAAATAGCAAGCCATTATATATCAGTCGCAAAAATAACTGGCTTATTATGCATATTGGTACCTTTCTTTGCATAATAATTATTATACGATGTTTCAAATTTATACTATAATAAATAAGTAGTCTGAATGAATATATTTAAATATTCTTGATAAATCGGATTATTGAAATCATGGGATTTAGATATATTAAACTGAAAATTAGAAAACAACAAGTTATTACTTGACGAAGGAAAATTACCTTGAAATTGATCATTATGGAATATTTTTTATTATTATTTATGAAAAAAATTATATTGCATCTTTTACACTATAAGATTTACTAAATTTGAGATTTTCATTATATTCCTGAAAGTATAATTTTGACGTATTAGAATGTCTCGATAAAGAAGCTGAGTATTAAAATTCTAACTTTTGTCAAATCGCTCTAGACACATGTTTAGATGTGCTTGAAGTTGATATATCACGATTTTAGAAAATGTCAGTAGGTGCGTGCGCGCGCTAGCTACGTGTGTGTATTTATAATTTTAATAGAATAAAATTAAATATATTTATCAATATATTTAATTTTCATCCCTCATAGAAAAAATGAGCAGAAATTTTTATATTGAAATATACAGAGAATTACGTTGGGAAGTAGATAAGTCTATGTGCACAATTATACACCAATAACATTGTTTAAAACTATATTTTTTCCGATAGAAAATGCAATTTTTTGGTTTTTACAAGTGATATTTTGATTTTTTAAGTGGTCTTAAACTTTGATTCAAATATTGGGACATGTCCAGATACTTTTATATTGAAAAAAGCTATCTTTGCAAATTTTTTTATCTCATTTCATAGAATTGAACCTTGAAAATTTTTAATTTCTAAATTAAAATATTTTGTATTTTTATATTTATATATATTTTTCAAATTGTTAATCCAATTTTTTGGTTTTGACAAGTAATATTTTGATTTTTAGCTCATCAGAGTAGCTCAAGCCCATTATGGGAGTTTCACAGACACTTTTGTACTGAAAAAAGGTATCTTCATGAATTTTTTAGTAGTCGTAGTCCGGAGAAAACTTTCACTTTTGCTACTGATAATGCATAAATGTATTATAACATAGTTGTAACATATATTTACGATTCTCTGTGAGATTGACCGGCCGAAAAATAGATATAGCTATAACTGTGAGAATATGTTCTGGAGGTTGCCCCTGATTTCTCTGAATTTTTTCAGATTTTTTGCATTGATTATCTTAGAGTTAGAGGGGGTCAAAGTTGGTAAAAACAGATTTTTCATTTTTTGCTGATTTTCAAAAATTCATAGCTCCTCAGGGAAGCATTTTTCACTATTGGGACATAGAACATTTATTTCTTGAAATTTTCTCAATTTAAAAAAAATACTTTTAAAGTCATATCTATAGGTTATAACCATCCTACGAATGATTTAATGTTTAAAATCAAGTTTTCAAAAGGTTCGCTCGCTGGGATCGAAATCCAAAATATGTGAAAAAGTTCCTTAAAAAAACACTAAAACATGTGCCAAAGCCCAGAATTTCTGAATTTTTTTTACTAGTCCGTTCCTGTTTCTACAAATAATTATATATGCCAAAATAGCTGAAAATCAATGAAAATCCCTTGTGGCATCTATTATTATAATAGGCGTATGGACTCAATTCAGTCAGGTAATTTCTTGAATTATAAGAGAATTCAGCATAAACAAATGTTCATAATGAACTGAGTCCATGCGCCTATTGTAATAATAGATGCCAAAAGGGATTTTGATCGTTTTCAGCTATTTTGATTAAATAATATAATAGTTAAATGTTATTTTAAGTCATGTAATATTGTAATTTCTTAAATTGAAAGAGAATTTAGCCTAAACAAATGTTTATGATGAATTGAGTCCATACGCCTATTATAATAATAGACGCCACAAGGGATTTTCATTGATTTTCGGCTATTTTGGCATATATAATTATTTGTAGAAACAGGAATGGACTAGTAAAAAAAACTCAGAAATTCTGGGCTTTGGCACATGTTTTTGTATTGTTTTAAGGTACTTTTTCACATATTTTAGGTTTCGATCCCAGCGAGCGAACCTTTTGAAAACTTGATTTTAAACATTAAATCATTCGTAGGATAGTTATAACCTATAGATATGACTTTAAGAGTATTTTTTTGAAAAATTGGGAAAATTTCAAGACGTAAATGTTATATGTCCCAATAGTGAAAAATACTTCCCTGAGGAGCTATGAATTTTTGAAAATCAGCAAAAAATGAAAAAAAAAACTGTCTTTACCAACTTTGACCTCCTGTAACTCAGAGATGAACGATGCAAAAAATCTGAAAAAATTGAGGGAGGTGTATTTCATCAAGTAGAAAAGATTTAGTATGATTAGAAAAAAACTTCAATCTTGACACAAATCGAACACAAAGAAGTGATGTTAAAATATTTCGGTTAAAAAATTTCATATTTATTTTGGTTCATTGGTAATTGTCTAATCACAATGAAGTAATGTTGACATATTTTCCTTAAAAAATTTAATATTTATTTTTGTTCAGTGGTTGAATAATCGCCAAATCACAATGAATTAATGTTAACATTTTACGCTTAAAAAATTGAGTACTTTGTTACGGATATATGTCGGGTTCGTCCTTCGGGCGGGATAGTAAAACCTGGTCAATCCAGGTGATTGCAGGTCTTTATTTATCTCCAGGTAGCTCCGAGCCACTCGAAAGCCGACGGTATTCTGCCCGCTCGCTCTCCCACTTGGTCTGTCGTAGGTGAGTGGTGCCAGGAGCAAAAGTACATACTCTGCATCTTTTTCGCCCGGCAACAGTCGGCGGTGGTGTCTTTTGCTGACGATGCTTGTGGCGCATCGTCGGCCGGAACACCTGAGCCGCCACGGCTTAAGTCCGTGACACGTCCAAGCCGTGTAGGCTGACGTCCTCGTCGCCTTTAAAAAAACAGTCCAAACATGCTCTTGCTGGTTGTGCTGTGGTGCACTGTATATGGTGTGTGTACTAGTGTCTGTATGCTTGTGTGAGTATGCTCGCGAGTGTGTAGAGGCGGCCGCTGCCGCCTTTACAATTTCTGGCTCGGGTTGAAATAAAATTTACTTTTTTTTTGACGCTGATAATTGTTAGAACATTAATATTTGTATATGTATTTAATGTACATGAATAGTTAGATACATATTATTTTGTAATTACTTGTTTATATTATTCAACAATTTGATATAGATTATTCTGCGAATACACATTTTTCTTAATACATTATTATTTCCACTGGTGGAGGTTGTGGTGTATTTAACGCTGATGTTGCCAGTACCTGCAACATACGCGAAAAACGCCACGGCGGAGCATGTGTTGCTCCTGAGTGGATTATGTGTGCGAATATGCGCGTGATTGTAACGGGAAAGCCCTTTTCAATTTCTCAGCGTGGCGGTGTATTAGCTTATTTTAAATTCGTCGCGAGTCTGTACTGAGGCTATGAGTTGCTCGATTCGTACTTCGGAACTGTGCTTATTACGACACGGCGCTGAAGTTTCTACTTCGCGCGCGATAAGCCGCATTCCGAAGGGCTCGGTTGTGCTGCAAGCTCTTTATTCGTGGTCAGTCTTGGACGAAGTGAGTGGACATGCTCGTGAGCCACTTTGCTGTTCTTTTTCAAATTTATAACCAGTGTATCCGGAATAACGCTACAATGTAAGTGGAGTGCCCGCGTTGTGCTTGTGTGTTGTTTGTGTTTTGATATATTGTTTTTGTACAGGAATACAAGCATTGTCGACCCGGCACGCGTTTACGCATTGGTTTTTTCGAGGTCGTGCGCGACTTCCCTACTGGAGGAAATGACATACGGGCTTTGCTTACTCGGATAGCTAGTAGTCGTGCCACGTTTGTCCCGTGCAGCCCTTATTGCGGCGAATATGGAGTTGCTGCCGACACCGGGGGGATGTCCTCACCATTTCGGGGACTCATTATGAAATGGTGTCGTGCCTCGCCTGCGAAGTGGCAATGTTTTTTTGTGCATTTCCTTGTAATCGTCCGGCTACGTTTCCGTTCTTCGGTGGTGTGTGGTGCGGCGTGAAATAATGCATGCATCAGCCTTCGCGTTTATGTGTTGTTTTTGCAGCGAATGCTTATGCGGTACTTCGCGCACTTGCCGCCAGCATCCTGGCATGTCTCTTGGGGTCGCTCCCTATGGGTGATAACAGCTTTGCTGTGGACGGCCTGGGAATAAGCATTTTTTCCATGATTTGCCCGGAGCACGGCCTAGTACGTATAATTTGCTTGTAGTTCATTCGCCGTAATGAAGTATGCTTTATACTAATTTATTTACTCGTTTTTCGTTGTGTGTTTCAGATCAGCCGGCGGGCTGTTAGCTATCGCAGCGGGGTCTCGTGCGCGTGGGTGGGCGAGTGCCACTATTTCAACACCGCCAACCCGTATGAGATCTACTTGTACGAGTGCCCGAGGGGCCTTGTAAGTAACCATAGATTATTGTCGTTTTTGTTCGCAAATCGTATCATTTTGTGCTTACACGTTTTATGTTTTTATAGATGGTAAATGTCATTGTGTGGCACGGGATCCCTGACCCGAGGAGCATTTTGCGTGACTGCATCGGCGACCGTACGTCCGCAGTTTCCGCGTTGACCGGTACGGGTTGCACATGGAGGCGCAAGGCGTCGTTACGTGCCGCTGCTGCCCCTCCTGGCGGCCGCCGGTGCGGCTGATGTTGGTACCGTGGCCCAGCACTCGTGACGCGGAGGCGCTAGCTATGGCCGAGGCCATGGGTGTCTATCAGTCCGACGCGTCGGACTAGCCTGTCTTTTAGTCATGTCTATTATATATTGCTACTTCTATGTTACTGCGTCGTTGAGAGGCGCCCAATAAAATTTAAATTGACATTGCTATTGTTTCCCTTTTACTTCCCGTGTTAAGCATGCTACTTTTAAGTTAACTCAGATTTTCGTGTACAAGCTTTCCGTTTTTTTTCTGAACTGATATTTAATCGTTATCGCTCATCGTTTTTGGTTGTTTTGCTTCTCGGCATTGACTTAGTTGATTAAATTTGCTTCTGACATAGTGACTATATTTATACTAACTCGCGAGGACGGTAGTGCACCAGAGTGCTGTGCCAGCTTTTATGACGATGAATTCGGCTTAAGTTACCTCTGCGTCGGCAGCGTCCTCTCGCCCTTCCGAGAACGTGAGACGTTTTTCCGAGCACATGCCGATTCCCGCTTTTCTCAGCGCTTGCTCGCGTGAGCTTCGCTGGTGGTTGTGAGGTTATGGTTTACTAGCTCCCGTCGCTGCCGATGTTTATCGTTAGTAGATTGTGAGCTCGAAGCCTTCTCGTTGGTTGCCAGTACCATCTGGCCCTTTGAACGAATTGCCACGTTCTCGTTAGGTTGCGATGCGAGTTTATAAGCGTGATTACCCTGTTAACGAGTAAGTATGCGTTTTTCGTGAAGTGCTATGTGTTAGTGTGTTAATACTTGTGGTTGATTTGCGGTTCTAGTGCTGTACGTTATACTCGGGAGGATATTACCGAGTCTACCGTGCGGAGCACATAGTCCTCGCAGCAGACACTCAACCCTGGCCTGCCTGCACGGTGCCGCCGTCTTTCTCGCTTCGACCGACGTGCCGCCCAGCATCGACTGCAAGAGCAGTACTTCCCGTCTTCCGCACACACCGCCATGTTTGGTTTCACGTCCTGGTGGGTCACCTACCTGCGTGCCACACCCTGGCCGACAGCGTTTACGGCAGCCGCGAGGAACAGCCCTGGCCCTGCAATGCGCAGTGAGGTGGGTTGGTTCTTTTGTAGCGTTGGAGGGTTTATTGCCCCTCTACCCGTGGGCCATAGCTGTTTGGCCCTTTTGACATTTTTTTTGCTTAATATAATGAGTCAAATGTTCCTTCTGCGGCAGCGCGGCCTGGATCTGCCGATTTTGGGCTTTGGCGCGTCATAACTCGAGGACAACGCGTGTTAGCTTTCCGTACCTCATAAGAGGGATTGAAGATTGAATGCCCTTCTATCCGTTCCTGAAGGGAGCCAGACCCTTTCTGATTTTTGGTTCTGATTACGGGCTTCAAAGTTCGCATAACTCGGTGCTGACGACGCCCACTACGTTTTGAGTTATGATTCGCCAGCCCTCGACCCTTCCCTTATTGTCAAGGGATATAGAATTTACTAGTTTCCTCTCTTTTTTTCAGGAGTGCGGCCCGCTTCGCCGAGCCTTTCGCTTGTGCAAGGTCCCAATGACCTGCACGGCGACTAGACTATACAGTCGTACATCGCCCCACTCCGCTACACTCTCTCTCTAGCGCCGGTGCCGCGAACGCGTGTGTGCCGCCTCGCTCTCTCTCCCCACGCGCCGTCGGCGCGCCTTGTTTCATGTGTCTGGAGGAGAGGGAGTCCCTTTGCGCAGCCAGCGCCTATTCATGTTCGAGGCGGCGCGCATGTTCTCGCGACGCCGTGTCACTTGCGGGGTACCGGCAGGGGGGCCTTCTTCCTCGCCGCGACGGACGGCGTGGGTCGGCATCCATTTTGGGCAACTCAGTCCGTCTCCAGATACGAATACAGCCAGTCAATCATCGCACTGGCTCTCCAATATTTTATTCGCGTTTCCTTTAATTATTGTCTTAATAGTAAAATTGATACGCTTACTCACATATATTTTACTATTTAAGATAGCTGCGTTGTACGAGTTCTCCAGGAGTGAACTCATACGTAAGGTGAATAAGTTCACCGCGTACGGCACTCGGCGTGTTTGCTCAGGTAAAAACCGGGAATCAGCCTAGTGCGAAAACCGGTGGAGAATTATCGTTCACTCGACTATTCTCTCCTCTGCTCTCACACAACCGAATGCCCATCAATCGTGAGGGATCTGTCTATCATTATTAATATTATTATGAATTACCCCGCGTCGGTACACTCACATATATAGATATATACATACTCAAATACATAATTTGATATTCAATGTGTACCTCGCATCCGCTCGCGATATTCAACTCGTGGCTATGAATCTCATATTTATCTTCAGTTAATTATGTCTGAAGTAATTCTTAACGCGTATTGATTAAACACATACTACGATTAATACTGCCTTAGTTATCAACAAACTACGTCAATTATTTCTTATACGTCTATGAATCAACTAGCTCTTCAATTATTATTTACTTATGTTACTATACATTGCGTTAGTCTATTATTGTACTGAATTATTATTTCCATTTAATGCTACAACGTATACTGATACAAATTTACCTATAGCAATTTATTATACATATTTATTGCATTAACATATTTCTTGAATAAATAATTATTATTTCTATAACCTCATCGATTATTGCGTTTACCATTATTCTGGCCGCCTCCCACTCCTCTCACTCCGTGGGTCCTAACGCCCAAGTAGACTAGATTTATCGCGAGTACACCTGGTTTACTGACTCGATTCTGAGCTTCGCTCATGTCTTACACTTGATATTATTTAACTTGTCTTATAAGCTATTACTCTAACTTACTTCTAAATTCACTCGTGCCCACCGTTGGGAGTGTGAGGCCGACGTCACGACTAGTTCATTGCTGGATTCCATCTCCATAAATACAAGTCTACTGGGCGATTAGAAAAGAAACTCCCACTTGGTTGTATGTATGTTTCTCGGATTTGTTAGGTGATTACGCATACATTTTTATTTGAGTAAACAATCTTTATACTTATTATAATAATAGTACATGTTGACTTATTTATTATACTTTACTTATCTTATTTGCATATCAACGACGCTTTATGTTTACGCCAATTGATGCGGTTTGTACTAGCTCGACCTTTTTGCTCAGCAACGCCGCTTTAAGTGTACCCCGATTGATGCGGTGTGTACTAGCTCGACCTTCTTGCACAGCAACGCCGCTTTAGGTTTACCCCGATTGATGTGGTTTGTACTAGCACGACCTACATCTTTCCTAATTTGTTAGTGTAATTATGATAATATTTTGTATAAATGTGTTATTTTACGAAAAGAAAATTGTTATTTCTAAAGATTCATTAATTATTATAAATTATGTGTATTGATGAGCTGTATATCTGCTCTCATCTTTTTCCCGCTGGACCTGCTGCTACTGGTCGTTTAGCCGACGCGTACTCTGCAGATCCTTTAGCAACTCCAGTTCTACCTGATTTTGTTGTTTTCGCAGGATTGCTTCTAGGGGTCAACGACCGTACCGATTGCTGTATATATATATGTTCCTACAATGGCGCACAAGAGGATCACCGATACTGAGTACCCTGTGTACTTGAGAGTCGTTGCCGACTCATTCAGCTCTGCGAGCTGCATCCTAGCTACTCTATAGTAACGATTTTGACATCGCACGCTGCGTTACTTTTGACCTTTTTCGCGTGCTCTGAGTTTATAACTAATAGTGTCTCCCCGAAACTCATAAGTTTAGTAAATTTCTCATCAGGGATGGGCATGTATGTTTGGTTTGATTTGCTGACGGCGAAGTACTGCGATTCCTGCCAGACATAAGCCACCATGTTCGGCGCTCCCAGCTCTTCCTTGATAGTTGGCAGACGTGACGCTTTAAATGAATTGAGCATTTGAATGTCCAGCACTATGAGTTTGGATATTTTTAATGTCGCGATTTCGGACCAATTGCCTCCGGTTAACGGGAATTTTACGTTACTCACTGAATTTATGGCTATTTTGTATGAATCTTTTATCACCATTGGCGGCAGTACTCGCGGGTGCGCTAGCCCCTGCATGGCGAACAGTATGGTATCGGTTAATTCTCCGTATCTAAATTAAACTGAACTATATTAGCTTTTAGAGTAGAAATAACGTCTAGTAGCGCGGCGTTACTGTTGGCTTGTACCGAGTCGCTAGTAAGGGAACGTATGGCTTCCTGTAAAGCGTTGACCTTATTGCCAAGGTCAGACGGCTCGCGATCGATGACTTCGGTCTGATTCGCGAAGAGCGCTGTCATCGTTCTGGTGTCGTTTGTGATCGTTTGCATTGCTTCGTCGATTTCACTCTTGTGGGCCTCGGTTAACGTCCCGAATAAAATTTTGTGGAGCAAACCGATGATCAGCAGCAGCGATCTACGCGCTCTATAATATTCCCCGTCTAAACTTTGTACTGTTATCAATTCCACTGTTATCAATTCCGTATTATCGCAATGCTTGCGATGCTCTCCTTGTCTATCGTTCTTCTAAGGTTTCGTAGACATGTGCGTATGTCCGCGCGCAGCACTCAGTCGTTAACATGACCTTTGATAAACACACCCAGGAATTTGATGTTACGACGATGTGTTATGCTGATTGAGCCTATATTAAAATTGTTCCCTTCCAGTTCGCTGGGGCGTATATACGCTAGTAGTTATCCCTTCGCTTTGACGAACCCAAACAAACCCCCTCCACCGCCCCTGCAGTAGGAGGTTTGTAATGAAAAGAGTGGGGGGTTGACGATTCTCCCGGGCGGAGGAAATGTAGTGAGAGGGGAAGGGGGGATAATTTCATTTATTGTTTTTAATTTTATTATTTTTATTATCTTTTATTTAATTATTTACTTTTTAATACGTAGTAAGTTATAACTGTAATAAAGGAATATTTTTGGAAGTTATCGAGGATTTTTACAAAATAAAAGTAAAAACAAGAAAAATATTCTTAAAAAAAAATAATGCTCTCCAAAAAAAATAATAATAAATGTTTTACCCATTTTATTCAACATGCTTATTAGGTTATACATATGTAGTGAGGTTATTTCATAAAATATATTCGATATTTCATCATGATCAAGATAAGCCAAACAATGATATTTCTTACAGTAATCATCAACGTTAAATTTAAACTCAGTTATTAATTGTCGTCAATCAAATTAATATATTTTTTAACAATACTTGGCGTATAATAAAGTATATCAGAATTTTCATTTTTACTTGTGTTAATAATAAATTCTGCTATACATTTTACAACATTACTTACGCTACCGTCTATCGCTTCCAGACAACTGAGACGTAAATCAATACAATTTGATATATAATTTTTTAAAAATCCAAACAAACACTCATTTAGTATAATTGATCCATAAATATTATTAGACATCTCGGTATCATCATGAAGTCCGCACTTCTCGATTACAATAGTTTTTGTTAAATTATTATTTAAAAATTTCAGTATTCAACCTGTACCATAATATGTAATACCCCTTTGATAATCACCGTTTCCAGAAAAAAATTTTGAAATTATGGAAAACATACAATTAAATTCATTCCAACTATCGTACGTGAACGGAACACCACTAAAATCTGTGTCTAGTAATCGTACCATGGGTTTGAAATATTCATCCTCCAATGATTCGTATTCTAGGCCAACGATGATCTTCTTTGAATAATAGCTGTCTAGTGAATATAACGAACAAAACAGTTGTTACGATTGTCGTTGGTTTGATGATGTCTCATGGAGATCCATTGTAACAGTTCACGTCTCGAGTTTTGTAAAGATTGATCGTTCATAGCAGTCTATCAAACTTCTTAAATACGTTTTTGAGAGGAGTAGGAAACGAGTACTCTACAGAACATCCTAGTGGGGAGTGAAAGAAAAAACTGAATCATACATCCTAAGAATATAAAATATCCCGTATCGCTATTTTCGTCGTATAAAAACGACATTTTAGACGCGTAACATTTTTTCAAACATCTGACAATGCATCCATCGTTTCCAATGACCACTTCATCAGCTCTTTTCTTACAATGTACATAATGTCTGACAATGTCATCGTTTTTTCGCAGATTTTCGGAGAAAATATTTATAAACTTACGGATACCTAATCCAGCGCTCATATAGTGTAGGAAATACAATATTGACCGCATAAGTCGGAAGAATTATTCTGTAATTGAACATTATTCCAACGTTTATAATTCTTTCGTAGACGAATGATATGATCGGGTATAAACGGCGGTAGTCTGAAGCTATGAAAATAAAATGCATTACAGGATTTATCGACATATATAGCAATCCAGTGCATACACGATTTTCCATGATAATCCGGATTCACAATAAATTCTATTGGTTTCGTCCACACTTTTGGTATCCGATCGACTGGAAATACACCAGTGTGGAAAGGGATTTTTGAAAGATTTTTTAGTATTGGACGACTGTTCATTATAAAATTTGTATGAGGAATGTTTATCTCTTCTCTCAGACGAGCAAAGTGACAACCATGCTTTTAATTTATAAGTAGTATTTAAAGGTCATCGAAAATCTTTACAGCCTTGTTTAAGAAAATAATGCATACAATAAACGTCAGACGACAAATTATCAAAAGACGAGCAATCATTCTCGTATTCAAGATTGAATATTTTTCAATGAATTATTTTATGCAATGCTAATCACTTGCCATTGCCTCTTACGTATATATTACTGCAACATTTCGAAATTTCTCGTAACTTATTATTGACAACGTTTAAAAATACTTCGCCGTCAGAATAATGGAGTCCATAATGATTTCTGATTAACCACGTAATTTGCCTAAGTACGTCTTCTTCAAGTTGTTGAAATGTGTAACGTGGAATTTAACTCGCCCGCACGAGGATTCCAGTTAGTGTACAAAAATATTTCTTTTGCGCGGCTTACTTCTTTTTCTCCGGCTCGTGATGTTCCTGCAATGGTGAAAAGCGGGATAGTGGTGGCAATCAGGGTTAATCAAATATAAAACGCCAATAGCTAAGATTAATAAACACAGATATATTATCGTATTATACACACGATCAGTTCTTCAACGATGGAGTGAATTTATGTAAAGGCATAGGCACGCGGCCATATAACTAACTCCAGGATTGACGGTTGATAGCTAGGGAAAGAGCCGCGAAAAATCCTCTACGAGTGCCTCTACTTTAAATTGAACAAAACGGGAAAACTGCAATCCGCTGTAAAACGCGAAAGTTTCTTCTATGTTCGAAATCACAAATCCGCCACCTAACTTCTCTATATCTCCACCAATAAAGTAATAATCATCAAATACATTTATGGTAAAATGTTACCAAATTCCTCTATAAATGTAGTAGACTCAAGTCCTCCATTATTCCTTTTCTCCAAAACGTAAACTCCACCAAAAGAAATAATTAAGGAGACAATACAGCACTTCCCAAACTTCTCCAAGGATTCCAACCAATGGACCATAATGGCGTCACAAAAGAAAATAGATAATTGATTGCTGAAAAACGACTACTTGCGTTGAGCACCGGCAACGGAATGGCCGAGGCCGACGCTCTGCTTGAGGAAGGATGCTGCGTTTTCCCACCCGGCCTCCTTCTTCACGGAAAGACGGTCTCGGCCTCCAAAATTATATATTTGGTCCTTCTTCCTAGAAGAATCCTCTATTGGTTTATCGAAAATTACTACCAATCTATTTCTTTATCTATGAATTTCCCCAGCGCGCTCTTTTCCAAATCCTAATTAAGTCATTGGCTTAGAACTCAATTATCATCCTCTATGTATTTCCTCAATATGCAAATTCGCGCCCCCTCTATTGATATCGATCAATCAATCAATCATGTCGATATCCATCCGGTGGCTCCACCTATAGATAAACTGTAGGGCGCGCGGTATTCAAAAATCCTCTATCATCAATGATGTAATCATAGGACAACATCTATCGAATCACCAACGTTCCCTAGCCCATACATTCCCCTATACGTCTCTATGACTTTCGCGAGTTAACATAAAGTCAACTCTACCGCGACACGCTTCACTCATGCGTTCACAAACTCTCTGAGCGCTCCAAACGCCATCAACTTCGCGCCACTATATTTCTCTCTCTTTCTTGCTCAAGCGCACGCTCTCTCTCTCTCTCTCTCACACACATGCTCGACTCCCACTCTCGCCATACCTTCTCTCTCCCGCGCGCGTCGACTCTCTCTCTCTCTCTCTCTCTCTCTCTCTCACACACACACACACTCTCATGCATGTGACCGCGTGCGCTCGCCACTACCTCGCTTTGGTGTTGCTGACTTTGCTAACCAATGACCACAAAAGTTATTGTTAAGACCTACTACAGCCACCTCTTTTGATATATTTTGGCACCTCGCATCTTTGACAAACTGTATATCAATGATTACATCAGCGTGAAAAAGATACTGAGATTAAGGTCTTCAACATACTATCTTTTTATGTAGAGTAATATAATGTAGCGAAATCTACGCGATAGGTTTTTCAACTGCTAAAATCGCCTATGACTTGACGAGAAGCATCAATTTCCAGAATATTCTCATACTCAACGTACAAGATACAATTAACCGGCTCCATCGAGGGATTATGGAAACGTGATAAATCTGGTGTAAGGTCGAATGCAAAGAGACAGTAGCCGTTTGAATAGGATTCACGGGTTATTTGATTTTCATCGTAGTGAAAATGTACACCGGCACCAGAAAAAAGAGTGTGATACACATCAACGTAAAGATTTTTAGTTGTAAAGTCTGGTTGTAAAGGTTTTGAAGGCACCTGAACGCTGTCAACGTATAAACATAAAAAGTTTATATGAAAATGTTCAAAATTAAAGGGGTTGAGCAAACGACTATATTGAACGCTCTATTATTGACAAATTCAACGACGAATCTCTTCGGAAGCTGACCTAGTATCACGTTGTCTAACGTTTCACCGTGAACATCACTATGCATTGTAATCGCCTTGACTTCTACTCTTGTGAGAGGATATTTAGTTTTACTTTAAAGATAATGAATTTATCACTCGACTATAATTTTATTAAATTAAGAATTTATCTGTCACTTCGAGCCAAAAAAATTAAAATTACAAAGGTTAAATTTACTGGTTTCCAAAAGAAAAAATCTTAATATTAGTGCGTTTCGCTCCAGACCACTCGTTGGGCTCATCAGTAAGATGACGAGTAGTCCTATCTTAGACGCAACATGATATACCAGAATGGGTCTTACTTATGGAAAAAAGTTGGAAATTAAGCTGATGGGACACAAAAATTGTGATCCATCTAGCGGAACAAAAAGGAACATTATGAAAAAGACTCTAAATATATTTATACCCACAAGTATCTATGCAGAGTAAGGAAATGGGTTACCCATTGTCATACTTACTCTCGACACTGACTTAGTGGAAAAAAATTATAAAAGGACTTTTAGTGACATAAGTCCGTTTGAGTTTAAAGATAATGAATTTATCGCTCGACTATAATTCTATTTAATTAAGAATTTATCTGTCAGGTTGAGCCAAAGAAATTAAAATTACAAAGTTTAAATTTACTGACATAATTTAGTGACATAATCCACTAAGTCAGTGTCGGGAGTAAGTATGAGCATGGGTAACCCATTTCCTTACTCTGCATAGATACTTGTGGATATAAATATATTTAGAGTCTTTTTCATAATGTTCCTTTTTGTTCCGTTAGATGGATCACAATTTTTGTGTCCCATCAGCTTAATTTCCAACTTTTTTCCATAAGTAAGACCCATTCTGGTATATCATGTTGCGTTTAAGATAGGACTACTCGTCATCTTACTGATGAGCCCAACGAGTTATAGGTGAATCAGTAAATTTAACCTTTGTAATTTTAATTTCTTTGGCTCGAAGTGACAGATAAATTCTTAATTTAATAGGATATTTAGTTGTTGTTTTCAAAAGTGATTGAGCATGGGCCAGCAATATTCCAGGACTGATTTTTACTCGTCGAACGAGAAGATTAGCCTCTTCAATATGTACGAAAAAAGTGTAGGTAGGATCCATTAGGCAAAAATTGTCTGGCGATTTCAATAGACTCATCCTAACCTCAACACCATTGATCAAGAGTCATATCAATCATATCAATCATATTAACAGATTTTTTATAAGCTAATAATTTGTTCTCTCTTCGAGTCCTCGATTTCTATTTTGCGTATGATTCATTTCGCCAGCTGCATCGTCACACCAAAGCACAGTCGATAGATGAAATGATTTCGCTGCTGGTCCATAATAGAGATAAGTAGAGAGATTGCTAAAGACGGGGCTTTTCGTGAGACGAGTTTTCGTTCGGTCTCAGTCGAAGCCAGCCAAATCGCAGCCAAAACTCCAGATGCAGCGAAAAATATAAGCAGGCGAGGGAGGTGGAGGGCCATAAAGAGTAGAGCTTCGGAGCCATTTTTTCTACCCGCTCTTGAAAATGCCTACGGCTTGCTCCTACCTGACCGCCGCCGAGACGGAGACCATGTGTCCCTTCCGAGCTAATTCTTTTATGACGGTCAGATTTCGCGCAAGCAAAATTCAAAATTAATTAAATATGCACATTAACGACATTTTTCTATTTTCATCTAAACAACAGTTTTTCAACAATTCAAATGCAATTTGAATGGTAATTTTCTGATAATTTTAAGTAACAATATCTACTCTTTATGAATTTTATGGAGATTTTAATGTTGGTTTTCCTATTTAGTACTATAGAAAACCGAGCAGAAAGCATACAAAGAATAATAATAATGAGAATAGTCATTATAGTACAAATAATAATAATAATAACAATAATAATAATAATAGTAATAATAATATTTTTAATATTAATTATAATAGTAGTGATATTAATAATAATAATAATAATTATGATTATTATTATTAAAAGCAATTGGAATATTTGTTGTTTGTGTAATATTTTATTATCAAAAAATTATTCTGAATCTAATTTTACTAGGCGAAAATATTAGAATTATGCTACTGAATTAAAATAAATTCATTATTTATGTAAACACCAAATTTACCGTTATTAATGATGCATTTTCTTGTGCATAGTAAAGGTGTAGATAAATCAATAAAAGAAACTTCTTTAATTACTGCTTTTTTAAATTCAATTACATATTCAGCCGATACAACACTCTTTTATTTATCGAATCGTATTTTTGTATGCAAAAATTATTTGAGCGAATTCAGCATAAGCTATACTGAACGAAATTCTATAGGATTTACAACTGTACCTATAAAGTCCTTTAGCTATGATAAATTACGATATACCTAGTAACAAGCAGTTAAGCTTATTTCCAGAATCAGAAAATTTACAACCTTTAATCCTCTAGTTCTGCTGAAAATTTGCCATCGAGTGCCAACTGACAAGAATCCGTCATGGCAGAAACACGTATACATATTTGCCATTGAGTATTCTGCAAGGCATTTAAATGTTAGTTGTCAAGAATCCGATGTAGCAGAAACACGTACTTTCGTCCGAGGTTTCGCCCATAGTTTTAAAAGATTATATGTGAAAATAAAGTGTTTAAGGTGCTAAAAAGTGCAAAAGTGTACAAAAGTTTAAACCTGTGCAAAATTAAGTGTAAATCATGACAAAAAAGTTATTCAATGCTTTGAATAATATGTCAGATTTAAATACACGTCGGGTTTCAAAGCCCCGACAAATATATCAATTAGATAAACTGCAGTGTTATTATATTAATTGTGCAAATACAAAAGATAGTGAACATCGTTTATATTATTTTCCGCAAGATGCAGAAAGACTAAAGATATGGGTAGAATACTCAGGTATATAATATTGAAATATGTAGCTAATATTACATAAATTAATAAACTTCAAAAAATAAACTTTAAAAAATCATTTTTTTAGTTTTTCGCAAATACCTTTTTTGTAACCAATGTTATGCAAAAAAAGGTAGAGATGAAAGTTGTTCAAAATTTCATTTTGCATAAGACACACGTGTGGTCGAAAGCAAAATTAACTTTCTTCATCGCTAAATTAGTGAACTATTAACAACATATTATTTGCGAAGAATCTGTTCTTTGTGAGTGTATTCATTGTTTCAGGTATATGGGCTATAAATATCATGTGCACGTTAGATGGTCTCAAAGTCTAGTGTAATTATTAATGATCCTATAAAGTAATGGGTAAGCAATGACAACATTTATACATGTAGAGCACCCGGGTCTTTATACATGGCTTAATATATAGGTATCTTATGCCAAAATATAAGAAAAATATGCCAAGTAGTTCATGTAAGTACTACCAGTTAAATATACATAAGTATTTCGATAAACTTTAAATGCATTTTTCTCAGTCTTGACATTTTTATGATTTTAGGTCCTTTGCCGCAGGATATTTCAGCATCCAGAAGATGAATTGACACCAGAGAGGATGGAAAATCTTCTGAATACGTTTCTTCACTGCTTGAATGGAGCAGAATTGACTAATACAAGGTAAAAGTCAATGTTGCGTCTATGAATATATGTAATGTGCACTATAATTACTGATATAATCATCTTATGAGTTACTAAATATTTAAAATTTATATTTTGTAGAAAAGTCTTCCGCTCAAGCAGTGAAGAAACGTATTCAGAAAATTTTTCATTCTGTCTGGTGTCAATTCATCATCTGGATGCTGAGATATCCTGCAGCAAAGGAAAAAAAGTGCTGAAAATTAGTGATTCGTATATGTAATTGTTTACAATGTAAGTATAGATATATAATTTTTTAAAAATAGTTGAAAATATGATTAATACCTACATTTTAAGTAGGAGAAAGATTTTTTGTGTACTATTAATAAATAATTATTTTCAGCCTATTACTTATTAATGTCTTGTTTACAGGTTTAAGGGGTTATGCCTGAGTTAAACCTGTAAAAAAGACATTAATAAGTAATGGGCTGAAAAAAATTATTTATTCATAGTATGAAAAAAAATCTTTCTCCTACTTAAAATGTAGGTATTAAACATATTTTTAACTATTTTTAAAAAATGATATATCTATACTTACATTGTAAACAATTACATTTATGAAAGACTAATTTTCAGCACTTTTTTCCCTTTGCCGCAGGATATCTCAAGATCCGGATGATGAATTGACACCAGACAGGATGGAAAATCTCCTTAATATGTTTCTTCACAGCTTAAGCGGAAGACTTTTCTATCAAATATAAATTATAAATATTTAGTAACTCATAAATTGATTATATTGGTTATTATAGTGAATATTACATATATTCACAGGCGTAACATTGACTTTTACCTTGTATTAGTCAATTCTGCTCCGCTTAAGCTGTGAAGAAACATATTCAGAAGATTTTCCATCCTTTCTGGTGTCAATTCATCATCTGGATGCTGAGATATCCTGCGGTAAAGGACCTAAAATCATAAAAATGGCAAAACTGAGAAAAATGCATTTAAAGTTTATCGAGACAGTTATGTATATTTAACTGGTAGTACTTACATGAACTGCTTGGCATATGTTTCTTGTACTTTGGCATAAGATACCTGTATATTAAGGTGTGTATGAAGACCCGGGTGCTGTACATGTAGATATACTAGTATCGAAAGCTGAAATTGAAATGTAAGTTTTTAGTAAGCATTCGCAGTCAGCATATTTTAGATGAATATAATTATTGTCATTCCTTACCATTACTTTATAGGATCATTAGCAATTACAGTAGACTTTGAGACCATCATATGCATCTTCACATAGACTTCTTATAACACATAGGCATCTTCTCGTACACAAGAGATTTATAGCCCATATACCTGAAACAATGAATACACTCACAAAGAACAGATTCTTTGCAAATAATATGTCGTTTATAGTACAAAACACTTATCTAAAGTTGAACACTAGTGAGACTCAGAAGTTATCACAACAGCACAACATCCAGCTTGCATTAAACTACAGACAGCAGACGAAACAGCTGATGTCTGAATGCAATCTCGACTAGGTCGGTAAAACAGTGATTTCCTTTTCTATATGCTGTAAGGTGCCATGTTTTTAGGCGGTAATTTAAATTTGCACATATCTTTAATTAAAAAACTAAATTTAAATTACAAAACTAAATTTAAATTCTAAATTTATTTTATTTTGAACATTCAAAATAAAAAAAAATCTACGATTTCATAAAAATTAACTATTACAGTACGTAATGATTTAGTAAACAATTTGTGCTTTTTTTGTTTAAATAAAATTGCATTTTCAAAAAGAATTTGTGAACACATTGAATGTTACATTTTCTACAAAAACGCAATTGTTTTGAATAATCAAAAGCGCTATAAGACAAAAAATGAACAATACGCAATTTTGAAAAATTGTATTTTTTTGATATTTTGCCTATAACTTTGTAACAGAATTCTTTCGGGCAAAAAGGACTAAGACAGCTCATTCTACAGTACATTTGCTTTAAAAAAATCAAATAAAAAAAATTTTGATTTTTTTTTTAATTTTAACTCAGGCATAACCCCTTAACTCAGGCATAACCCCTTAAATGCAGTTGGATCTGTTTATCCTTTCATAACTTTGCAATAGGACGCCATTTTGAGATAACGATATCGGATACCGATTGTAACATTTTTTGAACTGAAAGTCATCTTTGAGAACTTACACGATGAAAAAATCTTTTTCTTTTTGTAAAAAATTGGATTAATATGAAGAATTGAAAAGTTTCTTTTTGTTTAACAATTTAGCGATGAAAAATTTAATTTTGCGTTCGGCTATACATGTGTTCTATGCAAAATTAAATTCTAAACAATTTTTAATCTCTACCTTTTTTGCATAAAATTGGTTACAAAAAAGTTATTCGCAAAACTAAAAATAACTATTTGAGTCAAACAATTGTTATGACTACTAGAAAATTTTTCCATAAATATAGTTTTTTTATATACTTACGAAAAATATACTTTGTTTATTAAATGTAATTTCTAAATTGAAGTTGCTATAACAATTTAATGTTAAAATAATGAGTATTGGTATGATAAAATAAATTTAAATTCTACACATTTCAACATGTTTTATTCTTCTCTTGGTTTGTGTTCTGATCACTTTTCAAAAGATTGCATTTTACCAACTGGTAGATGGCAATAAAACAGCCATCCTGTACCATGGAATATTCAAGAAAAATTTTTACAACATATAATATCTCATCCAACTCACAATCAAGAGTCTTTTTCAATTGCTACTTCGAAGACGCAGGCAACAGTTGCAGCTTCAAGTACAGATATTGAGAATGATAGCCATCGGGTAAGTCTGAACCATAATGAAATGAATATTGATAGCATTAATGAAACTCATAACGAGAATGTTAATAAGTCAAATAGTATCAAAATGTATCCATCTGCACAGCAAATATTTTCTTTTAATGACGAAGATACTAATATGGATTATTTAAATGAAGAACCAGATATTCAATCAAATAACATCCAGTCGCAAATTTCAAATTTAGATTTGAATCAAGATCTGGAAGTTGATTCACTTACAATTAAACAATTGCGAAAAGAAAATACACAGTTTAAAAGAGAAATTAATCAATTACAAAATCAATTAAAAATTTCTAGAAAAATAAAAGATAAAAATCTGAAGATAAAAAAACAAGTTCGATTAATGCAAAGTAGTATTAAAAATATAAGTGCGAAATTTCATAGATTAAAGTTAAAGTATAATAAAATATGCAAACAGATGGAGATTGATACATATTTAGACATTAATAAATGTAGTAGTCCACTTTCGCGTACAATGATTAAGTTACAGCTTCATAAAAAAATACCCATTATACAGAAGATGAAAAAATTTTATCTAAATTGATTTATTTTCACTCAGCCTCTTGCTATTCTCGATTACGGAATGCTGGCATAAATTTACCTGCTGAATCAACTGCTAGAAGTTGGATATCTGAAATTTCAATAGAACCAGGATTTTCATTCAATTTATTAAATTTTATCAAAGAAGCTTTGTCGGAATTCCCAGAATCAGAACGATTTTGGGCTTTAAAATGGGATGAAATGTCGACTAAAGCTTGGGAAGAATATTCCAAAAAGTATGATATGATCGAAGGTTTAGTTGATTTAGGATTTTTAGGAAGAAGGCCAGAAGTGTCCAAACAAGTTTTAGTCCTTTGTTTAGATGGTATTAATGTAAAAAATCCTTGGAGACAATTTTTTGCTTATTTTTTTACGGGTAAAGGAGCAACAGGCGAGGAGTTACTTCATATAATTAGTAACGCACTTGATTATGCTAAAGATATTGGAGCACTTGTTCAGTTAGTTACGTGCGATCAAGGCGTATCCAATCAAAAAGCCTTTAAATTACTGAATGTAGAATCATGTGACTCACGATTTCAAATTAATGATAATAATGATTTTGCATCTTTGATTGGCCACACTTGATCAAACGTTTATTTTATCAATTAAGAAAATATAAAGTTATTTATTCAGAAGGAAAAATTATAGTTGATTATCAAGATTTTATACAGACGTATCGAATCGATTCTTTCAGTAGAACTTCAAATTTTTTAAGTCATTTATCGGAAACTCATTTTAATCCTAATGCATTTGAAGCAATGAACGTTAAAAGAGCATTTCAATTGCTCAGTGCACGAATGTCTTCTGCTATTTATACAGCTGGTTCTTCAAATGCATTAGAATCGCAAACTTGGCAAGTTTCAGCTAAGTTTGCGAAAGAGAGGAATGCAGTTATCGATGCTTGCAATTAAAGTACAGAAAAAAATCTTAACGTTTTAAAAAGACCATTAGCAGATCGTAATCTGGAGATATTGGTGCGGTTACAACAGTTTAGAAATGATGTAACAAAGTGGAAAATTCTCAAAAATGGAGAATATGTAAGTCCCCCCTGCTTCAAGGGTATGGAACTTACTGTTGCAGCATTTTTAGGTGTGTATCACAAATTAAAATCCATTTCATCTGATTTTGTACTCGCAACAAGACTACGTAACACCGACCCAGTAGATCATGCAATAAGTGCATTACGTGCTAGCGCACGAATAATTCGATTGTCAATTCGCCACATTATTTCAACTAAATTTTTCAAAATTTCACATAAAGGAAACGTCAATTGTGATAAAGTTCCACCATTGAATTAACAGAGAATGATAGAGAGAGTATTCTGAGAGAAGTTAACGATAAAATTGATACAATAAATGAAGAATACTTAATATTAGAAGATATTGCTGATTTTGAACCCATTGAAAACAAAGAGAAATTTGAAAGGAATGTTATTACTTATTTTGCGGGGAATGTAGTTGAAAAAAGTCTTCAAAAAATTCCGTATAAACAATGTGAGAAAAATTTTATGAGACACTTAACAGATGATATAGATAATGATAAAGTTTATATTGCTTGTCGAGAGTATCAACAGAATGAGGAAATTGCACAAAAAATCAATCATTTAATGAGGCTTGCAAAAGATTTTATAAAAATAGCTTCAATTCAGCTTGAATCTTTTTCACAAAATTACAAATGATTTTGGCACGAAAAATATCTTTTAGAAGCACTGATGGAATGCGCAGAGGCTGACACAAATAAATTTTATCCACAAATTATGACCATAAAATAGAGGCATTAAAATATTTATTCAGAGTTAAACTTTATTCACAAATTAGAAAACGCAATATGGAATACAAAATAATCGTGATGAAAAATGTAAAATCAAATAGTAGAATGTTAAAAAATGTAAAAATCGTTTAAGTGGCTAGAGTATTATTATTATTATTATTGCTATCAATACTATTTATAAGTTAATACTAGTTTTATTAAATATGTGTGAATATGTGTATAACACAATATTCAAAGACTTTATCCCTCGGTGTTTTTTAATATTTTATAAAAGTGGCTATCGATCTCTCCGAGTCAAGTGTTGGGTAAAAAAATTATTTTAAAAGGTAAAAATTATTTATACCATTTTTCCTTTTGTTTCAACGTTTCGGTGAACACTGTCACCCTCTTCAGGAAACTGTCAATTTTTATTTCAATAAATAAATGAGCACAATACAATTATAATATGTGACAAATTATGATTTACATATAGAGGAGTACAACAGCCTATAGATCGAATGTGTTTCTTCCCCGGCCAATCTCAGGCGGAGGAAGGAGAAGCGAGAAGCAAGGAGACGGACTATTATTGTTCCGGCTTCCTCGACTACTGTTTCAATAATAAGGAAACAATAGGTGTAGCCAACGCTTTTATCTTAGCGAGGAGTCTCGCTAATTTTCGAGCGGTCTGTTTACAAGTGACGTCAATGCTCGCCGCTCTCATGCATGTTTACAAATTTTTAAAGTCGTCTATAATCCGTTTTGTTTTTCAATTGGTGTAATAAGTGTGTATGCGTTATTGAGTTTTCTGTGTATTTTCCATTTTATTGATACCATTATCCTGCATTTTTATGTGTAACATTTCTGAAACAAATCTTTTATTTAAATTACTTTCTTTATCCTTAATATTTATTTTTTCAAAATTGAAACTATGATTGAATTTACTATTGTGTTCATATATGACGTTGCTTTTAGATTTTTTATGTTCCTCAATACGTGTACACACACTTCTCTTGGTTTGGCCCACATATGTAGCCGTACAATCATTACATTGCAACTTGTATACAACATTCTTTTCTAATTGTTTCTCTCTTTTGTCTTTGCCTTTAACTATAATATTACACATATGATTGTGTATTTTGGGCACTGTCGTAATAAATTTTTCTTATAAAGAATGTTGCATTTGTTCGTAAAACCCTTTGACATAGGGCAAAGTAACAATGTTTTTAAAATTTGTGTCGTTATTGCAACGTTGATATTGTGCATTTGAATTTATTTTGTCAATACATTTTTTTATATATTTGTTGGTAAAGTTGACAGGATAATTATTTTCAGCTAGTAATTTTTTTACAATATTGATGTTTTTCTTATGAAAACATTTGTCCGATAATTTAATAGCTTTATCAATAAGATTGTACACCATGGCGATTTTTTGAGATTCAGGATGTTGTGAATGATAATTTAAAAATCTACCAGAGAAGGTGGGTTTCGTGTACCAATCAGTCATTATTTTGCCTATATTCTTTACCAACAAAACGTCTAAGAAACTTATGGAGTCATTTATTTCAATTTCATGTGTAAATTGTAACCGGCTATTGTATGAATTAAATATATTAAGTGTTTCATTAATTTTTGTTTTCGGGATGCATATAATAATATCATCCACGTAACGGTAAAAAAATATCGGTTTAAACAAAAATTTCAAAATGCAGTCCGTCTCGAGATCATCCATGACTAAATCAGTGAATAATCCCGAGATCGGAGAGCCCATTGGAGTACCAAAATGTTGTTTGTAAAATTTATTTTTAAATTGAGAAAACGTGTTCTCCATAAGTAACTTACATGCTGCTAATATCTCATCGAGTGGAATGTCAGAACCTCTAGCTATTCGCGTGTATCTCTTTTCGATACTATTTTTTACTAATGCTTTATCAATATTTGTGTATAGTGATTTTACGTCAAGACTTACAATACAGTGGTCTGCCGGAACATTCACATGTTTTATTTTTTCGATTAATTCATAACTATTTTTTACATAGGATTTTGGCTTATCCAAATTGCTTTGTAGAATTTTGAATAATGTCTTTGAGAAAAAATGTGTAGATGATCCTATTGTTGAAATAATAGGTCGCAACGGATAATCTTTTTTGTGGATTTTTGGTAATCCATATGCTTTTGGTAAAATCGTGTCCGTTTGAGTAAGTTTATGTCTACTATATTTTTTCCCAAGAAAACCATTATCATTCCAAACATTTAGAAAGCTTTTCACCTTTGCCTGTAATTTCGACAGCGGATTTTTCTTAACCGTAGTGTAAGTATCCCTATCTGCTAGAAGAGTCTCCATTTTTTCGATGTAATCGTTGTTGTACATTGCAACCGTCGTGTTACCCTTGTCCGCAAAGGTAAACATAATATCTTTGTAACTCTTAATGAAATCATTAGTCTCTGTTAATTTGTGTTCAAAGTTTTTTTCTTCTATTGTTTTGTGTCTAGTTTTATTGTGAAAATGTGTGATTTTATTTAATAATGTGCTTCTAATATTATTTGCAATGTTTTCCGGCATACTATTATATGTAATTGAATTTTCTAAGTTTTTTATGCATTCAAAAATAAGATTATCATTAAGGTCACAATTAGGATTGAATTTTCGTCCTAATGCTATTACAGATATAACATTCGCTGGTATATCTACGTCTCTGAGATTTTTAAACCATTTTTCATGACTCGAGTGTACATTTGTTTTTATCAACAAAGAATTAAACTTGTTTTCGAATCATTGACTCTGACCTTGTGAATTCCTCCTCTCTTAATTTATTTGTCTCAATAACTGTAGGTGTTATGTCTTTTCTTAGAACTGCTCTCTCTTCTTTGTTAGGCGACAGGTGTTGAAAAGTCAGCGGAATTTGAATTTCCGTCAGTGCGACATTCCAAGAACCGTGTAACTTAATGTTTTGTGGTAACTGCGTAGTATAATGTGCTGTTGTGTTCTTCGAGAAATACTTCATACTACTGTTGCTGGATAGAATTACATAAAATTGATGATCATTCATTTTTGCGATAATTGACTGGCCTTGAATCAAGAATTAAATTTCTTCGGATAACCTTTCCAGCTGACAAAATACTCTTTCGAACGAGCCGTACCTCTAGACTCTGAAATTTTATTAATTTCGAATGATGCCGCATTAAGATTCTTCCGAACTTTGCTTAATTCTTTTCCGTAAAAACATCCGTCGATATCTTCACCTGATAGATCTTGTAAAAGGTAAACAGGAGGTTGACGTGTTGTTGATATTCGTATGATTTTAAAAATCTCTAGAGTCCAACCACCTTCATAACTTTTCTCAAAGTTGTTTCTCGCGCGACTGACACGTACCAACCCATATAGCACCCAACACTCTAGGAATATTGCTGAAATGTTGCTTTGGTAAGTAAAGTAGGATCAATTATGTTGCGAGAAGGTTACGTAACCAGCTGGCCACGGTCAGGCAACATTGCTGCGAAGTCGAATGTCCGTTTTAATATTACATCAATTCGATCGGTATTCCATACCCATCCGTGGAAAGTAATATTACAGTAATATTGTAGTAAGCTTATTCAACATTCCCAGAACATTAATATATTATATACTTTTTATCGATTTTTTCGAAAAAATGTCTTCTCTATTGAAATAATACAGCAATGTTATGGTAATATTGCAGAATGTTATCACAACGTTACTGGAATATAATATCTTACAAAGGGATTAAAGAAAAATGTTTAAAAAATATTTCTCCGGTCGGGATTTGAACCCAACTCCTTTCGCTCAGTAGACTCGCTCGTTATCCACTGAGCTATTCCCATATAGCACTCAATACTCTAGGAATATTGCTGGAATGTTAATTTGGTAAGTAAAGTAGGTTCAATTACGTTGCGGGAAGGTTACGTAACCAGCTGGCCACGGTCAGGTAACATTGCTGCGAAGTGGAATGTCCGTTTTAATATTACATCGATTCGATCGGTATTCCGGACCCATCCGAGGAAAGTAATATTACAGTAATATTGTAGTAAGCTTATTCAACACTCCCAGAATATTAATATATTATACATTTTTTTTACGATTTTTTCGAAAAAATTTTTTTCCCACTGAAATAATAGTAATGTTATGGTAATATTGCACAAGGTTATCACAACGTTACTGGAATATAATATGTTACAAAGGGATCAAAGAAAAATGTATAAAAAAAATTTCTTCGGTCCGGATTTGAACCCAACTCCTTTCGCTCAGTAGACTCGCTCGTTATCCACTGAGCTATTGTTTTATTGTGGTCATTGAAGTTAATATGTAGGTTGAAATGAAAGATAAATGAGGGCCTTTAAAATATAAGCTAGGTTCAAAATTATTTGACAACAACAAAACAATAGCTCAGTGGATAACGAGCGAGTCTACTGAGCGAAACGAGTTGGGTTCAAATCCCGACCGGAGAAATTTTTTTTAACCATTTTTCTTTGATCCCTTTGTAAGATATTATATTCCAGTAATGTTGTGATAACGTTGTGCAATGTTACCATAACATTGCTGTATTATTTCAATATTACTGTAATATTACTTTCCACGGATGAGTACGGAATACCGATCGAATCGATGTAATATTAAAATGGACATTTCACTTCGCAGGAATGTTGCCTGACCGTGGTCAGCTGGTTACGTAACCTTCCCGCAACATAATTAATCCTACTTTACTTACCAAAGTAACATTCCAGCAATATTCCCAGAGTATTGGGTGTTATATGGGGTATCACGATGATATTTTTTTAAAATTTTTTTCTTCGAACCTAGAGTTTGAAATAATTTATCGATAGCAGCAAACGCTGCTGTTATTACTGTATGAAATGTAGTTTTGTGTATGGCCGAATTTTTCAACACTATTTTAACACGGATTGAGTTTATCATTTTAAGAATACTATCGAATTTAATGAATCGACTGTTGGTATGATTGAGGCGTATATCTTTGACTTTATATACTGTTCCTTCTCCACCGTTAGACTTCCTCCAATTATAAGCGAAAAATTTTTGACCACCTGATAAAAAACTTGTTATATATATACCAACACCTTTCTCCGTTAATTCATCCGTCAGACTACCCAGCGAAGTACAGATAGGTAACTCGAACACACCAGGTATACTCATATAAAAGATAGATTCAGTGTCGTAGTAAAGAGCTTAGGGTTCCAGTGTGTGTAAATATTCGAAAAGTTTAATGCTTGTGCCATTGCAAACGCAGCAATGACCACATTTGACGTTAAGGGTGTCACAGCTTCTTGTTTATATCGCCAATTAACGTACAGGGTATCATCATTAATGGGTAAAATACCATTAACTTCTATTTTTGCACTGGTCAGAAAATTCATTAAAACTTCTTGATCCTTTACAACTGATGATAGATTTTCACGCTGTCCAAACTTTCCCCATAGAATTCAGACAGAATTTTGCAACGGATCGTTTTCCGGGGTTTGAGCATACGTCAGTTTTTTTCAAACATACACCCTCTTCATATTATAAATCTTTCCAGAAGCGTTCCTTATCTTCATCTGTGATGCTGTGTTTTGACGGGTAGCCCGACCCTGCAACTTTTTGAGAAAAAAATGCGTTGATATATTCGGCAAAAATACTACCTTTCCGATTCTCCTTATCGTATTGAGTTATTTCATACTGCCAAATTTCATATACAGCTGTTACATTATATCCTAATGTAACAGCCGCTTTTATCTCTTCTGACACCCATGTCCCTCTTAGTGTACGCTTCTCAGGATCTGTATATGAACAGTTATGCTGTATTAATTGCTCACAACATGTCCGACATAGAGGAAATATTAATTTACCATGCATTTTGACAGGGAGTAGAGGGTGATACAGATGCTGTGGCGGTAGTGCGTCACAAACAAATAAATCATTTAGGTTATTTAGCGAAATATATTTATGACAACCTATCAAACTTTTGCGCTCTTCTTTTCCAACATATATTTTAGGATGACCAATCGGATATTTACCATATTTACATATAAATGGGTAAAGTGAGCAGACATCAACATATCTTACTTTCTCTTCAAACAAACAATTAAATGATTTTACCGTATTCCCTGTATGACCACCGAAAAACACATATCTTGGGTCTACTCGTTTATCTTTCGTTAGCGCTGTATTTTCTCGAACAAATTGTCGAAGCTCCTCTTTTTGAGATATTTGATCATTAAACTGACACTTTTCATTTAGATGATAATTTGCTGCCTTCAATCTATCACTAATTGCTATTGTTCTCTCGTCTCTGGCATCCATCAATTTACCATTTTTTAAATACAAATCTCTGTTTATTCGGTGACATCTAAAGTAACCATGCCAAAAACAGCCATGAAATTGTAGAACGATTCCTCGATGTGTCTCATTAGGTTGTGGCGTACTCTAACCGTCAACTAAAATATTTTCTGGAAGTCTTTTTTCAAGACCACGTCCTGCTTGCTTTAACTCGCGATGAAGAACCTTCTGCTCCATTCAAGAGAGCCAGCTTAAAGCGATTTCGGATTGATTATCTGTTAATCTGTAACCTCGTGGAGGTATAATACCTATATGATTTTTTTTCAAAAATTTTTGATAACATTTATTTAAAACGTAAAGTAAAAAAAATTTTTTTAAAACCCAAAAAGAATGAGGAACTGAAAATTAAAAACCATGTTAAGTGTAGTTTAAAAAAATCTGTTTAAAACCGAAAAGGAATAAAGATAGATGTGGCGGTTGGAATGTTTTTTTTTACAAAACGGAACGTTATAAGAATTGGATACTGTGCCATCGGTACCACAATTGGCAGTGTCCAGATTTAAAACTAATTAGTTTAGTATGTTTAACTATATATTTTTTAAGTGCATAATTTTTAAGTAGGTTATAAATAATTTTTAAGTTTATATTTTTCGAATTAAGCCGTCACACCCGGTTTTTTATAAAAAGGTATGATTTTTATTTTATATTATTATTCATATGAATTTCTATCTACCAAAATATTCAGAGAGTTGAATTGTTCAGTTGTTTATTATTGAGCCCTGGGGTAAAACCCTATCTGGCTCGGTCGAAAATACAAATAGATTGTACAAAGATTTACAAAAAATTGCATAAGGTTGATATAAATAAAACTAGAAATATAAATAAAGACTTACGAGTATTTTTACAAGTTCCTCTCTCTGATAGTGGTGCCAGTATACATATGTTAAGACGGACATTTGAATGCAGCCCAATATAGGGGTTAGAGTTATTTTTTTTCGTGGACATTTGGATGCGCAAATCGGACATTTGGATGCCGAGAAAACTAATATTTTACACACGACATGCATCCAATTGTCCGCTTACATATCTATATCTATATATCTATATATTGTGACGGTGTCTGAGCACGTCTAAGCTGGTCGGCATATTAGCGTTTCGCAGTGCGACGCTGGCTCCGTGGTTAGAGCGCGTGCCTGGAGATCTCGAGGTCGTGGGTTCAAGTCCCCACGTCGCTTAACTTTTGTGCGATTGTCAATGAATACGGCTCTCCCCGTTTATATATATATATATATATTGTGACGGGTTGTTCGTCACATCTGCTCGCAAATGCTTTTACAACTGATGGACTGCTGGACGCAGCTACAAGGTGAATAGTCGGGGGAGGGAGATACTGGTCGCGGGGCAGAGCATTAGATTCAATCTGGCTACATCGATGCGAGCGGATAAATTCTTGATTTTGGGCAATTAGCGTGATTATACTTTCAGCTACCTACGGTGTTGTAGAAGTGTTTTTTCCTACGGAAGTATTTTACGACAACGTTCGTATGTGTTGTACTCGTGTTGCGATACCCGATGCTATCGAGAACGACTCCTATGATCAACCCGTGGTGTGAGAGGTCGTCCTGCGTGCAATTGGCGATTCTATTGCTGTTCGAGCGAGCGAATCTCGAGTGCATTGTAAGTACCAGTTTTCTCTCATCTGCTCTCATCAGTTACATCATCGGCTCTCATATATCGGCGAAGTCGCGTGCCGTGAAAGCACGCTTGAATTAAGTTTTGTTCCTTGTAAAATCAATTCCTAATTTAAGTTTGCTAATATATGCAATAGCTTTTTACCTGCTAAATGCTTGTGTTAGTTATTTTAGCTAGATTTTCCCTTACTCTCCTAAATTTAGGAACCTACTAGCTTTTTTATTTAAAGAGAGATAACTGCATGATAATGTGAGAAATAATTCCCGTTACTTGGGGATTATTTCTGTGTCATTCATGTTATACAGATGATATAGAAAAATGCTATTTTAAAAAGTAACGGGGTGAGCCGTACTCGTTGACAATCGCACAAAAGTTAAGCGAAGTGGGGACTTGAACCCACGACCTCGAGATCTCCAGGCACGCGCTCTAACCACGGAGCCAGCGTCGCACTGCGAAACGCTACTATGCCGACTAGCTTATACGTGCTCAGACACCGTCACACCCCCCACCTTAAACGCGACCAACTTCTCCAGAATTGGGAGCGCCAATACATTCGATAGTTGAAGTCGGCGGTGAGCAGGTAAAGAAGGATCACACTGGTTCAATCTCATTATCTACTGAGCAATACTCCGTAATTCAAGCCATCTTTAGCCAATGGACAGTATTAGACATCAGAGAAAGAGAGAACATTCTCGGAAAGAGGGAGGTAGGGGACTCTTTCCGCCGTGCGAATTTATTCGTGTAGATTTATTAGTTGGGCGCCATGTAACGGGGTGAGCCGTACTCATTGACAATCGCACAAAAGTTAAGCGACGTGGGGACTTGAACCCACGACCTCGAGATCTCCAGGCACGCGCTCTAACCACGGAGCCAGCGTCGCACTGCGAAATGCTAATATGCCGACCAGCTTAGACGTGCTCAGACACCGTCACAATACAAAGAATTTAAGCTTAAGTAAAATTGAATTTATTTCTTTTACGAATGTACGCTAGTTTACGCGATTATGTTACTGGTCCTTCATTAGATTTAATATAACTAAGGTGACTGCTACTCTGTAAGATAGACATCGAGAGTAGAGTAAGTAGGTAGTTATATATTGAAGACACCTTCCACCTATCTTTTCAATCCTCCTTCTATCGCCTCCATTCTTCACCTATTGCATCCACTCATCATCTTTACACTCTACCTATCGTTTTCATCCTTTATCTATTACATCCACTCATCATTTTCAACCTCCACCTATAATCTTCGCGCTTTACCTGTCATCTCCACCTATCACCTCCAATCATGACCTCCAACATCCACTTATCTCTTCCAGAAATAATACCTGTGCTCCCTGACCCCCATTAGAATGTTATATTTTCCTACATTGGATAGTGAATTTCTTTTTTAAGAACTTACTACACAAATAGGTTAACAGATACTCGAAATTGCTAATTTTCATGAGATGAAATCTAAGTTCTTCTTGTAAACATATTCTATTCAGCCTTTTCGAATAATGCATAAATAGATGAAGCATTTCAGTTAAATATATTGCATGTAAAATTAATAAAAGATAGTGTTTACTTAGAGAAAACTATATAGTTACAATGAAAATTTGAATCGTTTCGTGAATATGGATAATTCAATTTTTAAATTATGTACCGAAAAATTTGGAATATTATTCTTTAATTAACGAAAATTATATAGATTACATAGAATGCCATAAGCGTGGTATTAGGCGTTGATGTAATGGATTACTTTGGCCAATTGTATCTTAAAGAACTGATTTACATGTATAATAAATATTACAGTCGATTTATTGTTTTGTTTTTTAAATACAACCGTAATACCGTATAGTTATAACCGTGAGAGAGCCCTATAGTTTTATCATTCAAAAATATGTAACGGAACATGTCTTGCACAAACTCTTGTTGTTCTAATAAGGTAACAGTAAACTTTTGAGTTTGATCCTATTATTCGAACAGTAGACATACGGTTATTTTAAAGATTCCTGTACGTTTCACCGAATGGTTATTAATAGATATTTCCCCGAATCAATATTTTCCCGAAAGTACTATTGCCGAATGTAGTATTTGTGAAGATATATCCCCGAGTGTTTAAGTATCCGAATACCATAAGTCTGAATACTTAAATACCTGAATATGATTAACGTAAACATACACTTTTCCTGAAATATTAGTGACAGTATAAGGACCGTATTTACGGGTTAGTAAATAGGGACGCGCAGGTTACTAATATATTTAATTTAGGACCTAGTCTCGATCCGTTAGTCTTATGTTCATTAATTATTAATTCATTCTATAGGTTGATGAACATAGGGACTGAGGAGAATCGAAAGCTCGTCACGCGGGACTAAAGTTAGCCTTCGGTGGGCCTAGTGTCCGTGTCCCGTATGATGTCCCGTGCAGACAAGTGAGAGAAGAGACAAATGTTGATATCCTGTGTAATGTCACGAGGAGACAATTTGCAGAGGGATAAATTACCTTGTCACGTACAAGACTAGTTTGTCGATGTTGGGACAAATTCTGTCCCGTTTCCACTTGAGTGTTGTACTGGCGGGACAATTGTCTTTGTCCCATGCGACATCATGTGTGGACAAGCTGGAGGTGGGACAAACTGATGGTCCGGTGTATGACTGATCGCTGATGATGGGACGATTTCTGTCCCGTCCTCCTACGTTCTATGCCTTGGTGGGCCAACTTTGTCCCCATTCTACTCTTACCTCTTTTGTCCCGTCTGGACACCCTTGTCTCCTTTGTATTATTTATTAAAGTTATGGAAAGGCTTCTTTTAAATAAATTTTGGACATATGGAATTATTATTAAATTTGTTTTGATTTGTTTATTCCGGCTTCTGGTTGTCTCACTTGTACAGTACTTGTTTTCATTGATTAATATTACAATGATATCGCCGCACTAGTCTAATATTGTATACAAAGAATGGTTCTAAGTTTCTCTGTAAACAATCTTAATCTCACTTAGAATATACGACTTCTCATAGTAAGTAAGTTGTAACTAACTAAGCTGTGACACAGGTCACTAACACCAGATTTATTGGCAATCCTTTTTACATGACTGCTTTTGTCGTTCAAGCCCTCGTATTCGAACGTTCAAATATTAGATTAACAACTAGTTTGTACTCACACGTTTACATTATCGAGAGAGACTACTTGAAATTCTGCAATCGAGCCTATGCGTTTACTAACCCAGCGAGACTACTTTACCGACTATTCGCTCGGTCACTCATGTAAAGGCCCTGTATGGAACATTACCTGGGTTTATAAAGCCTCAGATATGATATACTTAATGCAGCCGATTAACTGATCGGGGATATTCGCGACCAATAACTACTTGCCACTAGAAGTATTGTTTCTTCACACTCAGGATTAGTAGGTTACAACGATTGTTGATATGCGAGTCAGCAACTCACTCGCCACGTGCTATTGGTATCACGATCGACTTATCAGCATTTAGCCACCGCCCAATGCTCGCATGTACATTACAAACCTACAGTTGAATGCTCAATATAACACTAGATTTAAAATTGCAGGTTCTATTTATACACTAATAGACCTGGCACGTTGCAACAGAAGGGTCACAATTCACGGATTTTTGTACGTGGGATCTCGTGAAAGCACCGGAAAGTCATACTGAGATTCCAAAAAGGTACCTAACACAAGTGTTCAAGAGCGATAACAAAAATTGTCGTTAGTGTAGTGTCGTTATTGAAAGATTCTAAGCAGTCAAGACACATCCATTCATAGTCACGTGGAAAAGCTGAAGCTGAGAGAAGAAAATTTTCTATGCAGCGCCGAGCAGGAAAATGTACGAAGCCAGCTATAATTTTGCAAGGTATGATAAAATGTAGTTATACAATTGGTACGTATATTTTATTTAATTATCTTATTTTACTTTTATTTCATAAGAATTTTTGTTAATATTAATAGATGCCCTGGATGATCCTATTTACTAATCGTTTAGTGTCAAAGGAAGACTTTTTAGTTAATTATATTTGTCATGGAATCAGTTCATCTAATTTTTAATATGATGGAAAAAGGAAGGAGGGGAGGTTAGCGAGCGAAGCGAGTAGGAAGGCGAAGCCCCACTAGTATGTACATAGCTAAAACCTCTAGGTGTTTGTATTGCACCTTATGATGGGGATCCCGTGAATCGCATGCTCGCCTGGATGCCACCCGACGTTATACAATCTCACGATTCTTACACTCGGTGGTGTGTTATAGAGCATAGGAGTCAGACATTTATAGAAGCAGATAACCAGCGTAACCTGGCAAAGGCTTAACGCGGTACCACCAGCCGTCCGCCGCCGAGAAGTCGCGCCGCGCAGTACCATGAGGCGAGAACGGTCGAAACGAGAGCGAGAGAAGAAGACTCCAGTCAGCGAGAACGAGAGGAACACTCCACCCAGCGAGAGCGAGAGCGAGAGAGACTTCAGTACTGCCTACTGCCAGGCGACTCAAAATGAACGCGCGCGAGTAACCGCCGCCATGTTGCCGAGCAAGTGGCGAGGACATGCGTGCAAGAAGTGACAAAATGTCTACGCACAATGAAGAGATTGTACGGAGTGAAGGCACATCGCTGAGCCAAGAACGTTATTGGCGCGAGTGGAGGACAGCGGCCGCATCCACAGAGTTTGCGAGAAAGAATGAATCATGTAACGAAAAGAAGCGAAAATTTTGTGTTGTAAAGCCAAGAAATGCGTCGTAATGACAGGAATGAATAAAGAACACATTTGTAGAGGGCGCGAGAGAGGTGATCACCTATATTGCATTGAGCCATGACAACGCATGATTGGCGAATCGCATCGTTTCAGCGAAAAGAGAGAGACGCGAGCAGTCAGCGACGACGCTGATCGAGCAACAAGGAGAGTATTCCATGGGAAAGCCTAGAGAACAGATTAAAGGATTGAAAGCAGAAGCCTCCTTATAAGCTTCCCTTATGAGATATCCAAACATTATACGAAATGCCAAACTTTTTAATATAAGTATTCTTTAATATTCTGTGATCATAGTCATTGTATATTAGAGAGAACTTATTAAAAAGTATATTGTTAGATTGAATTGCAATACGCAAAATAAATTAATGTGATAAAATTTTCCTATATATTTCCAGTGTTGGAACGGCTGCAAAACATTTAAAGACATAGCATGGACACATCCTAAACATTTACGTAGTCCAGCGTTTTGTACATAATTTAGCTTGTTTAAAGAATTCTGTATATATTGATGAAAAGAAAACATGCCCATTCAAGTCTGGGGCGCAATATAGATTTGTAAAACGTTACTGCCGTTTAAAGATGTATTTCCCAATTAAAGTATCATAAAGAAGATAACATATTTGTTCCTCGCACTTTTTTGGTTTTACTAATATAGGGTTTCAAAGATAATTCATTACTCGAAATAACCTCCAGGTATTTGAAAAAATCAATTTTACTTATTTTTCTTTCATTCACTTCAATGCAATAGGAACCTGTGTTAATATTTCCGGCGTTTTTACCAAAAATAACGAAATTACATTTATTAAAAGATAAGCACAAATTTAGTGATTCCAGCCAACGAAAAACGAATTCGAAATTCTAACTGAGGTTTGCGACAAAACTCCTAATGTCCAAACCAGCCGAATATATAAGGAGATCATCAGCGAAACCCAAGCATGAGATATTTTTTCTTAAAATGTTTTTAATACAATGAATGTAAATGTCGAATAATAATGGACTCATTATGTAGCCTTGTGCAAACCCCTTATTAGTAGGACCTGTAGCAAAGGCTATTCCTTTAAAGAAGCCAGTGAGTTATAGTTCCCTGTCCTTAATTATGTTGAAGATGAAATTGATAATTTTAGCCGGCATTCGTAACTCTTGTAAAATTTGAAGTAGTTTAAATAAATTGGCACTTTCGTAAGCTTCTTCGATATGTAGGTTGAGGGCCCCAAGATATTCTCCCCTTAACTTGGTAATGATAATGTCGTTATATAAAACGGCGTGACAATCAGTCCAGGATTTCCCCCTTCTGAATTCAAAAAAGAATGAAGGCAAAATATTTTGGCTCTCAATCCACCACTGGACCCTGTCAATAATCAACCCTTCCAGTGTTCTTAAAACGTCAGAGGCCAATGAAACGGACTAAAATCTATTTTCTTCCGCCTTGGTAATAAAAAATACATTGAATTTAGATCAGTCTTCTGGAAATAGATTCTCGTCAAATATTTTATGGAAAAAATCTGTTAGCCATATAATCAAAGGGTCTGGCAGATTTTTAAGGACTAAAGATGTAATCCCATCAATTCCTGGAGCAGGTCTGATTTTAGAATTTTCAATGACAGTCTTAACTTAAGAAACTGTAATCGGCTTATTTAACAATTCGGGTTGCATAGATAATTTTTAAAAGCAAATTCAGGATATTTATATAATTTAGTGACTTTATCAAATGCTTTCTTCAATTTATATTTCTATGTCCTGTAGGTTACGTAACCGTTTAGCAACATAGTTTATCCCACCTTGTCTTAATATTCAGGCAGTATTTCGAGAGAATTGGGTGCTATATGGGTTCTAACATATTTCAAAAATAAAATTAAACATGGAAGAAAGTGGTCGATATCACAATATTGAACTCCCTTACTAGTATGCTAACGAAAATCATCGTGCGTGAGATGAACTTCTGAGCGAGATAGCTTTTTTCTAAGCGTTCGCGAGTATAATACAAGTCAAGTCGATTGGGGTGTCCGAAAGACTGGAAAAAATATAAACCGGAACGTGTAGTGAACGTATCACCGCGCAAATCTCGTGCTGTTCAAAAATATGGAGGACTTGCAGTCTAAGATTCTAGGCATAGAAGATTAAGAGATTGATGTCTTCCATCGGATCGACCTTTTAATGGAGCGTCAAGGACGAAATGCTCAGGCCGATATGCTGAAACGGGCGGAGGGAGTTTATACTTTCTACGGGGAACAGCAGGCGATCCTCCGGGTCCACAGTATTCGCCAACTATGTCATCGGTATGAGGAGAAAGAGATATGGTTGGCAAAGGAGTAACTGTGAGCGTTGCAGCTAGAACGACAGAAGTTGAAAGAAGAAGAAAATAGAGAGGTCATGTTTCAGGCGCGGCTGAACTCAGCTCACATGCGTGAAGACAGATAGATAGATAGATATATGATAATAATAATATAATTTGAAACTAAGGTGGAAGGATAGCCCTTGGATTCACCTTCAGTGAAATAAATAAGCTAAATGTTTGGTCAAAATAAACTTTCGTTTATTTATTTCAATGCAGGTGAATCTAAGGATTATCCTCCCACTTTTGTCTCAAATTATATAGTCCGGGAGTCCTGTAATTTTGTCGGCCACTTTCTTCTAGACTTAGTTTTATTTTCGAAGTATCTTAGTCATAACCTACTGAAAGTAACCCTAAGTTTTCGACTTCGGACCTGATCGGGAACATTGTTATTATTGCAAAATAAACTTCAAAAAAGCACTTTTTTTCAGTTTTTCGCGAATAATTCTTTTGCTACTCATTTTATGCAAAAAAAGGTAGGGTAAAAGTTCTTCAGAATTGAATTTTCAATAAGAAACATAGGTTCCCGAATACAAAATTAACTTTTTTCATCGTTAAATTGTTAAACAAAAAATTTTTTTTTCGATTTTTGATATTGTCACAGTTTTTCCAAAAAAAAAGATTATTGACATCGGATAAGCTCTCCAATATGACATTTACTGTGTACAACGTAATAATCAGCGTTCGATCTCGATATTTTAAAATGGCGTCTTATTGCAAAATTATTTGCCCTAAAATTTCAAATCCATTTCAAAATTGCCCATGGAAAGTTAACTGGATCCAACTACCTTTAATTGGCAGCTAATGACGTACTTAATAAACGCTAAAAAGAACTTTGTAAAAAATTGATATTTAACAATATTTTTAACAATAAATAGTTTTTATTTTCGCCAATTTTGAAGTTAGAAAAACGCGGTAAAATGCATCTTTGAAATTTTAGGTTAAGGGAGTCTCCATCGAACCGTCGTCCGAGTAAGACGTGTTTCCAAACAGCTCTCGATAAACATAGTCGCGCGTGTATGGCAGTCAAACAATATACCTGTGACGCGAGCAAGCTGTAAGTGAAGTGATCGGAGAGAGAGAGAGAGATACAGTTCCTGTATCTCTCTTCAAAAGTTTAAAAAACACCATATGAGCGCTTCCGTAACAGGGGGCAATCATATACAAAGTGCATCAAACATGACCGCAATTTCCCAAAAAAGTCAAAAGCAATCGTACGCTAGAATAACTGAAGAAACATTATTAAAAAGAGAACAAGCAGTAGTGATGGATTCTGTAGATGGCATCCCAGTTAAAGAGTACGCTTTCGCAGTAGCTTCACTCATAGGTGCTGAAAATATAATTTACATGTCAAAAATCTCTCAAAGTAGAGTGTGTATATATCTAAGTTCGCAGGACACTGCCGAAATACTCATAGACACTCATAAGCAAATCAAAATAAACAACCAAGTTCTTGAAATCAGACCACTGCTCTCCAAGTCTAAGAGAATTATAATCTCCAACGTCCCGCCGGTAATTCCAAACAGTGCCATCGAAAATAAATTAGCCGAGCTCGACATCGTGCCGAAATCGCAAATTCTACGCATTAGAGCAGGAATAAATGAAGCAGGATTTACACACATACTAAGCTTTAGACGTCAAATGTATGTCGACCCGCAAGACGTTGTTAAAATACCAGAACAAATACAAATTGAGCAAGAAGGAGTAACCTACTGGATATACCTCTCTACAGAAAAGCTCTCCTGCTTCCTCTGCAAAGAAGAAGGTCACCTAGCAAAACACTGCCAAGCAAAAGATATCACTACAGACAATTTTCCTGAACTAAATACTCCAAAACAAATAGAAAAAAATCCCGTTTCATCACCAAAATCACAACTCAATGACCTCACAGATTCTACACAAGACAACAATACTGGCACCGAACAGAGCGACAATATCGAATTCAAAACTCCAATAACAGAAGCACTCAAAAGAAAAGCAGCCGATACATTATCATTGTCGTCAAAATCCAGTGAAAATAACGCATCTCGAGGCAGACCGAAAAAACAAGAAACACAAAAAAGCTCAAAAACAAAAATTACAAATAAACCATTAGAAAAAAAAGTTAGAAAAGAATCTCCCTCCAAAACACCGTCGATCGATGTAATAACCGAAAATCTCAAACAAGTAAAAAATTACCTGCAAAAAAACTCTATAGAACCATGCATCTCTTTAGAAAGCCTCGCACAGTTCCTGGTCGAAGCGTATGGTGCTAGAGATATTCAAGCAATCGCAAACAAATACATCAACGACACACCTGCACTCATTGAACTTCTACGATCTACAATAGACAAAATATCGGAGCAAGCTCTAAAAAGCCGCATAAAAAGGATAATTCAAAAACTCGAAGGCTCTTGGTATTCAGAAAGCTCCGACAGCGAATCCAGCCAAACCTACTAAAAATAAATAATGAACAAAAATCAGCATTCTCAACCATCCTCTCACACTCAAACAACACCAAAAAACAACCTCAAAATTTTGTACTGGAATGCAAGGAGCTTCAACAAACACAAAGAAGAACTCACGCAGGTGCTAAGCAGCTTCGACATCTTCGTCTGTGTTGAGACCTGGCTCAAAGAAGACCAACAAGTGGACATCGCCGGATTCAACTGCTATCGCAAAGACAGAAGAGACTCCAGAGGAGGCGGTATACTAATTATGCTGCGTAAAAACCTAAATTATACCGAAATAACAAACATAACTTCTACAAACGAAACAGTCGAAATCTGCGGACTAAAAATTACTAACACCTTTCCGCCAATAAAACTACTCGCATGCTATAGAACCCCAGGTTTCAATCTCTCCCAAAATCAATGGGATCAAATCATTTCCAACGCATCTCAAATAAATTCAAACTGCATTTTCTTAGGTGACTTTAACGCCCATAATAAAGCATGGAACTGCGCACATAATGATTCGAACGGCGAAAGGCTACTTCAAGCCATCGATGATACGGACCTCTTTCTACACAATCATGACTCCTTTACACACGTTGATTTTCGGAGAGAAAAAAAATCTAACCTAGATCTAGTCCTATCAACCAATACAATAGCCGACAAACTAACCGTAGAAATTAACGACGAAACCTGGGGCTCAGACCATTACCCCATTTTTATAACAATAAACATAGAAACAAATATTTACCGTAAGAAATCTTTCAAAATTCACTCAACTCGAACGAAATGGAAAGATGTCTTAGATTCTCTAGAAATCTCATACTCAGAATTCTTAACACAAGAGTACGAAAACCTTAAACCTTCGCAAAAATATGAAAAACTAGTAGAGATTATAAGAGAATCTATAACATCAAACTCACCTACAAAGAAAAACGTTAATCCGAAAGCTCATCGAAACCCGGTACCATGGTGGGACTCGGAATGTAACGATCTAATCAAAGGTAGAAAAAAAGCCTACGTTAGATGGGAACAGACACTCGATGGTCAAGACTTAATCAAATACAACAAAGCTCAAGCAATACTCATCAAAACTTTTAAAAAGAAAAAAAAAGACAACTTCAAAAAATTCGCAGAAACAATTAACCATCAGAATGATCCCAACTATACGTGGCAAAAATGCAAAATATTCAAAAACAAGTGGATAAAAATTAAGCCAAATAGTATTAAAAATAACGATCCTCAAAACCTTACACAATTAAATGAAGCACTAAATAAAATAAGTCCGCCATGGGTACCGTCTGATCCAAATTATCTACCGCCGGCAGAAAACAATATCTTCTTCGATACTCCATTCAATTTCTCAGAATTTAATCTAGCACTAAACGGTAAAAATCCCCACGCTTCTCCAGGCACAGATGGGATAAACTACTTTGTTCTTCAAAAACTATCTTCAAAATACAAGCTACTAATACTAGATATTTTCAACGAACTTTACAAACAAAATGATTATCCCTCTTCCTGGAAAAATTCGTACGTACATTTTATAAAGAAATCAGACGGCAAATCTCTTCGTCCCATCGCTCTCACTTCATGCTGTTGCAAACTTTTCGAGACAATTGTCAAAAATAGGCTCCAATGGTGGTGCGAATACCATAAACACTTACCAAAAAATCAAACAGGCTTCCGCAAAGGCCAGTCTTGTATTGATAATATTTGCAACCTCATGATGTATGTAGACGAAGGACTACAAAATAAAAAAGACACACTCGCTGCATTTTTAGATGTACAAGGAGCGTTTGATAACGTCTTATGGGAAATATTGTTAGCTAAACTGGCTTCATTTGGATGTTCTACTCAACTCCTTACATTTATAAAGCACATCATATGCGATAGAAACATATTTACCGAAAACTCAGGAAGTGAAGCCAGATTAGTACATAAAGGAGTGCCGCAAGGAGGAGTATTGAGTCCTCTGCTCTATATGATTTACGTTGCATGTATCTTATTTAATATTCCGAAACACCTATCCGTCCTACAATTTGCCGATAGTAATATTTTCCAAAATTGGGCCATTTAAGCGATGCAAAAATTTAATAGAAAAAGCCCTAAAAATAATAAAAAACAACCTTCTAAGCCTAGGCCTTGAACTCTGCCCTCACAAAACGATACTCATCCACTTCAATAGAAAAAACACTCTTCCAGGACAAACTGAAATAATCCTAGACGAAATCTCCATTAAATCCAGCCCATCAACAAAATTTCTTGGAATTTTTTTTGACTATCAGTTGACCTTCAAAACGCATATCGACTACATAATTAAAAAATGTAATAGAGCTTTAAATATTATAAAATTTCTATGCGGTACCTGGTGGGGATCCGACCCTCAAAGCCTAATCACTTTATACAAAAGTTTCATTCGATCACTAATAGACTACGCTAGCTTCGCCTATTACCCGACACGTAAAGACATAAGCATGAAACTGGAAAAAATTCAATTCACCGCTCTAAGAATAGCTTTGGGGTACAGAAAAAGTACACCCACGAATATTATTTTATCCGAATCAAAAGTTACCACAATACACGAGCGCTCTCGATTCCTATGCCAAAAATTTCTAGTCAAATCTCTATCTAACACCAGCTTAGAATCATACGAAAATATAAACAACTATGTTAAAAAAAATTCCAAAAAGAAACGAAAAAGAAAAAGACTACTACTCAAATGCATCGAAAAAGTTTTCGAGAAATACAAAAATAACCTCCACTCAGATAACCATTTCAATATATACACCTCACCATTCACTACATGTACAGAAGCAATAGAAATAAACACTGCGATAGGACACACTCTCAAACAAAATAGAAACCCTAACACTCATCTCGCAGAAATCTTAAAAGAAAACAAAGCCATCTCAATATTCACCGATGCAAGTAAAAACTCTAACTCAGATTTAGTGGGATGTGCCTGTTTTTGCGAAAACCTAAACATCTCAATTCAAAAAAGCCTCCCCCCTGACTGTTCAATTTACACAGCAGAATGCTTCACTCTAAGCTTAGCCCTCGACATCGTACTACAGCACCCCAAACATAAATTTTACATCCTCTCCGACTCTCTCAGCGCAGTAGAATCTCTCAACAACAGAAAAATAGACATAAAATTTAACCCCCACACGATCAGCACTAAGAACAAATATTACACGCTCAAAAACAATCAAAACGCAAGTATCACATTCATATGGATTCCATCCCACTCAAATATTAAAGGAAATGATACAGTTGATCTCCTGGCAAAACAAGCTACTACCATAAACTTCCCAACTTCCGAAAAAATTCCTTTCACCGACCTCTACGAACACTTCAAAATCGAATCCTACGAACTCACACATCAACTCATAGAAAATCAAGGCCTAAGCAAGGGAAAAGAATTTTTCAAACTCTTCCATAATCGCAAAAAAAACCATGGTTTCACAATAAAAAACTCTCTAGAAAATTTATTACAACAATAAACCGCAGTCGAGCAGACCACTACAATCTAGCAGCATCTTTAGGACGGATAGGCATTACAAGCGACACTAAATGTGAATGTGGAGCGGAGTCCCAAGACCTCAACCACATCGTCTGGCAATGCCAAAAATTCGATGAAAACCGAAAAATACTTCAAGAAAACATGATTAAACATAAGCAATATCCGCCTTTCGAAATCAAATGCTATCTAGCCACGCTCAATACTCCAATACTACGCTGTATTCTCGAATATCTAGAAACCTGCAAACTGTCTATTTAATGTAAAAATATAAAATGTAAAAAAAAACAAAAAATTATCTATATAACTCTGTATAGCTGTATAAACTCCTTTAAAAGGAGATTTGGGTAAGCGTTAATAAAAAAAAAAAAAAAAAAAAAAAAAAAATTTAGGTTAAATAATTTTGTAATAAGACGCCATTTTAAAATATCGAGATCGAACGCCGATTATTACGTTGCACATACTAAATGTCATATTTGAGAGTCTATCCGATGTCAATAATCTTTCTTTTGGAAAAACTATGACAATATCAAAATTCGAATAAAAAAATTTTTTGTTTAACAATTTAACTATGAAAAAGTTAATTTCGTATACGGGAATATATGTTTCTTATTGGAAATTGAATTCTGAAGAACTTTTATCCCTACCTTTTTTTTGCATAAAATGAGTGGCAAAAGAATTGTTCACGAAAAACTGGAAAAAAATGCATTTTGGTAACTTATTTTGCAATAATAACAATGTTCCCGATCAGGTCCGAAGTCGAAAACTTAGGGTTACTTTCAGTAGCTTATGACTAACATATTTCGATAATAAAACTAAATCTAGAAGAAAGTGGCCGATATCCCACTATTGAACTCCCTGACACCCGGACTAATTTTATTATTACGCATTATGGAGTTGAACACATACATTGACATAGATAAATAATCTATTATATGAAATGTGAATTATGTTGTACATAAATAATGAGAGAGAGAGAGAGAGAGAGAGAGAGAGAGAGAGAGAGAGAGAGAGAGAGAGAGAGAGAGAGAGAGAGAGAGAAAGAGGAAGAGAGAGATTAGATTGGATCAACAATTTTATTTTAAACAAAAAGAACATTATGTTGTACATAAAAAGAGAGAGAGAGCGAGAGAGAAGAGTTGATTGTAGGTGCGAGTTGAATACCTGCAAAAGAAATAACTAGAGACACGGAAGATTTTACGGAAGACTAGGCAAAAGTGAAAATGGATCTCTTATTTCACATTTTTTCAAATAGAATATTAAATAAATTCATTTCCAATCAGCTGCATTGTTTTACTCTATCTCCTGTTGTTTTACTTCTGTATTTTCAGGTAGATATTAATTCTTGCGACGAGTAAGTACAGTTCCTTCGCAAGCTACACAGCGTCTGGAAGGTGGGTATAACGACAAGTTAATTAGCGATATACGAATATCATGCTTTCGTTATGTCACACGATGGCATGACATGGCAGACGTTGCTGCCGTGTAGCGTGGGGAGTAGGCCAGCGCTCAGTATACGATTAAAATCAACTTGACCGTGCCGACTTTTATACTATTTTTATGTATCCAAAATATTTACCGATTTTAAGCTAAAAATATCCAACCCCCAAGGAGCCGAGGTAGTAGACGAGCAACGGACGACAGATTCCAGAGCCTTATCGCCAACAGCATTCGATCTAGGTAGTGCGCTCCGCAGTTTTTCGACCGAATATCTAAAAATCAGTCTCGGATGAAGTCCAGGTGTACGGGATTGCCGATGACGGGGTCTAAGTAGTGCGCTCCGAGGTTTTTCGACCGAACATCTAAAAATCAGTCTCGGATGGAGTCCAGGTGTACGGGATTGCCGATGACGGGGTCTAAGTAGTGCGCTCCGAGGTTTTTCGACCGAACATCTAAAAATCAGTTTCGGATGGAGTCCAGGTGTACGGGATCGCCGATGATGGGGTCTAGGTAGTGCGCTCCGAGGTTTTTCGACCGAACATCTAAAAATCAGTCTCGGATGGAGTCCAGGTGTACGGGATCGCCGATGATGGGGTCTAAGTAGTGCGCTCCGAGGTTTTTCGACCGAACATCTAATAAACAGTCTCGGATGGAGTCCAGGTGTACGGGATCGCCGATGACGGGGTCTAGGTAGTGCGCTCCGCGGTTTTTCGACCGAACATCTAAAAAACAATTTCGGATGGAGTTCAGGTGTACGCGATCGCCGATGACGGGGTCTAGGTAATGTGCTCCGAGGGGTTTCGACCAAATATCTAAAATTTAAATTGAAATACATGTATTCTCGAATAATAAGGAAAATTCCGTTGTTATTGAATTAACTATGGAATACTTATTTTAAAGAATTATTGCAAAGGAATCTTTGGAAGAAACTTATTTTTGAATACCTCAATTTTTACAATAAAAATACTGTTCAATGATAGTGTGTATGAGCTTCATGTATCGTTCAGCATACCGGATAATGGCGACCCTTATAGCTCGAATCAACTTATTCTTGCTTGTTACTCCTAGAAATAGTGATAAGGTGGGATAATAGATCGGTATTTTTAAAATCAAATTTTAAATTAACGGAATTTTGAATAATTACGACAATGGTTATTGTGTCGGTATATATATCCATACGCATCGGATAATGACGACACTTTCCGGTACAATCATTATATACTTACTTAATATTTCTAGAAAAAGCAATGTAATACAATAAAAGCACGGCATATCTAAAACCATACTGTAAAAAAGTGAATTCCGAATAATAACGACAATTGATTTGGTATAGAAGTAACAACCGATACACACCAAATAATGACAACATTTTTCGTTCCAACCAATTTATTCTTATGTCCCATGTCTGTGAGCAAAGACAGCGCAGAATGTTGGCACGGCATTTCTAAAAATGAATTTTAATTGCTCGAAATAATGGATACTGATGGCCATTGCTATTATTATTATGCTAGTCGATGTTAGGTGTTGTAAATACCGGATAATGGCGAATTTTTTTTTACTTTTCTTTACAGTAAATTTTCCATAGATATAAACAAAAAACTAAATAATAAGTTCCTGATACTGAATATAAATGGTAAGTATATTTTGTTCAACTAATTATTTGAGTTCCTTATTTAAGTCCTTTATTTATTTAAGATCCTTATTTCGACTCAAAACATCAATTTTCACGAAGAAGATACAATTTTTCTAAAATTAATTAAATTTATAAAGCTCGAAATCCAGAATAACGTATCAACATTTATTATACGTGTGTATATATATATATATATATATATATATATTGCGACGTAGCAATAATTATTGCTGCGTCGTGAACATTATTACACGGCCAGCTGACTCACTCTCGGCGAGTTGACAGCTCCTGGAGCGGAGCCAGCGCTCGGTGGCGCTCGCAGGAGTTGCCTCTGACCGGCCGCGTGCGGAGCGCAGGATGTGAGCTCCCGAGTCCCACCTGCGCGGCGCGCCGGCGCTCGGGAGGGGGCACGGCAGGAAGTTCGCTAGCGGCGCACGCGCGGTCACATGCACAAGGCTGCGTGTGTGTGCATGAGAGCGAGAGAGAGAGAGAGGGAGAGAGAATTTGTGGCGCGCGTGATAGCGGCGAGAGTGAAAGAGAGAGAGAGCATGTGGCGCGGGCGATGATAGAGGGGAGAGAGAGAGCGCTCTCGGTTATCGACCGTGATCGAGTGAGAGTGAGAAGGCGCCTGCTATCGGGCGATAGATATGTGATGAAGGAAGCGAGATAGACGCGGAGTACTGTACAGGGGAACTGTACAGTACATTACATGGCGATAGAGGTTTTCTTTTCAGCGTAGTGGAAACATGGCGGAGATCAATTGGGAGATTTCAGTTGGCATCTTAGGGTCTGTACGCAGTAAAGCATATGGATGGATCAATGGAATTTGAATCTCGCGCGTCCAGTTTCGTTATCTATAGGGGGAGCCACCGGATGGAGATCGATATTGATTGATTGATTTTTATCAGTAAAGGGGGCGCGAATTACGAGATTAGTCAAGGATATAGAGGGCGATAATTGTTTTCTCAGGCAATGAATAAATTAGGATTTGAAAAAGAGGGCGCTGGAGGAAACTCACCGATACAGGAATAGATCGGTGGTAGTTCTGGCAAACCAATAGGGGATTTTTCTAGGAAAGAGGACCAATTATGTAATTTTGGAGGCCGGGCTTGCGCTTCCGTGAAGAAGGAGGTCGAGTGGGAAAACGCGGCATCCTTCGATCGGAGCGTCGGCCTCGGCCATTCCGTTCCTGGAGCTTTTCCGAAGCAGTACTGTTAGTAGTAATTCTAGTTGTGTTGCCATCTTGGCGGAAATTTGAGCCCACAGAGTTGACGAGGTGTTATTCGTTGGAGTTTCTTACGAAATATTTATAGAGGAATTTGGTGAGAGTTTGGTGGATTATTTAATATAATGGTTAATATATAGAGGAATAATTTTACATATTGAGGAAGACGTGCCGCATTGGATAGAGGATTTCTTGGCGCGTTTCAGCGGGTGGCGTTTTCCCTTTTGTTTAATTAGAATCATTCGTGGAGGAATTTTTGCGGTCCCATTTGATATAACATTATCGAGCGGCTTGGAATTAGTGATATGGCCGCGTGCCCATGATTTTATTTCGAGTCATTACCGATTTGTTTGCACAAATAATAATTGTATGGGAAAAATTAGAATATATCTGTGACTTATTATCCAATATATATCTGTGTTTTACCATTTTCAACCTGATTGCCACCACACTTTCCCGCTTTTCACCATTGCAGGAATACCACGAGCCAGAGGAAAAGAAGGAAGCCGTGTATCTTAAAAATAATTTGTAAATAACTGGAATCCCCGTGCGGGCGGGAAATTCCACGTTACAATATGTATATATATATATATATACACGCACACACACACACACACACACACATACACAATAAGTAGAATACAGAGAGCTCGCTTCAAAACTTCAATAGTCAAAATATAGGTTATGGTACACCTAGACACATGTATATTCAAACGAAACTTTTACGAACGAAATTTCAACATGGCCGCGCCCATACAGTCTCATACTCTTTCAGAATAGCATTATACATGTTATTTTAGAATTTTTCCAAAGTATGACTGTGTAAACATAATGTACCACGTGCATAGTGGGCACCACAATATGGGCAAGGTTTAGATATTATTGTTGCATTATCGCGTGTCATTATTATTAGAAATTCAGTTTATTTAAAGTTTGATTTTAAATATGTCGTGTATTCTTTCAATTTAATTGCAATTTCTAGAAATATTTTGTAAAAATATAATGATTGTACTGGAAAGTGTCGTCATTATCCGGTATGATGTATAAGCAATACGCAGCTTATGCCAAAATTTAGTATCCAGGTTACTCATTGTACAAAGTGACGTTTTAAGTTATTTTTTGCAGAATTACTTCCAAAAACTGCTTCTAGAAATTTGTATAAAAAGTGCTTCTAAGAATAAAGACGAAGAATAATTTGATTCAAGTGTAAACTGTCGTCAATATCAGGTATGCGGTAAGGTACATGTACTTCATGCCGAAAGTCAGTATATAGGCTATTCTTTGTAAAAAGTGATGTCTTAAGTCCCGCAAAACGTGAGTTATTTGCAAAGTCGCCTTTTCCACAATTTTTAAAATTGAGTAATATCATATCGAAAATGTCGCCATTATTTGGTGCTTATGGGTTGTGGCTTACATCGGCACCAAAGCAATTGTCGTTATTATTTGAAATTCAGTTTATTTAAAGTTCGATTTTACATGTGCCGTGTATTCTTTCAATTTAATTGCAATTTCTAGAAATATTTTGTAAAAATAAGGATGTAGACAAGTATACACTTGCTACCGTGATTTTATCCCTCGGTGGCGCTTTAAATAATCTTTGGAAGAATTTGTCGATCTTCCCGAGGCAAATTGTTTGAATGGGTTAAATAAATTTACCCATTCTTTCTGTAGTCGACGTTTCGACGATCATTGTCGTCCTCTTCAGGAAACTGTCAAAGTTTATTATGTTTAAAAAAACTTACAAAAATTATACCAACAATAAAGTCAAAGAACTTACAGATGTAGAGAGAGTACACAATATTTCAATCATCTCCCACGGCTAACTGTAACCGAGGGAGATATCGAGAAACCGAAAAATGACGCAACATTGTTTATTTTTCGGCTACTGTCTCGGAAATGAGGAAGTAGTCGATAATCCTCGCTTATATATTGCGAAAAGTTCGCAGTCTTTCTCGCGCTCTGTTTACAAGTGAAGTCACATATTGACCTTCTACCTATAATGTATACATATTGTGTTCGTTAATTTTTGAGCTGGTATATTAAGTGTGTGTACACGCTATTTAATTTCTGTGTATCTTCTCTTTTATTTATTCCGTTTCCTTGCATGTGGATGTGCATCATTTCTGAGATCAATCGTTTATTCAGATTTTTCTCTCTATCTTTAAGACTGAATTTTTCAAAATTGGAACTATGATTTTGTTTGTTTATGTGCTCAGAAATGACACTATCTTTGGATTTTTTGTGCTCTTCAATGCGTGTACACACACAATGAAACAAAAAGATTCATTAAGATTCACAAAGACATTATGTTTACCTTTGCTGATAAAGGCAACGTAACGGTTGCAATGTATAGAAATGATTATAATGAAAAAATGGAGGCTCTTCTAGGCGATAGAAACACATACAGTATTATTAAGAAAAATCCATTGACAAAGTTACAATCTAATGTAAAAAAATTACTTAATATATGGAACGAGAATGGATTTTTTGGCAAAAAATATAAAAAACAAACTCTTACGTTGACAGATAAATGTTTACCAAAGGCATATGGTCTGCCAAAGATACATAAAAAAGACCAACCTCTAAGACCTATCTTTTCAACAATAGGCTCGCCAACGTATTTTTTGTCAAAAAGTTTATTTAAAATATTACAAAGTAGCATTGACAAGCCAAAATCGTATATAAAAAATAGTTATGATTTTTTAGAAAAAATAAAAAATGTAAACATTCCAACAGACCACTGTATAATTAGCCTAGATGTCAAATCATTATATATACTAACATTGACAAGACGTTAGTAATGCGGAGCATTGAAAGAAGATACGCACAGATAGCAAGAAAATCGGATATCCCGCTTGACGAAATTTTAAATGCGTGCAAAGTGCTTATGGAGAGTACATATTTCCAATTCAATGAGAAATTTTATAAAGAACTTTTTGGCACACCTATGGGTTCTCCAATCTCGGGATTATTTGCTGAAATAGTCATGGATGATCTTGAAACTGAATGTATTTCAAAGTTATCATATAAACCTACCTTCTTTTTTCGATATGTAGATGACATAATTACATGTATTCCAAAAAGTAAAATACAGGACACACTGAAAATTTTTAATTCTTATAATAGTAGATTACAATTTACTAATGAATTGGAGTTGGACAATTCCATAAGTTTCTTAGATGTTTTGTTGATAAACAAAGCAGGAAGGATAAAAACAGATTGGTACACAAAACCAACTTTCTCAGGTAGATTTTTACATTTTTTATCCGAACATCCGAACAGTCAAAAAATCGCCATGGTGTACAATCTGATAGATAGAGCAGTAAAATTGTCTGACAAATGTTTTCATAAGAAGAACATAATTATTGTAAAAGAACTCCTGTTTGACAATGGTTATCCGACTGACTTTGTAAACAAATTTGTGAAAAAACGTTTGTCTACTAATTAAATAGCGTGTACACACACTTAATATACCAGCTCAAAAATTAACGAACACAATATGTATACATCATAGGTAGAAGGTGAATATGTGACTTCACTTGTAAACAGAGCGCGAGAAAGACTGCGAACTTTTCGCAATATATAAGCGAGGATTATCGACTACTTCCTCATTTCCGAGACAGTAGCCGAAAAATAAACAATGTTGCGTCATTTTTCGGTTTCTCGATATCTCCCTCGGTTACAGTTAGCCGTGGGAGATGATTGAAATATTGTGTACTCTCTCTACATCTGTAAGTTCTTTGACTTTATTGTTGGTATAATTTTTGTAAGTTTTTTTAAACATAATAAACTTTGACAGTTTCCTGAAGAGGACGACAATGATCGTCGAAACGTCGACTACAGAAAGAATGGGTAAATTTATTTAACCCATTCAAACAATTTGCCTCGGGAAGATCGACAAATTCTTCCAAAGATTATTTTGTAAAAATATAATGATTGTTCTGGAAACTGTCGTCATTATCCGGTATGATGTAAGCAATACGCAGCTTATGCCAAAATTTAGTATCCAGGTTACTTATTGTACAAAGTGACGTTTTAAGTTATCTTTTGTAGTATTACCTCCAAATACTGCTTATAGAAATTTCTCTAAAAAGAATGCTTTCAAGAATAAAGACGAAGAATAATTTGATTCGAGTGTAAACTGTCGTCATTATCAGATATGCGGTAAGGTATATGTACCTCATGCCGAAAGTCAGTATATAGGCTATTCTTCGTAATAACTGATGTCTTAAGTCACACAAAACGTGAGTTATTTGCAAAGTCGCCATTCCAACAATCTTTATAATTGAGTAATATCATATCGAAAATGTCGCCATTATTTGGTGCTTATGGGTTCCGGCTTATGGGTTATGGTTTACATCGTTACCAAAGCAATTGTTGTTACTATTCGGAATTCAGGTTATTTAAAGTTTGATTCTAGATATGTCATCCATTTATTATATTACTTTGCTTTTTAAAAAATGATAAGTAAGAATATGATTTTACCGGAAAGGGTCGTCATTATCCGGTATATTATATGGTTAATGCAGCTCATGCATAAAGTCAGTATGCTTACTATTCTCTGCAAAATTAATATTTTAAGTCTCCTTTCATGTTTAAGTATCATATGAAACAAAAAATCTATTTTATCAGAATTAATTCCATTTTACATAGAAAATTATTCGTCTCTATTTTTTGGGGTTTCTCAACTGGCAGTTTGAGGAGTTTTTTTAATTTCCCATATATGTCGTAAAGGAGGCCATAGACAGGGCTAATTTTGACATTTCGGGACTGTTTAGGTCTTAAATGACGAATATATGTTATTATATGTTCAATATATGGACTTGACCAAACTCCTCAAAATGACCGATAGGGATATATATATATGGGTGGTTCTCTGACAAATCGAGCGGTCGATTTTTTGACCCTATCGAAAAAAATTTTTAAAATGTTCCTAAGAGACACATGAGTATCCCTGAATTTTTTCAGATTTTTTGCATCAAGTATCTTCGAGTTACAGAGGGTCAAAGTTGATGAAATCACGTTTTTTTGCTTTTTCTGGCTACTTTCATTAATTTGTAGATCCTCAGGGAAGCATTTTTCACTATAGAGATATATAACATTTTTTTCTGCAAATTTTCTAAACTATTCAAAAACAATATTTTTGATGTCGTATATATATGTTTTAAGAAAGTTATAAGTCATTTAAGTCTTAAAATCAAGTTTTAGGAAAGTTCGATCATCCGGATCATAACCAAAAAATTCATGAAGATACCTTATTTCAATTCAAAAAAGTCTGCGAAAGACCTAGAATGTCAGAGGCCTTGGTTTCTCTGTAAAAATTCTCTGTAATAATTGATAAAATTGGTTAAATTCTTCTATATAGCAATAAAACTAAATTTTTTTCATATATGAACGGATATAATGATTTTTTACAGAGAAACCAAGGCCTCTGACATTCTAGGTCTTTCGCAGACTTTTTTGAATTGAAATAAGGTATCTTCATGAATTTTTTGGTTATGATCCGGATGATCGAACTTTCCTAAAACTTGATTTTAAGACTTAAATGACTTATAACTTTCTTAAAACATATATATACGACATCAAAAATATTGTTTTTGAATAGTTTAGAAAATTTGCAGAAAAAAATGTTATATATCTCTATAGTGAAAAATGCTTCCCTGAGGATCTACAAATTAATGAAAGTAGCCAGAAAAAGCAAAAAAACGTGATTTCATCAACTTTGACCCTCTGTAACTCGAAGATACTTGATGCAAAAAATCTGAAAAAATTCAGGGATACTCATGTGTCTCTTAGGAACATTTTAAAAATTTTTTTCTATAGGGTCAAAAAATCGACCGCTCGATTTGTCAGAGAACCACCCATATATATATATATAGATATATATATATAAATCTATCTCGCAGCGGGAGGTAAAAATTTTTACCTCCCGTTCCGACACAGCATAGAAAAAGTCGACTTTCCACGGAGTTTTGAGGCAGCGAAAAGAGCCCTTTCGATGACCGTGTTATAAAAAATTATATAAACCTGTTTGAAAAAATGGATGAAAAAATTGTATTAAAAAAGTGCTCCACTTATTTTGTAATGGAGTTTGTAAGGAGTAAATTAAGACATTTAATTTTTAAGCATTTAATTTTATTTACTCAAACGCTTAGAATCGTGCACGTCGCAAAAAAACTTCAGTAAAGAACAGGTCTCCATGGTAATAGATTTGTGAGACGACAGATCGCTATTTTTAAGTTCTCTCTTCTTGGTGTTTAATAAATAAACTAAGCTATTATTTTATCTAATACGATGATCTAGAGAGCCTCAGTCATGCGGTATTTGCGAAAATATCACGTATTCTATTATAGCTGTTTTAGGCAAGGTATACAAATTAAAAATTAAGGGGTTATGATAGTGTTTGATTTGGGAAAATATTAACTTTTTTGTATATGTGAATAAGTGTAATACACTGTATTCAAATGGCTTTATCCCTCGGTGTTTTAGTAATTAGTTTTGTGAACTTTTTTATTTACTTTCTTTATAGCTAACAGTCCGTAGAATACAGCCGTGAAAGTCGATTTTTACTTAAAAATTTTGCTTCTAAGATACAGGAAAAGAACTGAAATATGTTACTATTAGTTTTTAATCAGACCAAATTTATGAATAGAATTGTTCTGCCACCTTTCTATTACATGATTTTCATGAGAAATTTTACCGAGAATACGACATAAAAACTGTTGTGTATAAAGTTTTTTTTTCAGAAAGGTTATCAATCTGTAAATCTAATAACTCAGTTTTGTGTTTTTGTAAAATATGAATAAACTAGAAGTTTTTATAGTATAGTAAATTTCTCTATAAAACAACCAAACAGCTGTTTTTGATTAATTCTTCAAGTCTCCAGACCAGTTCAGTTTGCCTGCTAGCAAGTAGTACTATAACCTCAATTGCATTATTAAAGTTTAAAAACTTCTACAGAGTACAACAATAATTTAGATAAGCATCTTAAACTAAAACATAATAATTGTATCTGTAAAAAGTTTTTTCTTTGCATCTTTGTTTTTTTCTTTTAGTTATATGGATGGAAGACTCAAGGTAGAATTTTAAATTGATTGTCTGGAGTATCATTTTACATGCTTTCAAACAACTTGTAGTGCATTTAATAATGGTAAGTAGTATAAATAACTGTAATTATTAATATACCTTAACTATGAATTGATACCCAAAATCGAAGTTTAACATTAAAAAATCAGGTTTTTTGTAAAAAGTTAAAATTAATAATTTATTAAATGCATACAATTTTAGTATAAAATGGTCGAACTGATGCAAAATATAAATGTTTGATGATCGGGTGAGCGCGAAGCGTAGGCTAGGTGTTGTCTTATATGCAAAACGCTTCGCTAACCATTGCAGTCTTCCGAGCCACGCGTAGCACTTTAGTTTTATTACTCTTGTATAATAACTTTTTGCAGTAGATAATGCAATAATAAAAATATCAATATGATAAAACGGCTTGCCATATTTACCGAGTATGCTGTGAAGCTTACAGATTAAATAATATACTTGCCGATACTTGTCTTAGATTATGAGATAATATATTATCGTATACGAAATTCTTACTTTTGTGAACTAAGAAACTGCTTCATAAATTTATATTTTATTTAGAACAAATACCAATGATTGAACTTTCTATAATGTGGTATGTTAGTAGATATATGTACACAAACTTTTTGTCAAAATACAAACCTTAATCGTGAAAATTCCAAAACTACAAAGCATATTTTTATACAACTATTAGATACAAGATGATTAAATATTCTATTTTCATGTACTGAGTATCAATGATTATACATTAGTATATAATAATAAGGATAAAATAACAAATGCAGTTCATATTACTTAAAAACGGACTTATATTTCCTAGAATATAAACAAGAACATGCGAGGTATGTAGAGTGATCGTTATAAATAGATACGTTAGGAAAACTGTATAAAACGAAGATCACATATTTTCCTATAATTACAATGTTTTTTTCGGAACTTACATAATGTTATTAACAGGAATATTCTTTTTATTACAAGTGAAGTCAAATATTCCATTAAAAAATAAAAATACAGTCTATCCTCCATTGTTTCGCTATATGTATGAATCAAACACATTGAATTAAACTGATCTAAATAATGACACTGTTAAATTCATTATCAAAATACAATAATAAAACTATAAATCTTTATATATATAGTCTTTACTGTACATAAAAACTTAATGTGGAGATATTTCCTCTATTATAACCAGATATTACTATACATTGTATAAGAAATCATTTCATTGCTCTTACTTGTTGAAATGTTTAATATTTTACGTTGTGATCCTTTTTCAGGTTAGCAAATCTCCCTTATTATCTGTCTACTTTATCTTAATTTATTTTTTATATTTCTTATATTGTAATAGTCATTTGATAGGAACTTTCAGTATTGCCTAGCACTGGATATATTATTCGCGCTATGTAAAGATATTTTAAACCCTAAACAAATAGAATCGCAATAGATTATGGCCCTTCTACATTATCACACGGACCATATTTAAAAATATAGTATACACCTGACCTACATGAATACAACACATATCGCTGCTCATGCGTTCGTAATTCGGTGGTACCTTTTATTGAATATATTTCACTAGGACTGACTCACAAGCAATAGCTATTTAAGTCATTTCTCAATTGTACGAAATACCTAATTCGAATTTCGATAGCATGAGCTTAGGAATCTAAGAGGTCAGCCAGACACTCACCGGCTGGGGTGGTAGTCGTGCTGGTTGTAACATTCCCGGTATGTTGCTGTTGCTGCTGATGCTGCGACTGAAACATTGCCGTGGGATGAAGGAACAACGACCCGTACATCATATTTTCTTCAGTCTGCGATTGGTTGCCTTGCAGATTATTATTAGTAGAACTTGCAATGGCACTTTCCCGTAATATAGGAGCTCCAGGAGTAGGTGGTATTAAACTACCATCTTCAACAGCGATTCTTACTGCCTCAATATGTCTTCGCGAAAAAACATGTTCTTGTAAAGGCGATTTAGTAGAATAGCGTATAGAACATAATTTACATTCATCAGGACCAGTTAATCCACGATAAACTACTGTTCCTTCAGCTGATAATCCTGCTGCTAATCTAGCTTTCTTTTCTTTAGCTCGCGCATTCTGAAACCATACCTAAAAATAATTGTTAATTAGTACTTATTGACATAAACTTGTTTTTGTCTTGAAATGTACAAAAATAATCCTTAAAAATATTCTATAATTATTATCTCTAAATTACTGGGGACCGTGTTTTCAAAAGGAAGGGCACTTTTCCATACTACCGCGTGTATCCACAAGTTGCGGATAATAGAAAGGCCGAAGAGCGTAGCGGAAATGGAAATCCAATATCACTATCTCCAGTTAGTCGAAAATTAAATACGCGACTGCAGACAATGGAACCTTCTAAAAAGGAAAGATTTGAATTTAGGGGGGGGGGGTGGTGTGAGCTAACCAATGCTGGAGGTTAATGCGCCTTTGATTGATCACTTAATCATGGGAACAATGTACGAAACTACAAGTGAACAAATGCTGTTAACTGAGTAGCAGTATGCTTTCTCAAAGAAAGTGCGTTCCTTCAACTTTTTACTATTGCAAATTATTGTAAATTAAAAAATATATGGAATTGATTTTGAGTTAAAAAAAAACTAACAAGATCACTTAAAACATTGAAATGAACAACAATTTTCGATGTTATAATTTGCACCCTTACAAAGCTCTTTTGAAAAAGCAGAAATTCAATTTTGTAGGTAAATATAATTAAAAAGTGAACAGCCGATGGTTGAATTTTAGGTATGCTTACGGATTCATATTTCGTTATTGGTGCCAAATTATTCAAATCTGACATCAGGTTCGAAAAGATGAGATGTTTTTACATAAGAATGTGTTGCTCTTTATAATACTCAATTAATTTTACGTCTTGTACAGATCAAAATATTCATCTATTGCGAAATTCCGCGTGGCCGTTAATGGGTTAAAAGCCAACAGTAATGAAAAGGCCGAATAGCGCAGTGGAAATAGCAATCCAATATCAGTCTCTCACACATAATGTACACAAGATACTATTAAAATTTTACTATTATTATTGGCCTTACAAACTTGCATAAAATGTAAGCATCGGTAGATCAAGTGAACGTGAGCGTTTCAATTTTAATGTTTAAATTGCATGTATGACTGCTGAAACATAATGATATATATATATATATATATATATATTAATTTGGCAGTATTTTTTTTGAAAAGCTGATCAAATTTTCTAAAAAAAGTATTCTAAACATTGTTGTTGAAAAACGCTTTCCTGAGAAGCTACGCATTTTCGTATATTGTCAAAAAATGCCAAAAATCCTGATTTCACCAATTTTGACCCTCGGTGGCTCGAAGGGACTTGATGAAAAAAATCTAAAAAAATTTGAGGAGTTGTATTGCTCCAAGTAGAAGAGATTTAGGATAGTTCGAATAAAAAAAATTTAAGCGGTCGATCTTACAGACTCATACATATATACATTTTTTAAAAACATTTTTCTCAGTAAGAAATACGTAATCTGTCGAAATTTATGGGAATTTTAAATTTCAAAATTGGCAGCGTTACAAAGCTTTCTCTTTGAAAAAGCAAACAAAGAACCTCAGCTCTCAGAAGACTAAGTTGAAGAATAAAATGTTGGTCTGGGAAGCATGTATGAGTCGATCGAGGATACACAAATAAACACAGCGACTAGCCCCCTAAAAAGGTACAAGCGATCAAAAGAATACGACCCGGGGAGCGGGAGGAAAAGACGGCAAAAAAGCCCAAACCCTTCACAATTTTCCAATCACCTGAAGAGTTTCAGATCGCCACCGTAAATCGATCAAATCCAGATAGCAGCACTGACTCAAACAGATGGTGAGAGGTGGAGGCTAGGATTTTGACAGCCATAGAAGAAGGATCGGAGAAGGTTGGAGAAGAGAAGATAACCCATGTATAGTCTTTAATCCTGCCTTCATCGATAGTGCTTGAATGTTGCATTCACGGATTCTCAGGATACACGAATATTGTATGAATGGATATAAAACCTGTATAAGTCTTGAGGTAATATTGTTGCATATCAAAATGTTTATTTTGTATTACAAAAGTGGCTCCAAAAGTAGTCCAGCCATGGTAATCGTACAACATTGAGGCAATATCCCACTAAGGATTCCTAAACTCGACAGAATCCTATTGCAATATTATATTTTTTTTATTTCAGGAATAATTGCCACGCCACACTCGGCCTTTCGAAAGGGCCGAAAGACCTCAATGATTTGCCGCCTTGTATCACTTCGCAACACAAGGTATGCAAAACGCATGTAGAACGCTTCGCGTTTCACTTCGCGTTTTGCATTTAAGGTACGATCGCCTGACGCTCGCGCTTCATGCTCGCCTGATCTATTGATGCCCGCGCTTCACGTTCACTTGATCTACCGACGCTTATATTTTACGCAAATTTGTAAGGCCAATAATAATAGCTGAATTTGAATAGCACATATTGTACCGTGAAATTAGCGTCCGTGCTTCTTTCGAAACATTTATTTATCGAGTAAATCGTATTAAAATTTGGATCGATTAGAGCTGATTTCGCTGAGATAATCGTAGCCACTTAAAATTTTTTTTTAATAAATCAATTTTTGAATTTTACAATGCGTTAAATCATTTCAAGCGTATAATTATTATGGTCAAAAATTTTATTTTTTAAATATTTACAACTTTTATATTCCATATTTTTATGTTCAACATTTATCTGAAAAGATTTATCATGGAAAATAAATTATTTAAGTGTTAAAATTTGATTTTCGATTGTAAACTTGAAATTAAGCATTTTCGAGTGTTCGTGTCAATAATAAAAACTTGTATTTTTTGAGATCTATAACATTTCTATTTAACTTTTTTGTATAAAAAGCTTAGAATTTGAGCTATGGCCAAAAAATGGCATATTTTTTATATATATAAGGAATCGAACCCAATTTTATACTGGCACTTTGCTAACATGCGTAGAATTTACAAAAAGAAATTAGATCGATGGAACTTATTTGATTGAGATCAGCTTATTATAACATAATTTAGTTAATAATACTTGTAAAATTAAGCATAAAGAGATCCCATTTGAATAAGTTGCCGGTAATCATGAAAAAAACAACGTTTTTATGTATATAGAGTTGCACTCTCATAAATTTTCAGCTCGATTGGTCGAAAATTGACTGCGATATCGCAGATTACAATTTTTGCGATGATAAAACTATAAAGCATTCCCCATGTTGTGGTCGTGCCTAAAAACTACACTATATTAATCGGCATCAATTAAAGAAATCCTTCTATTTCAGATTCAGTAATTAATAAAATTTTTTGATATTCACTTTTTTGTAACGTTCTTCACAAATTTTGTAAGTTAATAAAACATTCTGTAATATGACCTCGTTAGATTAGTCATAATTTCGATATGTCACTGCTCACGTCAATGTCAAGTTAAGGTCAAGTGTCTCGTGGTTAGAATTTTGCGATCATTTTTGCTTTTTTGTATTTTTATTATTAATATTTTTTTAGCTTTTATCTTTTTTAACGTTCTTCATACTATTTGAACGTTAATTATACATTCTTTAATTTGACTACATTACATTTGTCATAGTATTAATATTGTTATTTTTATGGGTATTTAATTAAATCAAAAAGTGAAATTTAATGATAATTGAAAGTATGTTACAACATTTTTAGGTATTTCATAGCACTGTGTGACCTAAGTCCGCACCTATGCCACGCCTATCCATGACCTAAGTAATCAATTTATGCACCGTGCTAACCTTAATGGAATGAACTTCTTATGGCACGATAAGCGTGGCAGCGGACTTTAGCCAGACAGGTGGTGTAAAATAGTATACGATACTCGCGTCCTAAGTCAGTCTTCATGGCATGCACACTCACTTGCTATGCTCGTGCTCTTATACACGTCGTACCGTAAAAAACTACGTAGGCCACACGTATCATAATATATTTTTAAGATAAAATATAATGTAATAAAATGTAAATTAAGAAAATGATTAAATGATGATTAAAAACAATTACTGTTTATATACCGAGCGAGGTTTGTCACGCTAGTAATATAATAATATAGCACATGAAACTAAAAATTAAAAAAAAAATATTAAAAATAGAATATTGTATAAATTTATTTGTGAAAGACTCTATCGCTCGGTAGAAGTGAAGTTCTATTGAATGGCTAGATATCGATAGCCCGTACGAAGACTATGTATCCCAAATCCCGAACGAAAAACATGAACACCTAATCTCCGCGAAAAACAGATCAAGCCAACGCTTCTAGCAAAAAACATGTCAAATTGATATTCACGGCGAAAAACATCTCAAGTCAGATTCTCCCAGTGAAAATCATGTCAAGTCCGAATCTCCCAGGGATAAACAACAATTTGGGGTTTTAAAATTCAAAAAAAAAATCCTTTGATATCGGGGTGGTATTTATGAGGGGGAGGATCATGTATGAGAAAATCTACGGAGAGTCGGACTCTTTTTTCTTCAAAAATGGAAACTGAGTAATTTTGAGGGCACACTGACCGGACTAGGCTTTTTACACTCGTTAGGACATACGAAAAAAGATGTATACATCGGCACCCTATGCCAATAAAAAGTTACGGGCTAAAAACTGAAAAAAATTCGTCAATTTTTCGGTTTTTTTTTCATTCTGCTATAATTTTAAGAAGCAGGCCGTATATTAACTCAAAATTATAAAGTACAGGAAATAGAGTAGTTCAAAAGACCTTTCATGTGGATATAAATTTGTCTAAATCGAATGCACTGATCAAAAGTATCGCATTTTAGAAGACAACGAACTTGGATTCAGGCTTTTACGAAAACAGTCGATTTTACCTTTTTTTCTTAAAATCCTTCTAACTTTTGATACAAACAGCCGTTTGCAAAGTTCAATATATCAAATTAAAGGTCTTTTCTTGTACTTTCTAATTACTCGAAGTTCTTCTCACTTATGACGAGCTATATATATGCTTCTCAAATAGATCGTTCTTTGAAAGCATATATATAGCACACTACAACATAAATAAAAGTTTAAACAAAATAACACTAAAGTAGAAGAAAATAGCTTTAATTTAGGCTATTAAACTTTGAAAACGCACGATTGGATAAAAAGTTAGTAGCATTTGAAGAAAGGGAAAAATCTCCGAATTTTCCTCTATGATTGATTTTACTCTAGATCAAATACAAAAGGGAAAACTGCCGTCCGCTGAAATGCGCGAGAGTATCCACTATATTCTGCGGCACGTATTGCTCTTCTCTCCAAATTATCCCTCTATCAATCAAATATTAATAGTAATATTCCCAAACTTCTCACCAAGTTCCTCTCTGACTATACACGAAAAATCCTTCAATATTCCTCGCTCTCAAGACTGCAAACGGAAATTCCTCTTTGGACAACCAAAAACTTCAATTACCACAAGATAGCGGGAAACTACAAATAACTGCTTAAAAGAACAACTAAACTTCTCCAAAACCAGAACTGGAATCCAGAGTGCGAACTGCCGCCAAGGCGTCCGCCGACAGAGTGTCCCGGCCGACGCTTCGCTCCAAGAAGGATGCCGCGTTTTTCCCACCCGGCGTCCTTCTTCACGGAAGCGTCGATCTGGCCACCAAATTTTCCAATTGGTCCTCTTCCTAGAAGAAATCCTCTATTGGCCTACTAAGGACTACCACTAATTAATTCCTCTATCCGTGATTTCCCCGAGCGCCCTCTTTTCCAAATCCAATTTTATCATTGGCTAGAAAATCAATTATCGCCTTCCATATCCTCTATAAATATGCAAATCCGCGCCCCCTTCATCGATATTGATCAATCAATCAATGTCGATCTATCCGGTAGCTCAACCTATAGATAAGTAATCGAGCGCGCGGTATTCAAAATCCTCTATTCAAATATACCACTCACTGTAGACGGACCCCTAACACCAACTAGTATCCTCTAATTGGCAGCCGCCGTGCCGCTATACCTATAAGAAAGAATCCTCTATGTCAATACTGTACAGTTTGCCTGTACAGTACTCTCCAGTCTCTCTCTCTCTCTCTCTCTCTCTCTCTCTCTCTCTCTCGCTCTCTCGCACTCAAGCACTCTACCGAGCGCTCGCTCCCTCTCTCTCGCTCTCATACGCTCATTCCCTCTTTCTCACTCTCGTACACTCGATGCTCTCCCTCTCTCAAACGCCGGCAAGTCGCGCAGGTGTGATCAGCTGCGTCACATCGCGCGCTCCGTACAAGCTCCGTACGAGCTCCGCCGGCGCTGGCTCCGCTACAGGAGCTGTCAATTCACCTACGGAGCTCGTCAGCTGTATAATAATTTCAACGACAGAGCAATATTTATTACTACGTCGCAATATATAGATCATCGCACGACAAAATTTTAAGTCTGATAAATTAGTATGAAAGTAGAAGAAAAGAGCTTCGATTTAAGGTATTAAACGTTAAAAACGCACGACTGGATCAAAATTGAGAAAGATTTGAACAAATGTAAATTTCTATGGATTTTGTCAAGCATTTACATGGAAGTAAGCGTGAAAATAATCGTTTTTCTTTTTTTATTTAAAACTTCATAGTTAGCGATTCAGCCAATAGTTTTCCAAGTTTAATATCTCAAATTAAAGCTCTTTTCTTCTACTTTCAATCTAGTTTATCAAAATCAAAAATTTCTTTTGTGATAAACTATAAATATGCTAATAAATTGGAAAGATAGCTCTTTTCAATGCACAAGTATCTGGATATGTCTCAATACGTGAATCAAAGTTTAAGACCACTTAAAAACTCAAAATATCACTTGCCAAAACTAAAAAGTTGTATTTCCAAGATAAAAAGCAGTCTTGAGATTTTTCTTAATTTCGCTTCGTTTGCAAGCTAAAAATAAATGAAAATATCGGATTTTCGTACAAAATTTACGATTAAAATTAAAATGTTCATCATTTTTTAGCTTGGAAATGAAGCAAAATTAAGAAAAATCTTAAGAATGCTTTTCATATTTGAATTATTTTTTTGTCTTGTAACGGGGTGAGCCGTACACGTTAACAATCGCACAAAAATTGAGCGACGCGGGGATCGAACCCGCGTCCTCGAGATCTCCAGGCACGCGCTCTAACCACGGAGCCAGCGTCGCACTGCGAAACACTAATACGCCGACTAGCTTAGACGTGCTCAGACACCGTCACACCCCCCACCTTAAACGCGACCAACTTCTCCAGAATTGGGAGCGCAACAACATTGGATAGTTGAAGTCGGCGGTGAGCAGGTAAAGAAGGATCACACTAGTTCAATCTCATTATCTACTGAGCAATACTCCGTAATTTAAGCCATCTTTAGCCAATGGACAGTATTAGACATCAGAGAAAGAGAGAACATTCTCGGAAAGATGAGGTAGGAATCTTTCCGCAGTGCGGATTTTTATTTGTGTGGATTTATTAGTTGGGCGCCATGTAACGGAGTGAGCCGTACACGTTAACAAACGCACAAAAATTGAGCGACGCGGGGATCGAACCCGCGTCCTCTAGATCTCCAGGCACGCGCTCTAACCACGGAGCCAGCGTCGCACTGCGAAACACTAATACGCCGACTAGCTTAGACGTGCTCAAACACCGTCACAGTCTTTTAAATATATTTTTTTCGGATGTGAAATCCAATTTTTTGTATTGACAAGTGATATTTTGATTTTTTAAGTGCTCTTAAACTTTGATTTTCGTATTGCACGTTTTTAGTAATATTTATGGGACAATTTTTCTCCGTGTACTCTGCTTTTTTATTGTTTAAGGGATTAACCGATTTGAAAACCTGTGAAAAATTTACTTTTAAAATAACGAATAATTTCGATTAATTTAAAATATCTTCTTCTAAAATGATTGAATGTTTCTCGTAATTAAAGATTTTCGAAAGCTTATAGCAAGCTGACACACACACACGCGCACGCCCGCGCGCACACACACACACACACACACACACACACACACGCAAACACAATCCAAAAGGAATCGTGAATTATACAAAGAATAATCTACGATTTCAAAAGGAATTGTGAATTATACAATAAATAAATCGCGATTCCAAAAGGAAATATGAAATATACAGTAAATAATTCACGATTTCAAAAGAAATCGTGAGCTGTAAAATAAATAATTCCAATTTTTTGCAACCCTGTTTATAAGATCCTTCACAGTGTATATTAATGATAAGTAGCAAAATCATTGTCAACATTATATTATTTTGATTATGAATTGGTATTGATAACTTTATTTTATTTTCAGTATCGAAAGACCATTAGTGAATAATATCCTGTACCTGGGACACCAAATACTTCAACGTATGTGCGTTTAAGTATAAAAATAGAATTAAAGTGTGCTAGGTAGTATCCGTAAGTATTACTGAGTTTATTTCTATAATTTACATACATAAACTTTGATTACATTTTACTTAGCTTTTGTATTTGTATGATCCTAAGTCAGTTGCCGCAGGATTTTTCAGCAACTATTAGTATACATTTCTATAATTAATATTAAAAATTAGTATAAAGAAACTTTACTATAACGCATAACAAAGTTTATTATAATGAAACTATTATGTCTCAGTTCTATCATACATTATAGCGATTTTTGTGGGAAATAATGTTAATATTTCTAACACTAAGTCTCTCAATGTATGATAGCTAAGGTGCATGTAAATTTACTTCAAGATGGTAAAAGTAAATATTCAATTGATTTGATATTAATTAGGTTTACAAATTGGATATTATCATAATAAGGAATTCAGTTATGTTTTGGGCATCATGTATCAGGTATGAAGTAAGAATCACGGTAACCATAATCATGTTTACTTAACACCATTGGTTATCAGAATTTTGTGTTAAATGATTTATAATTATGCAATAAAATTCATAATTATTTGTGAACACAAAACTCGCCAAGTTGACTGCAAAATTTTTATGGACCATTCAACATCCATAAAAATATAAATCTTATTTCAATATACCATTAATAGAGCATCAGTATGGCATACATACTAAGATACTACTTATAAAGTATTGACTACAGGGGTACTTTTCCCCACAAGTAGTTAAATTACTCCTTACTAACTATAGAAGAGTGAAGCGTTTAACTTATTATAGAAGATACATTTGAATGCACTGTGTAATAAGCGATGATAGGTAATAATTCTCAAATAAATAATATGAAAACTATAGACTTTATAGAATATTTATATTCTTACAATAATTTTTAATTCCCTTAAAAATATTTTTTTAAGGGGGTCTGATAGCCACTTATGACCCGTCACTTGCCGTTCGAGACAGAACACTTAGATCAAATAAATATATTGAATTACGCAAATTCAAATTTTGATTTCAATTCAGATTTCAAACTTTGCTCATTGATAGATGATGGGGAGACATCATATAGGACAATTATCTCTTTAATTTGCGTAATTCATTATATTTATTTGATCTAAGGACTTTTTCTCTCGTGCGGTTAGTGACGGGTCATTAGTGACTATCGGACCTCCTTAAGGGGATCAAGAACGTTTCAAAAATCTCGAACCTATGTGTCGATAACTTAAAATTACAGTTTCTTCTGTAACTATTGTTCTTTTAAAGTTAGACGAATTTCGTAAACGTAATTGTTATTTTCGAGCATGGATAAAAGTTTCAAAATATTAGTTTATTTTAATAATTAGCATAAACGAGTGGTGCCATCTTCTATCTTTCCTTAGCTGAAGGTTTTTTTGTATTCTCCTACTAGTCCGGGCTGATCAACGCACACCAACTGTAGCAATGCGTGGCAGACCAACATGTTTTCACCACCTTCTGAGAATGTGGCTACCTACGCATGTCCACGACACGCGCGATGCTGAGAGTATGGCAGAAAAAATTGGGCATCAAAAACTACAGTGAAAAAATGGGTAGTGTTTCCGAAAATTTTATGAGGGTAAAGGGTGATCTCGGAGGCTGAACGTGAACAATTTATAATAATTCAAAATTTGCAAAATAAATACTTTATGAACAGATATGTAATTCTATAGAAAAGGCTTATTTCAGCAGAATTTGAATGATAAAAATCGAATGGTAACTACCTGAGATTATAAGACTAGTTTGATAATCTTCACTTTCAGGACTGTGAATTGATAACAGTGAAAATGCTCCGATTTTGGTGATTCACGTTTTGTAACTATCAGTAATCATTACGCATGAACCGACGTAAGCCAAAAATTACCTTTGTTTAAAAATTGTTTATTTGAAAATTGAGAGTAGAATTTTTTTCTAATGCTGTCTTATATGTTATGTTATGATACCCGTACAGAGAAGACTAAGTCTTTTATGACACCAGTGACAGACCCTTGGCTAGAGCGTTCTAATGCGAGTCGAACCCGAGATCCTCCTCTATAAATACAATTTGTCCTTAACATTTTTAAATTTTTCATTATTATTAATTTTTGTATAAAATATTAATTGTTTTTAAAGTTTACTGATAATAACAAAACTTGAATCATCAAAATCGAATAATTTTTACATAAACGTCGCTAGCAAAAACGGCTCACGTTTCTTTCGCGTTTTCAAAATTCATTAATATGAAATCATCCGATTTTTATGATTCAAGTTTTGTTATTATTAGTAAATTTTAAAAACGAATAATATTTTATACAAAAATGCATAATATTGAAAAATTGAAAACCAAAATTTTGTTAGTGAAATCATGAAAATCTGAGCACTCACTTTATCAAATAATTATCATTCGATGTTTGTCATTCAAATTCGGTTAGCCTTTTCTAGTTTTATAAATCGTTTACATCTATTAAATTTTTTTGTTAGCCAACTTATTTATTCAAATTCGAATTTAATTTCAGCGATCTAAATGAATCCTCATAAAAGGGACACTAAGGCCTGCGACCCCGGCCTACCCACAGGTCAAGTAATATAAACTGCCGCGCGGTCTAAGCGTTTGGTACCAGGTGGTGAACACGTGCACCAAGTTGTCGCTACCTTTTACTAAGAGCGTAGTACAGCTTACAGCGAGTGGCTATGTACGCTTATCCCCAGTGAAAAAATTCTTGCTCGGGCCGGTCGCACGTGCTGTTCGAGTTGCATTACCGATCTTCCGGGAAGACTTGAGAAATGCAATTCTGTACCTCCTGTTGCCTGTCAAAGAAATAACATTTTTCCTCTTTCTTACCCTCTTCTTATCCCTTCGAAAGGTAAAAGCGGAAGAGTTTGTTTGCTACACGAAGATTCGGTTTTATTCTTTCATGACGCTCGAAAACTTAATATTTTTGTGACTATTATATACATTATATAAATTAGTTTACGGGTAAACTCTATTTTTATGCGTTCTTTTCGTTAAATAACTTTTATAATGCATTTTCTAGGATGCATGGTACGAATGCAGCGCTTTTTATCGCCTAGCGGAGGAAAGCGGAACTTATTTTTTAATATTTTTCCAAATTTTTTAAATATTGCAGTCATGCCCTAAATTTTACGTGTTTATAAATTATTTCTCAAATTTTCACATCGATCGTAACAATAGTCTCGGAGTAGTTTTGAATATACGAAATCATTACATTTTCAACGTTCTTGATCCCCTTAAGGGGTTAAATAATGAAAATATCGATTTTTTTTTCTTCACTTTTTTCACAGTTAATAGTTCATGGAATATGGTCCTAAAAGCTGTTTTTTGTTAAAAAAATTTTCCTCGAAGATGCAGACAAAAAACTGATAAATATTTTTCTAGCAAATTTTTGAAAAATATTTTTCTAGCAAATTTTTGAAAAAAGTATAGAGTAATTTTATGAGAAATCTTAGTGAAAATACTACATAAAAACCATTTTACAAAACCGTTTTTTCTCAAAAATTATTGATCTATTTTTGTAAAATATTAATTATTCTATGTGTGATTTTATATTATTATTAAACTCAATGTGTTAAAGTAAAGGCATCCAACAAATTGGAATTTGCCACCGAACATGTTGCACCGAACATGTTGCTAAATGATCGGGATAGTCGAATTTGATGTGATTTTATCCAATTTTCAAGACACCAGATTAGTGCAGTTTGTCTGCTAGCTGGTGCTGCTAGCTCAATGATATTTTTAAGTACAACAGCTTCTACAGAGTACATCAATTATTCAGATAAGTATTGGAAACTAATAAGTTATAATTTATGCGTAAAGAGCTTTTCCTTTGTTTGTTTATTTTTTGCTTTTAGGTGTACGGGTGGAAGACAGCAAGATGGGACTGTTATGTTGACTGTATGGAGTGGCATTGTTCATGCTTTCTAACAATTTGAAGTGTATTTAATAATGGTAAGTATTGCAAATAGCTGTAATCATTAATTTAACTTGATTCTTGGTTTGGTAACAATTGGTAACAATAATTTTGATTTTATTTCCAGCTTCCAAGTACTATTACCAAACATCATGATGTACGCGTACCATCAAATATACTTTATTGCATGTATATTTGAGTACCAAAAGCAAATCGAGGTATGGCAGATAGTTTTTGTAAATATAGATGAGTCTATTTATATGATTTACATCATAAAGTTTAAATGTTTTTTACTCAGATTTAGTTGTGTCATGATTTTTGTGTACTTGCCGCAGCTTTCTGAAGGAACCGTGTATCATCAATTCTGATGAACTAAATTGAAAAACCTTATTTGCGAGTTTGGTCACAAACTATGTGGAGCAAAATTGTCAAAAGTAAGTTAAAAGTGATTGTTACGTATGTTTACTATAACATTCACTATAATTACTAATATTGTCAATATATGTATGATTGGTTGTATTAATTTTGTGTTTTTCAGGAATCTGTTCCACTTATTTTGTGACCAAACTCATAAGAAATATTTTTCACTTTAGTTCATCAGGATTGATGGTACGGTTCCTTCAGAAAGCTGCGGCAAGTATACAAAAATCATGACACAACTAAAAAGCAAGGAGAAAAGGTTCATAGTTTATTTACCGAAAAAACAGATAATAAGGTTAAGATTACTAAGATTAAGAAAATATTATTGAGCGTTATTTTTTTAAATACGACTACCTAGCACATAATATTTATTGATGTAAAGTTTAAAAAAATAAGATCGTTAATATTTTTAATAATACATAATTTTATTGGAACCGATTCCATTGCTTATTTATTTACACTTTTTAAATGATCATTATTAAATAATTTATTATCTTATTTTATATACAACAAAAATTGACTTTTGTCCTCTGCATTTATATCATATAGCGAATACGGTATAGTCCATGCTTGTAGTTCAGATGTAACGTTGCCAAGTCTCCGAGCGTTTTTACGTAAAAATGAGAGAGAGCAAGAGATATTTCAACCCTCGCCTCTAAAAAATAGGCCCGATTGCCTACATTATTATCATTCATAAATATTTCTCAGACCTTCTTGATTTACACACTTCTCGTAGACTGTATTTCGCAACAATAACGTGATTATTTTGTTTGAATATAGCCGTACCTAATTTTATAACAATATTAATGACTCTAATATGCTGTGGTAAATTGTTTTAGCTTGATTGATGAGTGTATTTACGAATAAAACCTTTTCCAAGACCTACAGGGTCATCGCTACTGTTGGAGGAGACGGTTGCACACTTCCCCTAGACTATATTTTATAATAACAACGAGATTATTTTGTAGGAGGCAGTCGTGCCTAATTTTGTAAGAATGTTTATGACTGAAATAAAATGTAATAATTTTTTTGAGCATCATACATGAGCATCATACGAATATAAATAAAACCTTTTCCAACGCATATGGGATCAGTGCTACTGTTGGAGCATACCACTGCATAGTCCCCATAGACTATATTTCGTAATATAGTCGGGAGTCAGGGAGTTCAAAAGCATCATATCAAAAAGTTCGTGCAAGAATTTATTTTATTGTTGAAATATGCTGATAATCACTTACTGAAACTATCCCTAAAGTCTCGACTTCGGATCAGATCAGTAACATTGTTATTATTGCAAAATAAGCTACAAAAATGCAATTTTTTTAGTTTTTCTTGAATAACTTTTTTGTTACTCAATTTATGCAAAAAAAAGGTAGAGACAAAAGTTGATCAGAATTTAATTTTCTGTAAGATATATGTATTCCTAAATGCAAAATTAATGAATTTTCATAAAAATAAGAGATAAAAATTTTTTTAACCAACGATTACGCCGAAACTACTTAATATTTCTAGTTGAAATTTGGCACAGTACTTTATGAAATTATACTCTAAATGATTACATTTTACCCGATAACTCTACATTGTTTAGTTCGTCTAAAACTACCGAGGAACATTGCGAATTCGGCGCCGTGATTGGAGGATAGCCGCGCGGCGGCGAACAGAATTAGTACACCTTAGTTGCAATTTGATTATCTCGGTAACCGAAACTGCTATCGCAATAAAATTTTGTTTCATTTAGCGTGTTTTTTTCTCAGCTTTAACTTCATGCTGATTAAATTATCATAGGTATAATGCAAACACCGCAAATTACCAAATTTTCTGAAAAAGAATCTTTTTGGCTATGCACACTATCTTTATACGCATATATTGCACTACCAAATGTTTTTATGATAAATTTAAATATTTTTATGATAATAGCAGTACAATACATGCATATATATATGTATGTATGTAGTCAAAACAGATTTTTTTTTCAAAAACATTGGTAATTTGAGGTGTTTGCGTTGTACCTATAAAAATTAAATTAACATAGCGTTAAAGCTAAGAAAAAACACGTTAAATGAAACAAAATTTTATTGCAATAGCGGTTTCGGTTACCGAGATAATCAAATTGCAACTAAGGTGTACGATTTCTGTTCTCCGCCGCGCGGCCATCCCCCCATCACCGCGCCACGCGGCCGCGCGCGCTGAATTCGTAATGTTTCTCGGTCGTTTCAGACGAACTAAACCATGTAGAGCTATCGGGTAAAATGTAATCATTTAGAGTATAATTTCAACAAGCACTGTGCCAAATTTCAACCAGAAATATCGAGTAGTTTCGGCGTAATCGTCGGTTGAAAAGCGTTTTTTATCTCGGCTGCTATTGGTCCGATTTTGACAAAATTTATGTGAAAATCCATTTTGAGATATCGAGATCGGGCTTCAATTTTTACGTTGTCTGTACTCAAACTCATCCTATAAGGCTAATTCAATAAATAAATACGATTTTTTGTAAAAATCATTGCAATATGAAAATTGAAGTAAAATTTTTTTATTTAACAATTTAGTTTTATTTAATAGTCTAACAGAAAATTCAATTCTGATCAACTTTTGTCTCTACCTTTTTTGCATAAATTGAGTAACAAAAAAGTTATTCAAGAAAAACTAAAAAAACTGCATTTTTGTAGCTTATTTTGCAATAATAACAATGTTACTGATCTGATCCGAAGTTGACTTTAAGGCTATTTTCAGTAAGTTGCTACCAATATATTTCAACAATAAAATAAACTCTTGTGAGAATTTTTGAAAAAAATCCTAAACTCCCAGACTAATTATAACGTAATTATTTTGTTGGGATGTAGTCAAGCTTTTCTTGTCGTTTATGTAATACTTTGCATGACAATTTCTGATAAATAAAAGTGTTTACAGGTTAATATGTTGATTATACAATGTATGTTGTTCTTCACATAGACATACGTAGATACATATATTTTATAAACCTAAACAAATCGTTTAAGTAATAAATATTATCGTAAACAATGAAATGGCAGTTTTGTAATGAAAGGAAGATGAAATGTTGACATAAATGTGTGGAACTATGTAAACGACTTTTTTGGGCTATGCGCGTGCGGTGTATGCGTCAGTCTGCCGACCAGCCTGATTTTTTTACTTACTCGTCTGTGCATGCATTTGTCGTCACAGTCGTCGTACGGTCGTCACCTGAATTCTCAAAGTCTAATGAATGAAGTAATAATGTACTTTGGAGAAAGTGTATGACAAAGTGATTGTGAGAACGTGGTGAATTTTTGTAAGTCCGGTAAATAGTATTTTTCGAGATAATTGAGCTGCATCAGGAAATTTTTCGTTTAGAGGTTATGGTGGCAACTTTTATTGCGACAGCTCTTTTTCGAGTTTTGTTATAAAAAGCTGCAGTTTTTCGCCCTGGGTATACAATAGCTATTGCCAGAGGACTAACTGCTATTTATTTTGATGCGCTTGCTACAAAAATTAGTTTCATTCCTTTTTATAAAAGACAAATGCTCGGATATTTTGGAGACTATGTCATTGGCTAATATAGTGCACATGTGTCGTAAATGTGTTTATTTGTTTTAAAAAAAGTATTTTTTATGCGGGATAATATCCGATGGCGAGCGTAGACCCTTCGCATTACCACGTAATGTGCTATGCATTGTCGATAGCAAAAACGTAACATCAATATGTGTATGTACAGTTTTGTAACTTTTTTGGGTCTGATGAGTCTATATGATGGTCTGAAATATTTACTATAATAATATTTATAATAATAATATAATATATATTATTTATGTAAGATGCTTTTATCGCTCGATTATGGTAGAGTATATAAAAAGACAACTATGCATCTCTTCGAGCAATGTATTTTATTTTTACCAACGTTTCGAGTTGATACAACTCCTCATCAGGGCTAAAGCCAAAAGTTATTATACAATAAGTAAAAAATTTTTTATAAAATCACAACCAAAAATTATTAAATAATATAAATACCTAAAAATTATTAAATTACAATAGTTCTGACATAGAACGCAATTACGGAGCCGGAAAGTAGGAAAACCAGCTGGAGAATGACACAAAAATTAATATCAAAAGTTAAACATAAATAAAAAATTAACCTTACTTTTTTAACATGACCAACTAACGGCACACAGTGCCGGTGTCGAAAGATGGTAGAACGACACCGGCGAAGGACGATCAACGACTGATTTTTCAGCGCTACAGTTCCATATAAATAGGCAACACACACACTCTTAATACTTAAACTATATATAATCAAATTACTATGTGAGTCAAAGATCCGAAACACAGGCCGACATACCCAACTCACATAAGCACAAGAAGGTGGCACAATTTCAAACCATGTAGTACGATCGAGAGCCCGCGAGGCAAATTCAAACGTTCCTTCCATGACCGTATTGGCTATCAATACAGTATGGCCGGAACGTCGCCTAGCAACCCGGACTCTCAGTCCTTCCACTGGGATGTGCTGCTTCGCCCCGCCAGCCAATCATCATTAAACATATGTTGGCTATGATAGAGAGCGCGAAGCGGTATACCACCTTCTCTCATCTGATGCAACCCACGTACTACGATACTGCTACTCGGCCTTCGTGCTCACATGATAGAAAAAACATTTTTATTATAAATTGTAATTAACTATTTGCCACTACGGGGGCTACACTTTAAATTAGAAATCACATTCTTATAACTTGCTTTGAGGTGGCACGTATCCTCCGCTCTATTAAGCGTGCCATCAAAATAATGGATATGTAACATTTCTGAAAACCGTCTACGAAACGTAGATGGCTCGTTATCAACAATTCTAATATTATCAATATTAAAGGAGTGCCCAGTTTCCATCACATGGACCGCAATCGGGGAGGCTGTGTCCCCTTTAGCTATGTAACGCTTATGCTCAGCCTCTCTATATTTTAAAGGTCAATAAGTCTCACCTATATAGGTGGATTCAAATCGGCGCAGTCAATTTTATACACCACGTTTCTTACGTCACCGGCAGCAGTTGGGTCTTTACCTAACTTTATATACTTATTAAATTTATCATCAATCTTATTTACTAATAATCTATTGTTCTTTTTTAATACTGTGTTTAATTTACAATGAAAGCCTTCATAATAAGGAAATACCGCAAATCTATTCCCAGGATCACAATTTTCATTATTTAAATTATTCATACCATTATTATTACTATTGTTATTCCGCAATCCCGAATTGTCTGGATCTGTGCCCTCCAACTCGCTATATAGGAGGCCAAGATTACGCACAATTCGTTTTTTGCAGAATTTCTCGATAAAATTACATGGAAAATCGTTAGCAAATAGAATCTTTTTCGCGTGTTCGATATTTTGCGACTGGAATCTTTGATCTGATAGTAACATTGCTCGATCAATCAAGTTATATACGATCGCTACTTTCTGATTATGAGGGTGGTGGGAGTAGAAATTAATGTATCTGGAAGAAGCTGTACTTTTTGTATACCAGTTAGTAAAAATATTGCCGTTTTTTTCGTAAGAAATGGAAATGTCCAAAAAATTGATACTATTTTTATTCTTGATTTCAGATGTAAATGGTAAAAACTTATTGTAGTTATTAAAGATAGACAAAACAATTTCTAATTTCTCTCTTTTCACAATCAGAAGGCAATCATCAACATATCTGCAAAATAGTCGCACACTCGTCTTTACAATGTTCAGACTGTGTGTTTCAAGTTCTTGTAACACTATGTTCGCAAAAACAGGGCTAGAGCAAAATCCCATAGGGGCCCCCAAGACTTGTTTGTAAAATATGCCATTAAAAACCAAGTACGTGCAATCGAGAAGGGTTCTTATACCCTCGAGATACTCTTCTCTAGAAATGCAATTAATGCATGAAAGCCATTTCCATCTGTTCTCGATTGCAAAAATAATGAGTTCTTTTGGCAAACTCGTGAAGAGTGAAACCACATCGAAGGATGCCAGACAGTAGTTCGAAGGAAACGTTATCTTATTTAATTTTTCTTTAATTCAAGACTATTCTTAATATTAGATTTTGGTAACGGAAAATGTTTCGAAAGTAGCTTAGAAATGCATTTATCCAGAGAGTAAGTTGGACTATTTACCGCAGACACTATTATACGGACTGGATTCCCCGGCTTATGAATTTTTATTAGGCCGTATGCCTTCGGGAGCGAAGTGTGCTCAATTCCCTTCGACAATAAACATCTGAGCGTCGAGTCACACTCTAGAACACCCCGCGCGCTCCATAGGTCGATAAGCTTTTTAATACGTTTTTTTACCCCCGCAGCCGGGTTAACCTTGACAATTCTAAAGAACCTCTCATCGCTGAGGGCCTCTTCTACCGTTGAAATGTACGCAGAGCGCTCCATCGCCACCGTAGCGTTGCCTTTATCTGCTCTCGTGAAAAATAATTCTGGATTATTTTTTAAAAACTTTTTTGTACGGTTAATGTCGTGAGACATGACCCTCTCTCTATAAGGCCAATGTGTTTTGTTTTTTATGTGTGAATTTAGAATAGATAATACACCGTCTCGCAACCTTCCATCCTGATTTCGATCATGTATATAAACATTTTCAAGACTCTTAAGAATTTCCACCGCTTGTTTAAAATCAAATTCTATATAAAAATTAAATTTCTCTCCCATGGACATAACATTTGAGACAAAATCTGGAAGTGAACGATCTGAGTAAAAATTTCAGCTGGCACGTGCTTTTTTTATATTCATGTGAGCACGAAGGCCGAGTAGCAGTATCGTAGTACGCGGGTTGCATCAGCTGAGAGAAGGTGGTATACCGCTTGGCGCTCTCTATCATAGCCAACATATGTTTAATGAGGATTGGCTGGCGGGGCGAAGCGGCACATCCCAGTGGAAGGACTGAGAGTCCGGGTTGCTAGGCGACGTTCCGGCCATACTGTATTGATAGCCAATACGGTCATGGAAGGAACGTTTGAATTTGCCTCGCGGGCTCTCGATCGTACTACATGGTTTGAAATTGTGCCACCTTCTTGTGCTTATGTGAGTTGGGTATGTCGGCCTGTGTTTCGGATCTTTGACTCACAGAGTAATTTGATTATATATAGTTTAAGTATTAAGAGTGTGTGTGTTGCCTATTTATATGGAACTGTAGCGCTGAAAAATCAGTCGTTGATCGTCCTTCGCCGGTGTCGTTCTACCATCTTTCGACACCGGCACTGTGTGCCGTTAGTTGGTCATGTTAAAAAAGTAAGGTTAATTTTTTATTTATGTTTAACTTTTGATATTAATTTTTGTGTCATTCTCCAGCTGGTTTTTCTACTTTCCGGCTCCGTAATTGCGTTCTATGTCAGAACTATTGTAATTTAATAATTTTTAGGTATTTATATTTTTTAATAATTTTTGGTTGTGATTTTATAAAAAATTTTTTACTTATTGTATAATAACTTTTGGCTTTAGCCCTGATGAGGAGTTGTATCAACTCGAAACGTTGGCGAAAATAAAATACGTTGCTCGAAGAGATGCATGGTTGTCTTTTTATATAAATATAATATATATATATATATATATATATATATATATATATATTTCTATAGAACGCTGCATGAAACTGAATGATAATGCTTGATGCTTCTTGTAGTGACTATTTTTTAAAATTCTGCATGCCTATGATTATCACAGCAAAGGACTTTCAATAAATGAAAATAAAATAATAAATATATAAATATTTAGAGATACTATGTGATTCCATTGCTCCATAGCGGTGACATATTATATTCTATAATTTATAAAAAAAAACATACGAGAATAAATTTGAAGAAAAATGCAGATAATTTGAAGTAAGATAATTGAAAAGTTCTTTGTCACCTTAACTAATTTCTACCGAAATTATTATACAATCAATTTTTATCGATTAATTGTTAGTGTTTAACTTTTTGCGATGCTAATATTACAAATATCTTAGAAAAATTTATTTTACTTACTATAATGCATGTTGCTTGTATTCATGTACTAATATAATATTGCAGTGTTAATTGATTTGTGGTATTTTGCTTACAATAAGCAATTAAGAAAATCAGGAAAAGCGTAAAAACCAAACATAAAAAACTAAGAATAAATCGACAAAATAAGAAAAATCGAAAAGACAAAACAAAAAAATCGAAAAAACAGAACATGAAAAATAAGAAAACATCGAAAAAATAATTAAAAAATCGGAAAAACAAACAAATTAAATAATAGACAAAAGTATTAAATAAAATATGCAATGAATGATGATGAAAAAATTTCTACTTATAGTATTTATTGCAACAACAAGTACTTATTGCTTCTACATGCTTACTGATAAGCACATGGTTGTGACACGAGCTTTCTAACCTCTTTAATTTATAATGTCTTAGTGATTTATAACTAATTTAATGGTATGACAAGATTCCAGATTGTAGGACGAAACGTTGCTGAAAAGAAATTACTAGATGGTTGTTGTTATTGTTGTGATGTGGATTAATTATAGGTAGGCATATAATTAGTCTTTCACAACAAGCAAGGGTTTTCTCCTACGTTTGTAACATTTGTATATTTTTTGATACAATTATTAAGTATATAACATCATTCTTTGCAATATAATATAAATTTTCTTACTTAATTTCTCATAAAGGTCTTTGATTAACAATATTATGATAAAGATCACTAGTTAACAACATTATAATAAATTAAGCAAGAAAGTTTATTTCATATTTTAAATTCATATACTACTTATTTCACAACCTTCCAAAAGTAAAATTTTTAATGTATGCACAGTGACACTTGAGAATCTATTAATAAATATACTATGTTAGAAAACGTATCGCAGAGATCCAAACTTATCATTGCCAACATTTTACTTTGGAAAAGGTATGTTTGAAACAGATTTAATACCCTTTTTATGAGTTTTAGTATTAGCTTTCACGTACACCTGAGCTAAAATGAAACTTTGAATTTTTGCGACTCCCGCCTTGTGCTGCGTATGTCAATTGACGTTTGGTGACCGATCACGCTGACGCTGATTTCCATTGGGAAATTAGGTCACCTTACTTCCCACGGCAAAGTTTCATTTTATCAGAAGTACAACTCAGATGTACAACTCAGTTTTTCAGGTGAATCTACGTATTTAAAACTTATGTGTATTTAAGTAATTGAATAATACAGCTTATTACAATATATGGTTGGTCCGTTCGAAGACTAGTACAGCACCGAAAAGGTCTATTTTGACCCTTCTTATGTACTATGTGTGACCATATAAATTTACCTACACTTTCGTAAACTTGAAATTCTATTCACTTATTGCAACTTTAGTTTTATTTTACTATAAATCTGAAAATCAATGAATAAGAACCTAGCTTTTGTGAACTTTGTTAGATTTTGTACGGATCGACGATAAACACATTCAAGCAAATTTTCAATTAGCGGTTATGACAGGGTTAAACAGGACAGGATAACAGTTCGTAGAATATGGTAGTGAAAACCGTTTTTGGCTAAAAAATTTTACTTCAAAAATACAAACAATAAAACTAAAACTGGAACTTTTTAGCAACTTTTTAAGATATCATTAATTTTCATCATTTGAATTAAATCAAAGGTGTGAATAGAATTGTTCTATTACGCTTCTAATATTGAAAATGTTACCGAGAACTATATGACATAAAAACTGTTTTAGAAAATTTTGTTTTCTTATAAGGTAATTTATAAGTTAAATAAGCAATTTTTGAATTTTTATAAAATATTAATTTTGTAAAATGTGATTTAAAGTTATTATTAAAGTCAATGTATTAAAGTAAATGCAATCGATAAATTTCAAGTTGTCATTCAAATATGTTGCACCACATAGTGTCAATAATAAAAATGATTGTATCATTGGTATATTAAATTTCTTTACAAAACAGCCAAAGATCTGTTTTTAATTCTTACTTCAAGTTACCTCATCAGGTCAGTGTAGTTTATCTGCTAGCTGTTATAACAACTAGGGCTATAAACTCATTTATGTTTTTAAAGTACAAAAACTTCTATAGAGAATACAACAATAATTTAGATAAGTATCTAAAACTGATAGGTAATATTCCTATCTATAAAGAATTATTTTGGGTGGAAAACATGTAGATGGACTTTAATATTAACTGTCTGGAGTATCTATGTACACGCTTTCAAACTTCTTATAATATATGTAATAATGGTAAGTAGTGTAAATAACTGAAATCATTAATATAACTTTACTATGAATTGGTAATGATAATTTTCATTTTATATTCAGCTTTCAAATACTGTTATGAAAACACAAGATGTACCCAGATATACTTATATCAAATGAGTCGTGAATTTCAGTGCATTGAGTCCATTATTTTTAAGCACTCGCGTAGAGCAATGGGGACCTACAGTTTTGTCTACAGTGAAATATACACTTATATGCATATAATAAACTTCAAATGCTTTTTTGTCAACTTATGTATTTTGATAATTTCATTTCACCGTTCGCCAGTTTCATCAGAAATCGGTGGACCAATCTGGCTGAAATTAGAGAAACCTCTGGAATTTTTCTGCACAAACGAAGTGGAGCGGAAAACGGAATTGGCAAACATAAGTTAAAAGTAAATGTTACGTATGTTTACATATGAATAAGTAATTATGGAAGACTTGATCGATCTTCCCGAGGCAAGTTATATTCAATGGGTTAAATAAAACACCCATTCTTTATCTGGTCGACGTTTCGACGATCATTATCGCCCGCTTCAGGAAACTGTCAAAAATTTTATTATTGTGTTAAAAAGAATACATTGTACAAATATATTTTCAGAGAAAAACAAGAGCTTGAAAATGACTATTCTGCTGACTTTATTAATACATTTGTAAAAAAAAAACGACTGTCTTTAATAAAAACAAATAGGTAGCTGGACTAATATGCGAATAATAATACATACCGCAATTGCGTTACTTTACCACACGTTAGCGGTTTTTACGAACATGTGCAGTATTCATTAAAGCGAAAGAACATTGTAACTATTCCAAAAATAGACAGTCAAATGTGTAACATCATCAAAAAAGGGAAAGACAAAACTGAAAAACATCTTTAATACAACGTAGTTTACAAGCTAATAATTGCACTGCTACTTATGTTGGTCAGACAAAAAGAAATGTGTGTATGCGTATTGAGGAAAACAAAAATCTAACATCTAACACAAAAAAGATAGTGTCATTTCTGAGCACAGCAATAAATTTAATCATCGTTTCAATTTTGAAAAATTTAGTATTAAAGACAGGGAAAAATATCTGAACAAAAGATTAATTTCAAACATGATGCACATCCACATGCAAGAAAGTGGCAGAAATAAGAAAGAAGACTCGCAGAAACTTAATAGCGTGTATACACACACTTAATATACCAACTGAAAAATTGATCGAATACAGTGTATATACATCTAGATTGAAGGTGATAATGTGACGTCACTTGAGTAAACAGAGCTTGCGGAAGACTGCGAACTTTTCGCAGTATATAAGCGAGGGCTATCGGTTACTTTCTTACTTCCGAGACAGTAGCCGACAAACAAACAATAGTGAGTTGTTTTCGGTTACTCTCTATTTCCCCCGCTTAAAATTAGCCAGGAGAAATGTTTTGAATATTGTATTCGTTACAAAATCGCTCCGTATCTGTAAGTTCTCCGTTGTGGTTTTTGTCTCAAAAGATTTTTGTATAATGTATTCCATTTAACACAATAATAAAATTTTTGACAGTTTTCTGAAGAGGACGACAATGATCGTCTAAACGTCGACCAGGTAAAGAATAGGTGTTTTTATTTAACCCATTCAATATAACTTGCCTCGGGAAAATTGATCAATTCTTCCATAATTACTTATACAAACATCACTGAAGGACAAACTTACAGTAGAAAGTGTACGCACTTATCTACACATTTCTTTTACATATGAATGTAACAACGCGTAAATCAAAAGAAAACCCGCTGCTAACACTCTACTACAAAATTTCAGGTGAGGTCTTAGATGATATCTCAGGTGACATTTCATCTGAGATCTCACGCCATATCATCTAACCCATTGTTTACCGATTTTTCGCTTGAAAAAAAACGGTGTTTCAATTTCTTGAAACACCGTTTGAAAAGCCAGCGCAACAGCAAGGAGAACGAAATTCATCGCTTGTAGCTTTAGCATCAAGCAAACCCCTCTCGTGGGAATTGTGCACCTGCTCTCGGCCGCATGCACCCTGATGCCCAATGAGTACAGCGCTCGGCTAAGGGTCGCACTACGCCACGCTCCTTTTGTATTACAATTGTAAAATTATAATGTTCTTTAAATAATAATATAATTATCATTCCATTTGAATTCGCTTCCCTCTCTAATTATTTAGCGCTTCCCCTCCTTACAGGGCGATAGATCCTTCTCACTCGCGCATCGTGTGCATTGATACCCGTACCCCGCTGGCTGCGTAGAGTCTCTCTTAAGTCGACAAGCGATTAGTTAGACCGAAGCTGACCTCCGCCCCCTATCGACGATCAGCGCCCGTCAGGATAACTCCTAGATGGTAGGGACAGTTACTCTTGCAGAGGCGGTTTCGACCCCTCTCTCGACTGACCCGCGATATTATTATCATTCTCGAGTCTTAAACTCCCGTGTCATACGAGAGAAATCTTTTTGTCACATTTCAATATTTCAGATCATTCTTAGTCAATTCATGACTATTTTCGAAAAATTCGAAGTCCTAAATTTATGAAAATTTTAATTTCAAAATTTAAAAATTTTTCTAAGTTCGAATTTTTCAAAAATAGTCACCAATTTATTAAGAACGGTCTTAAATATCTAATGAATGAAAAATCGGTAAAAATTAGTAAGATGAGATTTTGCCGTGAGATCTCAGGTGAGATGTCACCTGAGATATCATCTAAGATCTTACCTGAGATAGGATCTGAGATCTTACCTGAGATTTTGTAACAGGGCTGAGTAGGAGAATGCTTTCTCGAAGGAACTGTGTTTTTTATTTTTACTACTTTAATGATAGTATTCTGGACTGAAAATTCGCATTATAGATTGTAACGTGGCAAAATATCGCCATGTCACATCGAGCACCGAGCAGCCGGGATAGAGCGTCTCAAGGTCGTGTATATGGGATCGAGTGCATGTATTAATGGTATTCCATTTTTTTCGAGTAACGACGCGAGAAAAGGAGAGATGACAACGGAAGGAGAAAACACGGAGATCGTCTTCGCTGCTCATTCAAGGATGAGAGGAGAAGATGATGAGTTCCGGTGCAACAGTAAGAGACACAGGTTCATCCAGGGCGTTCGAGTCCGCTCATCGGAAGACGTCGGACGAAGATGAGGTGGGCGGGGTTTTCCTACGTTGGCGCCTTCTGCAGCACGGCTACGCGTAATGGTTGTTCTCCCGCGTGAACGTCGGAAGTAAAAAGGCAGCTTTGGCGCCCTTTATAACAGGTGAGCTCCCGAATCAATGGTCAAGACAGAAGGATTCGCTGAGAGTTATATTGTACTTCGTAATTTGTGCAAGGCTTCGGCATTGCGCGAATTATCTGTGTGAATGCTGGCTGTCTATCGTAGCGAGCGTTTGAATTTCGCGGTTATCTTCTCCAGCATCGATTGTAATGGAAAAATCGAGCGCGCATGCTTAGCGATTTAAATAACTAATTTTTCCACAGCGAATATTCGCTTTTATAAAAATTGATACCCTGCGCAATCTTGTACAATTCCACTAATTAAATAACTAATTTAAAAATTTTACTATTTATTTACAAAATTAAAAAATTAAAAATTATAAAAAATTAAAAATTTTGTCAACAATTGAAGAGTTTTTAAACTTGTAAACTTTTCGAAAAGTGTGCGTTCAATATTTGGACCCCCCCTCCCCAAAAATATTTTTAAAACATTCTATGGTGAGTATGAGAATTTTTTCGGATTTTTTCCATTACTTACTTTGAAGCTACAAACGCTCAAAATTGTCATTTTAAGCATTTTTTCGATTTTAATCCTATTTTCATTAATTTGTAGCTCCTCAAGGAAGGGGTTTTCAACAAAAATGTATTGAACGCTTTTGTTAGGAAATTTTCTGCGATTTTGTCCAATATATATGTTATACGTCTCTCACAGACATTTCAATCTTTAAAATGAATGAAATTCAAAATTGATCCGGAGTTCGGAAACCAAAAAATTATGAAGATATCTTTTTTTAGTGAAAACATATCTGCACTACTGCCGAGATGGCACTCGACCTTTTTCTAACCTCAAAAAATCAATTAGGTGATTGAAATTTTTAAAAATAGCATATACGCCTTGAAAAAGAATACATTTAAATTGTAAACAAAATTCTAAGAATAAAAGTATTCTTGATATTTTTCATAATTTTGATTCGTTTCCGAGCTAAAAATCATAAAACGTGCGAATATTTAATAGAAAATTTATTTTGTTAGCCAATTATTTGGAGGCTTTTTAAGGTCCGTTCCGTTGCTGCTAGAGCCTTCAAATTTAAACACAGTAACCTCACATTCATGTAAAAGTGATTCCCGAAAAAATTTTTCAGAAAAAGTGTTTAGAATGGCGAGTACAACCAAATGAAAGTAACGGCTTCAGTTTAAAAATATAGGTAAAAGTAGTAAATTTTTTTTGAGGATAAACTGACATGATACTTCTAGTGACCCTTGCTGCCTGAAGCGCAGAGACGCGACACATGTTCGACGGCCATGGATCTTGGCTGTATGTATACTCCAGGTATACTCGTACAGTACTGCTTACTCAGTGGAACACAACTAGCGGCGCTGCGACTCTCCCTCTTCCTCTGCTTGATTTCTCTCTTTTCGAAAAGACTAAGTTGAGCATCCGTACTACGCCGTGATGAAATTTGGAAGGAAAGGAAAGAGGGAAAGTTGTAGCAAAAAAAGGTAGCTGCGGAGGAAAGTTCGAACCCTCGGTCGAGCCAGATGTCGGAGGTACCTAGAGAGACCCGCATAGCCTACCATAAATCGTACTAATACTGTGTATTGTTCTGTTTATCTCCTCATTAATTTTTTCAGTTACTTTGCTACACTAGCTCACAGAAATTTAGTAAACTTTAAAATGTTAGTGGCAACTCGAAAAATGGTTCAATCGAAAAAATAAAAACTTGGTCGGCCTCGTCGGCTTCTGGACTATCGGTGACGCTTATGGCAAATGGGATTCGGCACTCACGTGTATTTTTGTGTCACCCTAGTGTGTGTGTGTGTACATATATATATATATATATATATATATATATATATATATATATATATGGGTGATTCTCTGTGAGATCGGCTGGCCGAAAAATAGATATAGCTATAACTCTGAGAATTTGTTCTGGAGGTTGCCTCTGATTACTCTGAATTTTTCAGATTTTCGGCATTGATTATCATTAGAGTTATACGTTTTTTTTTCATTTTTTGCTGATTTTCAAAAATTCATAGCTCCTCAGGGAAGTATTTTTCACTATTGGGACAAAGAACATTTATTTCTTGAAATTTTCTCAATTTAAAAAAAAATACTTTTAAAGTCATATCTATAGGTTATAACCATCCTACGAATGATTTAATATTTAAAAACAAGTTTTCAAATGGTTCGCTCGCTGGGATCGAAACCCAAAATATGTGAAAAAGTACCTTAAAACAATACAAAATCATGTGCCAAAGCCCAGAATTTCTGAATTTTTTTCACTAATCCATTCCTGTTTCTACAAATAATTATATACACGGACTCAATTCATTATGAACATTTGTTTAGGCTAAATTCTCTTATAATTCAAGAAATTACCTGACTGAATTGAGTCCATACGTCTATTATTATGATAGATGCCAAAAAGGATTTTGATCGTTTTCAGCTATTTTGATTAAATAATCTAATATTTTAATGTCATTTTAAGTCAGGTAATATTATAATTTCTTAAATTATAAGAGAATTTAGCCTAAACATATGTTTATGATGAATTGAGTTATATTTTGGCATATATAATTATTTGTAGAAACAGGAATGGACTAGTAAAAAAAATTCAGAAATTCTAGGGCTTTGGCACATGATTTTGTATTGTTTTAAGGTACTTTTTCACATATTTTGGGTTTCGATTCCAGCGAGCGAACCATTTGAAAACTTGATTTTAAACATTAAATCATTCGTAGGATGGTTATAACCTATAGATATGACTTTAAAAGTATTTTTTTTAAATTGAGAAAATTTCAAGAAATAAATGTTCTATGTCCCAATAGTGAAAAATGCTTCCCTGAGGAGCTATGAATTTTTGAAAATCAGAAAAAAATGAAAAAAAAACTGTTTTTACCAACTTTGATATATATAACTTTAATATATATAGTACAATACATGATAAATTTAAAACGTAGCCTAATTAGTATAAAAGTAGAAGAAAAGACCTTTAATTTAAGGAGTTATGGCACCAACTATACAAGTCAAAACAAAACTTGTGTTGACTCGCGTAGTGGTTATACACACAATATATCTATATCGTCTAAAAACTTACTATAGAAAGTATAACTTTATTCAATATTTTGTATTTTTTATCAATTAATGGTTCACCAATCGACTTATTTGAAACAGCAAAATAAACTTTAATGAGATTTCAACGTCATAGTGTGAGATTTGAATAAAAAATGTCAAGAGACTGTTAAATGTAAAAAAATAGTATCTTTAATAACACGTTTCAAAAGCAACCCCAAGTTTTTAAATTTTAACCAAATCTTTTTTTTATGCATATCTAAGAATACACCAACTTTCATCATTTTTTCATCATTTCTTTTCACTGCCATGCCTCCTTAAGCTATTAAACTTTGAAAATGCACGACTGGATCAAAAGTTAGTAGCATTTGAAGAAAGGGAAAAATCTCTGGATTTTCCAAAATCACGTGATTTTATGGAAAAAAGCCAAATTTGCCTGTATTTAAATCCTCATACTTTCTGATCCAACCAACCATTTTCAAAGTTTAATAGCTCAAATTAAATCTCTTAGCTTTTACTTTTTTTTAGTGGATTTAAATTTTAAGTTTCTCGCGCGACAAAATATATATATATCCCTATTGGCCATAGAAGATATACATATATATATGTATACATCTCTAAATTAGTAAAAAACAATCAACTTGACAAGCATATATGATGTGAGTTTACACTCGATGGTGTTCGCAGGCGAAGCGCGCGCGAGTGAGAGTCAGCGAGAGCGACAATGAGGGAGATATGAGCCTAGCAGCGCAGCAGTGAAGCCACGAGGCGTACGCGCGCGAGCTACCGCCGCCATGTTAGCCAGCGCACAAGCGTGATGAGTGCGAGAGAGCGAACAAGAGTGAGTGAGACAGCGAGTACAAAAGAGCGAAGTAGTGGAGGCACCACGCGAGACACAGCATGATATTGGCGTGAAGTGGAGGGATGCGGCTTCATCCACAGTGTGTGTGCAAGTGCAGCAAAAATGCATAATGTAAAAACAGAAGAGATTGTGTAAAAACGAAGCCAGACAGCTTATATAAGCGAGTAACAGACAAACGCGTAGATTAGTACGTTTAAATTTCGCGCGCGACCGAACTAATCATTAAGAGGGCGTGAGAGAGTGAACATGACATATATCATGCGAAATTGTGTAAATACGTGATTGTTCAAGACAGGCGATCGAGGAGAAACGTGCGACTGCGTGCGAGATAGAAAGAGACACCGCGAGTCGAAGAAGAAGCCGGACGCGCAACAGGTTGAGTATTCCATGAGCACTCAAGGCATTGACAGCATCATTCTCTCCGTAGTCATCACGAAAATTCTCGAAGTCAAAGATAAATCGCGAAGTATTCCTCCGGGCGTATTTCAGTGTACGAGACAACTCCGTACGAGAGGACGAAACGTGCAGTTTTCAGCCAGGTAACTTAGTAACATTACTATCTACTTAAAATTCAGATCCACTAGAAAAAAATTAGAAGATAAGAGCTTTTGGAAAATGTTCGGTTGAATCGGAAAGTACGAGGATTTGAAATCGCTGGATTTTGGAAAATCCAGAGATTTTTCCCTTTCTTTAAATGCTACTAATTTCTGGTTTTATATATCCTAATGAGTGAAAAAACCTAGTCTAGTTAGTGTACCCTCAAAATTATTCACTTCCCACTTTTCGGCCAAAAAATGGTCAACTCTCCGTAGAATGCCTCATAAACGCGAAACATATATACGCTATCCACAAAATATGATGCAATAACTACACCATGCTGACACGATACAGAGTCAAGTATGGAAAATCATCTACCCAATATCACGCACGCATCCACCAAAAAATAACAAGGTTAGAGTCGTGAAGCGACGAATAGCGATACAATGAATGTTGCATGCATGAGTGCGTAAAAATTACAAACAAATCTACACTAAATTTAACATTTTATTCTAATTATCAACGCTTCTTAAAAAGCGAATATTTCTAATTAATTTTATTTAAGGGGTTATGTCTGAGTTAAAATTATCAAGATATCTGTGTTTTTTATTCATTTTCTTTGTAGCTAATAGTCCATAGAATATAGAGGTGAAATTAATTTTTCGTAAAAAAATGTTACCATAAGGATTGATTTTCGACATCAGTTCGATTGCACCTCAATTATTAAACAGAATTATTGAACACCTATAGTATACGAGTTTTATAGGACTTTGTACCTAAAATACAATATAAAAAACCGTTTAGCTAAAGTTTCTTCATCAAAAAATTCAAAATAACCAATTTGCGTATAACAGCAACTTTTTTTCTTAGTTTGCTTTTCTTAAGCGACAAAAAACTATAATCTCAAAGGAAATTTAAATTTGAAAACAGTAAAAAAATTGAATCGATTTGAAATCGCCACCGAATATGTTGCGCCGCACAGCGAGGATGAAGAAGATGAATGTTTATGCTAAGATCTCTGTTTTATCGATAAGTAAGTACAATTTAGTTCTCTAAGAAACGGATGTTTTCATTTTGATCCACTCTTCAAATCACCATGCGGCAATGCATTTGTCTACTGCTACTTATAAGCTGCTTCTGACGTGGATAGAGAGTTCAAAAACTATTCCAACAAGAATTCAGATAAGTATTGTAGACTAACAAATATACGTTGCATCTGTAAAGAATTATTTTTTTTGTGTTTCTATTTCCTTTGTAGATAAATGGCTTTATTCATATCCAAATGAACTTTCATATGAGTGAAGAGTACCAATTTGCATATTTACAAGAACCTTTAGAGTATATAATAATGGTAAGTAGTAAAAATAATAGTAAACATTAAAATAATTTTATTATGAATGGGTATTGATAATTATTTTTTATTTTCAGCATCGAGATACCATTATAGATCTGCATCCTGCACCCGGGTCACCAAATATACTTGAATGCACATGTATTTAAGTATAAAAACAGAATTAAAATATGCTAGATATTACCCGTAAGTACTACTCAGTTTATTTCTATGATTTACATAAGCAAACTTTAATTGCATTTTACTCGGCATTTGTATTTGTATGATTATAAATCGGTTGCCGCAGGATTTCTTAGTAATTATAGAACCGATCAAGCTGAAATTTTTTGGATAACTCTAGGAAACCTTTGTGTTCTGCTTCAACTTAGTAGAATTGGTTAATATTCTTATATACTATAAAACATATGATTAAAAAATGATCTATTAATCCGTACGTGCGTACGTTCGTATGGTGGGTTAGATTTTTTAAGTGTAACTTTATCAACCCAATTTATAACTTCAAAAAACGATTAGCTTGCATAACTTTTCAACATACCATTCATATGTATATATTTATAAAAAATATAAACAGATAGGGGGGTTTGTTTCTACAATATTTTTGAACAAATATACATTTTTAATAAAATGTTGATTCGGCGAATAACGAGGATTCGCGTTTCTTTACCACGTAAAGAGCTTCAGCAGAGGGCAGTGCGATACGGTGCGATTTATACATTGTAACGGAGCCAATTGACTTTGCACGATGATCACAGAGTGTCGTCGTGTCGCCGAGCTTTCCCTGATTTGGAGAGAGACGCTACCCTAGCATATCTCATCCTGGTACTGCAATCATTGTTAAATCGAGTTCGGAAAACTGAGGCTCGAAACGTGGATTCGAGAGAATAACTACACGATAGATAAACTTGTAATGTGAGTTGTAAACACGTAAAAATAGTAAGTATTGGCAATGTATTGGGTATATCGATTAATAAAATATTGCATATATATTACAATAACAATATCCAATATATTTGCGAAGTTTCTGCAAAGGTGAATGCTTGAATAAACATTGGCAATAAACTTTAATTTTCGTCAGTGATCTTTGCATGACATAAGATATATATAACTAAAAAAAATACTGATAATGTTTCATACAATTTTGAGGTAAAATGTCATTGAATCTAGGCTTCGAGTGATCGAAAACCAATTCTTTAGATCAGAGGCTTTTCATTTCCTAAAATGAGTTCCTAAAGGCTTAGGAAATCGTGCGACGTACGAATGAGGTTTTATTAAACTAAGCTTGCTATTTACAACTTCTATACAATTTGATACATTAAAATTTTCGCAGGACCATTTGGTATCAAACGACAATTCACATAACTTTTTAGCAACTCCTTCCAATACGCAATACATCACATCGATTGCAGTAGAAATAATATATTTATTACAGATTTCGTGCGCTTGTGACACATGTTCATTCATGAAAGGATAGGTACGTTTAGAATTGACCGTACGGCCTTCTTCCAAACAAATCGAACATCCGAATCTACCGTTATGCAGGTTAATATTCTTTAGAGGGAATGTCAGCTGTAACACAAAGCACAACTCCCTTAACTCTTATCATTTAATAGTCAATTAATAGACAACTTTTATAGGAAATTCGACATTATCATCGACTTTTAGCTTGCAAACGAAACTAAATTAAGAAAAATCTCAAGACTACTTTTTGTCTTAGAATTCTTTTACTATTTAAATATATTTTTTTAGATAGCAAATCCAATTATTTTATTTTCACAAGTGATATTTTGATTTTTAGGTCATCAGAGTAGCTCCGGCCCATTCTGGAAGTTTCACAGACACTTTTGTACTAAAAAAAGGTATCTTCATGAATTTTTTGGTTGTCGTATTTCGCAGCAAACTTTCACTTTTGCTACTGTTAAGGCATACATGTATTATAGCATAGTTGTAACATATATATATTAGGCTGACAAGTTTTGTCTCCTATCTTGAAAATTACGTCTAAGATCAAACTATGCATTGGGGAGGCTCAGTACGAGTACAACGGATTTTGAATTTTTCAAATCGAATAATATTTAATACCTTTCAATAGTGTAGGAGCCAGGTAGGTTCCCGTCGGCTTTTCAATTCGGATGGCTGCAACCAGGTTTTTCTAATGTATTTTTGCCCGCTGAATACGAATTTCGAGGGTGGATTATCGAAAAGATGACAGTTAATTTGTTATTAACAATTTAATTGTTTAAATGGCTATAAAACGTAACCAATAAAAGTTTAAAACTTAAAACTAAATTAAAGCGATTATATTTCTCACAACGAGTACGAGACATTTTGAATTTTAAAAAAATGTTAATTATAACCCGAGATATTGCAAATTTAGTCCACAAATGTGCTGTTTAATGCTCTGCGCCCACTATTTCCACTGTATCTCTACTTCTATTTGGAGTTTCAACCTTTAAGATATCTTAATTTAATGTAGAAGCTTTACACTATCGGAACAGGTAAGTAAAAATATTTTAAAATTGTTATAAATAATACTCTATCGACTATAAAGCTTAAAAATTCGATGAAATTAGCGAAGTTAATTTGTTTATTAGGCCATCAAATTGTTTACACTGATGTAATATAGAAAAAATTTATCGGATTATCTTTATCAAGAGCTTAGTTAATAATGTATGCTTTGTTTCGTTAAATTAACTTGATTGTGGTCCGAGAAAACGCAATTTAATGGACAAATAGGTATTCTTGACTATAGACATCGCGCCATATAGCCAAATGCTATCCGTAAACCTTTATGTTACCGTATAGAATAAAATTTAATTAACGTATTTTTATCAGCTGAATCCGAATTAGTATAGTAGATCATTGTAAAAATAATATATAATCAAAAAGAACACTGTAAATAAAATGATTTTACATTTAATGACTACATTATATATTTATATTAAATAATTTATAACTTTTGTATGATGTCAATTATTTATTAAGATTAAGAAATAAAAATAAAATCATCGATAAATGAAATGATTGTCACAGTATCTTGATTATATGAATTCTCTCAGACATATGATATGCCCTTACTTATATTTGAAAATCTTTTATATATTTAATAGTTCGAATAAGCTAAAATTATGTAATAATTATATTTATATTATATTCATTAACATATCTAATGATAAAAAAAATATTTCAAAAAAATTTTTCAAAATTTAAAAATATTGTTATAATATATTGTTGAAATTTATTTATAACAAATTACAAATTATTTTTACATTGATCTACCATATTAGTTCGGATTCAGCTGATAGAAATACGTTAATTAAATTTTATTATATACGGTAACATAAAGGTTTACGAATAACATTTGGCTATATGGCGCGATGTCTATAGTCAAGAATACCTATTTGTCCATTAAATTGCGTTTTCTCGGACCACAATCAAGTTAATTTAACGAAACAAAGCATACATTATTAACTAAGCTCTTGATAAAGATAATCCGATAAATTTTTTCTATATTACATCAGTGTAAACAATTTGATGGCCTAATAAACAAATTAACTTCGCTAATTTCATCGAATTTTTAAGCTTTATAGTCGATAGAGTATTATTTATAACAATTTTAAAATATTTTTACTTACCTGTTCCGATAGTGTAAAGCTTCTACATTAAATTAAGATATCTTAAAGGTTGAAACTCCAAATAGAAGTAGAGATACAGTGGAAATAGTGGGCGCAGAGCATTAAATAGCACATTCGTGGACTAAATTTGCAATATCTCGGGTTATAATTAACATTTTTTTAAAATTCAAAATGTCTCGTACTCGTTGTGAGAAATATAATCGCTCTAATTTAGTTTTAAGTTTTAAACTTTTATTGGTTACGTTTTATAGCCATTTAAACAATTAAATTGTTAATAACAAATTAACTACCATCTTTTCGATAATCCACCCTCGAAATTCGTATTCAGCGGGCAAAAATACATTAGAGAAACCTGGTTGCAGCCATCCGAATTGAAAAGCCGACGGGAACCTACCTGGTTCCTACACTACAAGCGATTTAGGTATTTTAAATAGGATATAACATAGACGAACAAATTAATGTCTATAACAATGAAATTACGGTCATTTTCTAATATTTTTTTTCTCGGACTTCTCACCGGGTACATAGCAATAGGCTCGAAGAAGTTTGGTGCAAAAAAGTTAATAATTAAAGAAGTTGATGGGTGCATATTTCGACTAAAACTACTCATCTTTGGAGTCGATTTAAGGCCCCTTCTACTGCTTCGATGTCTTTCAAATTTTGACACAGCGTTTTTAAGTTCATGTCGAAATGATCCCAAAAAAGAATTTTACCAAAATTATTTTAATAACAGGGTTAAAAATCTAAAGAAAGTTTTGGCTTTCGTTTTAAATAGTAGATGAAACGTCAAATTTTCTTTAGGAATAAGCTGCTATGATACTTTAACACCCTCGCTCCCTCCGTCGGAGGACACATCTGGTGCTACACGTGTTGATCTTCTCAGCTATATCACTCTCTACTTTTCTCGTAAAAATCAGTTTTCAATATCGTGATTTTTCATGAAATAGTGACATTTTATAATATAATTATAATATTTATTGTTATAATTTATTATAAACAAATTATTTGTACAAAATTTTTTTTTATGTTTAAAGAATAATAATCGTGATTTTTCATGACATCGTGATATTTTATATTGTAATTATAACAATAAATATTATAATTTATTATAAACAAATTATTTGTTAAAAAACTTTTTTTTATGTTTGAAGAATAATAATCGTGATTTTTCATGACATAAGGGAATAACACAAATTAATTTAAACAAAGATAAGGCATTTTGAATTGTTGGAAGTTTGATATAACTCGAGGTATGAAAATATGTTGTTTACATACAAAAAATGTAGTAGGTCTGTCCCCTAGAATATTGTAAAATAATTGGTGCGTATTTTTTCTTTTCTCAATCAAACAATTATTAACGAAGATAGCGCATTAAAATATCCTGTGACGTCACGACGTGAATTTCGTTGTGAGCATTAGTATATCTATAGTCTATAGAATATAAAATATATAGAATATAAAACCCGTGAGTGCGAATGAGAAGCATAGGAAAATGCATAAGTACGGCAGAGACAGACTTCTTGCCCCCTCAACTTTCTCTCGTTTCTTTTGCACGGACTGTCGATGGGCCTGAATATTTTTGACGAATCGCGAAGGTTAGCATCGGACAGAGCGAGGGACGAGAGAAAATTGAGGAGGAGAAAGTCTGTCTCTATCACACTTATACATTTTCCTATGTTTCTCACTCGCATTCACGGGTTGTCCTATGTCTCGTTTCCGAGGTCCCGAAAAGCCGAACCCTACCATAAAATCTAACAAGTATTGATGACCAGGATAATGATGCTTATTGTTTCGTTCCACTGACATTACCTTTTTCAGATATGTTTCTACACTAGGTCACAGATCTTTTCAATCGCTTGAGAGGTATTAAATATTATTCAAATTGAAAAATTCAAAATCCGTTGTGCTCGTACAGAGCCTCCCGAATGCGTAGTATGATCTTAGACGTAATTTTCAAGATAGAAGGCAAAAACTTCGCAGCCTAATATATATATATATATTAGGGTGACACGTTTCCTAAGCTATCACTGAAATGGTTTATCGCAAAGCCCTAAGCTATTCCTTAGGAACATTAAAGCCCAACGCACTTTTCCTTTTTCTGATTACTCAATTTTTCCCCGTGTTCCATCGACTAAAAGGATTTCTTATATCTCGTGACCTAGTGAAGCGATGTAACTGAAAAAATTAACGAGCAGCCAAGTTGAATAATATACAGTATTTCCACAGATTATTTCGGTATTGTTGCATTTAGGGTAGGGTCAGCTCTCTCTCTCTCGAAAAGAGGCACCGCGAAGGGTGAGCCTCGGCGTTTCCTTCGAAAATACTTCGAGTTTTTCTGTATAGCTTTTCCTATACCCCGACGTAGACGGAGGGACAGCTCTTAATGAGGGTAAGATAATCCCTCGAGGAAAGGCCTCTCTCGCTAAAATTTTAAGCCCGTATGGTTCATGAAAAACATATCATTGCAATATTCTAAATATTACAAAATCAGTATTTTATAAATAAATACATGTAAACGCTCACTTCAATAAAATTTGCATTTATTTAATATTAAATTATTATTTTCAGCAAAAATTTTGAATTGTTTTTTTTTCAATGTTAATAACGATCTTTCATTCAAATATAAACAAAATAACAAAATTCTATAATACTGTTGAATGTGAAATAATACATTTAAATTTCTCTTTGCCTGCAAAACAGGTAAACTCTATACTCTCTCCTGATGTCTCACTCTCTCTCTCTCTCTCCCACTATCTCGCTTCCTCTCTCGCTCTCTCTCTCACTCCCTCTCTCCCTCCTCTCTCTCTCGTTCGCTCTCTCTCTCTCTCTCTCTCTCTCTCTCTCGCTGTGGCAACCTCCCGCGCAGGTAAGCAACTGAAGATAGGGATAATGTCTATTTCTACAGGATCAGATATTAGTCGCGAATTGTTAATACTACGAAATGTGTTATAGTTTCGCGCGACAGAGAGTCAAAAGTATGAGCATTTTTGCATATCGACGGCTGAGATTAAAAGGCTGCTTATTCAGAGTCCGCTTGAAGAAGTTGCTTATTCAGAGTCCGGTTGAAGAAGCTGCTTATTCAGAGTCCGCTTGAAGAAGCTGCTTATTCAGAGTCCGGTTGAAGAAGCTGCTTATTCAAAATGACATTTTTTTTAATTTTGTAGTGACAACCCTGCGAGAATTTAAAATCTGCTTTACAGCGGAAATGAGCAGTGAAAAAAATCGGAAAAATTCGGGAAAAATTCGTAGAAATCGAAAAAAATTAGAAAATCCTAAATATGCGTAAAAATCGGAGAAAATTCGTAAAAATCGTAAACAATTCGTAAAAATCGGAGAAAATTCTGAAAAATCGTAAAAAATTCTGAAAAATCGTAAAAAATTAGAAAATCGTAAAAATGCGTAAAAATCGGAGAAAATTCGTAAAAATCGTAAATAGTTCGTAAAAGTCGGAGAAAATTCGTAAAAACCCTGGAGAAAATCCATATCAATTAAAAGCTAGTAAAACCCTTGTTTTGTTAAGAATGGGCAAAAAATGGGACCATTTTTCGCCTAGCAATGAGACGCTTTTTCGAACCTTTCTAAGCCGTTTTAGAATGAAAATGGACGAAAAGATTATTATACCACATTACGAGGTATTCTCAAGCTAAACATGCCTATAAAAAATGACCAGTAAATGGCTATGAAAACAATATTTATCATGTAGGCCAGTCAAATTAAGCTGAAAACTGAATTTTTTTGCAAAAATTCTAAACAGCAATTTCATTGGCTTAAACCACTCGGAAGAGTGTGTACATTAATAATCCGAATCTGCAAATAGCTGAATTTGTACAGCTATAAACAATTAAAGTCGGGATTTCGCAATTTTTGGTTTTTCCTCTGCGTATTGAAAAGTGTTGATGGCAGAGAAAAAAGTTTCATATAAAAGTTGTTTCTTATGAAATTTTGCACTAAAATGTCAGCGGTGGCATATGTCTATCTCTAACAGTTTAGTTGTAAATTGGCAATGAACGCGAATTCTGCCAAAATATAAAATTGTTTATAATTATTGAACAAGTTATGATACGTTTCCTTTATTCTATGACAAGGTAGTACTTAATAAGTACCATAAGCGTGCAAAATCCGAATTCTCTATCTACTATAGTTTTTGTGCAATAAGGACCGAAAGTTGAAAAAGTTCTTATTTTCAAAGTGCTGGCAAAACGTGAAAAATGATCTCAAATAGTTTAACTTTTTTGTACGTGCTCTAGAATTGTTATATTTCAATATACTACTTTATAAACTGCGAAATTTTTATTAGGGGCGTCCTGGGGGGAGCAAATCTTTATAAAATACGTAATTAATTAATTCGCTGTACACAATATTTAAGTGCAATCAAATGACAAATAAGTTTATAGCAAAGGTGGGATTTTTATCGAAATTTTAAGCCCCAGATGGACTTGGTACGACCAATAGGAATTGAGATACCTTTTTTTCAATGTACAATAACGCTATACCAAAAGGTGATTTTCCATATTTTGAAGTTCAATTCCTAAAGTTCAAGACTTGAACTTTACGGGAAAACTATTGATCTTACTCTTAAGCAAGCTTTTTGATAAGCAATAAGCAGCTACAAAAAAGTGTTTCTTAGATTTCAGCCGTTGGCGCCGTTGCCGGAGGAGTGGGAGTAGCCGCACTCGGCGTCGAGCTCACCGTTCGAAATTCGGAAGGGCCAAGTAATGGAGATCTCTTCCGTCAAGGTTAAAAATATATGTAGGGACCTATGCCATTCGGTTATAAATGATGCGTACTTTAAATAGTCGTATCATGCTGAAATTAGTTTTACACTGTGCATTTGTTATAAACAAAAAAGGCGCTAAAGAGTCATTTTTTTTTATTTTTCGCTTAGAAATCGAAAAATGCGGGAGTAGGAATAAAACAACAAGAGAGAAAAATTGTGCAGTATAAAATTACAAAGCCAATGCGCTATTCAGAAGCTCCTTACGGTTAATAAAAGCTTAGATAATTAGAGAGAAAGGGTTAAAACAGGCCTTTTTTTCAAAAAATTGTTGCAAAGTAATATATTGAAATATAACTCCTCTAGAGAACGTACAAGTTGAACTATTTGAGATAATTTTTCACGTTTTGCCAGCACTTTGAAAATAACAACTTTTTCAACTTTCGGTCCTTATTGCACAAAAACTATAGTAGATAGAGAATTCGGATTTTGCACGCTTATAGTACTTATTGAGTACTACCTTTTCGTAGAATAAAAGAAACGTAACATAACTTTTTCAATAATTATAAACTATTTTCGATTTTGGCAGAATTCGCGTTTATTGCCAATTTACAACTAAACTATTAGAGATAGACATATGCCACCGCTAACATTTTTGTGCAAAATTTCATAAGAAACAACTTTTATTTGAAATTTTTTTCTCTGAGAATAATACTTTTCAATATGCAGAGGAAAAACCAAAAAAATGCGAAATTTCGACTTTAATTGTTTATAGCGAATTTGCTGTACAAATTCAGCTATTTGCGTACTCGGATTAATAATGTACATAGTCATCCGAATGGTTTAGGCCAATAATACTGCTGTTTAGAATTTTTGCGCGGAAAAATGTTAATTTAATTGGCCTAATGTAACCGATCGAAAAATTGTAAAATTAAGTAAATCATAAATATCTTAATAATTCACGTATTTACAGCTTCAAACTCTTGTTTATTCCATACATTGTATCGAAACTGACTGAAATACGTACACCTCCCTATTTTTGGCGTACAATATATGCAGCAAAATTAGTGTAATGATTTGGAAGTTATGAGTATTCCATGAAATGCTCAAATAATGGGAGAAAAAGCGTTTCGTCGTAAGTTAGAAACCGAGTATATCTCATAGCCATTTTCTAGTTTATAGGCCGTTTTAGATATTTGAATTTCTACCAGGGAATCGGATAATATTCGGAAAAATCGTAAAAAAATCGAAAAATTTGGGAAAGTCAGGAAAATTTTGGAAAAAAATCAGAAATGAAAAAAAATCGATACAGTTCGGAAACATTTATATAATAATTATTATAATTTTTATAATAATTATTATAAAAATTTTATCGGTTTTTCAAATGTTTCCGAACTGTATCGATTTTTTTTCATTTTTCTCAAATTTCCGCCCTCTCCTATTATTTCTGATTTTTTTCCAAAATTTTTCTGACTTTCCCAGTTTTTCTATTTTTTACGTTTTTTCCGAATTTTTTCCGAAATTTACGGTTTTTTACGATTTCCGAATTTTTTACGATTTTTTAGAATTTTCTCCGATTTTTACGAATTGTTTACGATTTTTACTAATTTTCTCCGATTTTTACTAATTTTCTCCGATTTTTACACATTTTTACGTTTTTCTAATTTTTTACGATTTTTCCGAATTTTTTACGATTTTTCAGAATTTTCTCCGATTTTTACGAATTGTTTACGATTTTTACTAATTTTCTCCGATTTTTACACATTTTTACGATTTTCTAATTTTTTACGATTTTTCAGAATTTTTTATGATTTTTCAGAATTTTCTCCGATTTTTACGAATTGTTTACGATTTTTACGATTTTTACGAATTTTCTCCGATTTTTACGCATATTTAGGATTTTCTAATTTTTTTCGATTTTTACGAATTTTTCCCGAATTTTTCCGATTTTTTTCACTGCTCATTTCCGCCGTAAAGCAGATTTTAAATTCTCGCAGGGTTGCCACTACAAAATTAAAAAAAAATCTTATTTTGAATAAGCAGCTTCTTCAACCGGACTCTGAATAAGCAGCCTTTTAATCTCAGCCGTCGATATACACACGCGGTCGCCGCGTATATACAAAAATGCTCATGCTTTTGACTCTCTTTCTCGCGAAACTATACAACATTTTGCATCTTAACAATTCGTGTTGAATGTCCGATGCCGCAGAAACAAATTGAGTATTTTACAATTACACAATATCTCTTTTTAACGATGTTATGTACTCTAGAAATGTATCAAAAATACGATTTTGGTAATTTTGGTACATTATTTTGGTGGCGATCGCGCGTGCATACACGAAACTGTTAATACTTTTAGCTTCTCTTTAGCGCGAAACTATAAAATATTTTGGATCAGTATGAACAATTTTCGTTTTATGTCCGATGCTGCACAGAGTATTTTGTTGTATAGTTTCGCGCATAAGAGCGCCAAAGGTATAAGCATTTTCTTATATGCACGACCGATCGTCGCATGCTGCTTGTGTATTGTACTTAAAGGTAGAAAGCGTATTTTTGATATATTTTGATTTTTGATATAATAACATTTTCAAAAGAGACATTGTGCAAAGCTAATAATTAAATAATAATAATAATAATATGTATAAATAGTGCTAATAAATAAATAAATAAATAAATAATAATAATAATCCTGTAAATAATGTTAAATTTTAATTGTATGCATAGTACCTTAAAATAAACATTTTGATCTGTATATTAAACAGAAATATTAAAAACATTAACTACTTTATTATTGTTTTTAATATTTACTGAACATCTAGGAAGGACAGATGTTGCTGACCACGTGTTGTGAATGTCTGAAACGACAGTCGTAGTTGGTCGTAGTCCACCATGTGTCTCGACACCAGGACGGACGACGGTAGGCAACCATGTGTTGAGTCCCTGTGCGGTGGGACGTTAGGGCGAGTTAACTTTGTACCGAAAAATATTTTACTACTTTCACCCACTTTTCCGGACTATACTTGTTCACTTTAAGTCAATGTTTTACACTGTTCTTAATAAATTTTGTACAAAATTTTTCTTGATATGACTTTCTAATGAGTGTCGAAAGGTTATGGCAAAATTTCAGAGCTCTAGAAGCAGTGGAAGGGGCCTTAAACGGCGTTCAAAAACTCAATTTTTTCGTCAAAATTGCACCTGTTAACTCCTTTAATTAATTATTGATATTTTTTTATCAAACTTTTGCTAATCTATTGTCATTGACTTAAGGAAGAGGTGTATGCAAAAAAATTTCGAAAAACTTGCATAGTTTCGAAGCTATGGTGAGATAAAAGTTCGACCCACATTTTGTGTGTAATTTCAAATAGGAAATCTAAAGTGCAATGAAACACGGGAAAAAATTGAGTTATCCGAAAAAGAAAAAGTGCGTTGGGCTTGGATTTTCCTTCAGAATAGCTTAGGGCTTTGCGATAAACCATTTCAGTGATAGCTTAGGATACGTGTCACCCTAATATATATATATGACTTCTAAAGTAGTTTTTTATGGAAAACTAGACAAAATTTTCTAAAAAAAGTGTTAAAAAAAATTTTAAAAATCATGGCGGTGTATTTCATCAAGTAGAAGAAATGTAATATGATTAGAAAGAAAATTAAATTTCTGTATCTCCATTTTACAGAGAACCACCATACACACACACACACATACACACATACGCACACACACACACACACACACACACATATATATATATTGTTACGCTCAGGGTCGCGAAATAAATAACTCCCACGTTTGTAAGAAAAAAGAACTGGAAAGGACTTTATTTATTATAGCTGTTAAATACGAGTTAACTCTCATTGGCTGTCACAACGAGATTGACTAAAAGCAACAACAACCGCGAAATTGTTGCGGATGCTATGCGCAATTCCGATCGTTCGAATCGCGCCGATCATAACATTGCTCCCTTCTTTTCAGATTGTCGTCCCGACAATCTCAAACCTTCCTTCTTCAAAAATGCTCAATCGATCCCTTCATTTCCAAGTAACCATATTCTCTGTTCCTTGATCCCAGTAACCACATTCAATAAACTTCCTTTTAAGTGGGTCGATCCTCTTCTGAATTCCAATGATGAGCATTCAAACCAATCTCTTCCTCTTTCTGTTCTGGGAGTCTGAACCGTCTTTGTAATTATGATCTAATCTAGTCCATCTTCAGACATGAGTGGGGAGTTGGTATGCCATGATACCACACATTAAGTCTCTGCTCCGGTATTTACCTTCATGCTCATGGAAAAACCAAGGCTCAAAAACCATAAGCAGAGCAGCCTTCAGTCAAATCAGCGTGTCTGTCAGTGAATAATCCAAGACGATTGATGTGAACAATCTTGGACTTATGTTTTGGTGAGCGACGAATGCAGTACACAACGTAATTAATTTTCTTTGCAACTTCCAATGGACCAACCCGATTTGATTGCAGTTTGGGTGCTTTTCGTTTAGTTCTTTGTGGGTTGGGTTAAAGAACCAAACTTTTTGTCCAGGAGTATATTCGACGTTGCGAGCTCGTTTGTCATACCAAGCTTTCGTCTTTTTAGATTGTAAGGTGATGTTGTTTCGAGTAAGATGGTGGATTTTATGGATTCTATTCATTAGCTGATAAATGTAGTTTCCGTCTTCTGTAACCTGAACCTATGTTGGTGGACAGCCTCGAATCAAGTCCAAAGGAAGTCTTAAGTCGAAACCGGTATACTTTTCAGCTGGAGTGGCTCTGGTCGAGGCATGTTTTGAGGATCTGTAAGCTAGCAGAAAAAGTGAAACCCAACGATCCCAATCCTTCTGATTATCATGTACATCTTTTGTAAGTACTGAAAAAGTGTTTGATGTTGTCGTTCAACCTGACCACTTGCTTGAGGGTGCAAAGGTGTGGTTCTAGTCTTCTTAATTCCAAATAAAAGTGCTGGTTCTTTTACTAAGCGGGAATCAAAATTTTTGTCCTGATCTGTGTGAATCTCTAAAGGTACGCCATAACGGCAAATAATCTCAGTAACAAAAATTTCAGCAATTGTTTTAGTCCTCATGTTTGAGAGTGGAAAAGCATCTACCCATTTTGTAAAACTATCTGTCACTACTAAAAGGTACTTATTCCCTAAAGAAGAAATTGGGAATGGATCCAATATATCCATTTGAAGTCTTTCGAATGGAACTCCTGAATTATAAACTTTCATTTCACTAATCCCTTTATCTGGAGGACCCTTTTTGCAATACAAAGTTTACAAGATCTATACCAATTTTTTCTAAAGCTTTATTAATTCCAAAATGACCACCGGTAGGTGAGTCATGAGCTTCTAAAATTTCTTCGATTTTATTTTTAGGAAAAACTAATTGGTGAATCTTGTAATTTAGATTAGTAGAAATCCATTCTCTAAAAGAAATTCCATCAACTAACACTAACGAGCCCCATTATGAACAATAAACTTTAACGAAAGTATCTAAGGGTGAGATATCCTGCCAGTCTGGTTTTAATTCTTGCATACGACGATTGAAAAAAATACTTTCATCAGCTTCCTGAAATGTCTTCCAATCTGAGGGTAAATTTTCTTCAAAAATGATCTGAGCGACAGTTTCTTCTGTTTTATAAAATTTACTCTCTAATGCGTACGAGGCCTTGACAGTGATTGCATCGATTTTCTGAAAGTTAATTCAAAAGCATGTTGTTCCATCCTTCTTTTTCTTTGGAACAACAGGAAAACGATAAGCACTATTTAATTCTTTAATGACTCCTTGAGAATGTATGTCAGCAATATATTCTTGTAGTTCTTGTTCTTGATGAATGGGTGGTCTTTGTATGGGTAACTTGATTATTAAGTAGTTGAATTTTATGTTCAACTGCATTAAAGCGTCCAGAGATATTGTTATCCTGAAAAAGTTCTTGCAAATCGAGTAATAAACCTGAAAATTTCTCACGTTGAATTTGATCTAACTCGTGAATGTTTTTCTCAAAGATATCCTGAACAACTTCTGATATATCCTGAAATGAACCATCTATCCTAGCTTCCTAGATTTTATTTGGATCATTGGTTGACTTATTGACTAAATTTGGAGTACGAAGAATTAACTTATTTATTGAATCCATTAAATCAGTACAATGAAGATAATCACTTTCAAGAATACAATCTTCAACCATGTCCGTTACGTAAGCATCTAGTTTAGCTGAATAAATTCCTACTTTAATAATCACAGAAACCAAAAATTGAACTGGAACTTCTTCTCCTGTAGGATATCGAAGTATTCGTGAATTGATGGGAATTCTTCTATCATTAAAATCTATAAATTTTGAATTTAAAATAATGACATCTGAACCAGAATCTAATTTAAAATTATAAAACTTATTATTAACAAGGCCATCAAAATAAAAATGTTTTGATTTCCCATTAATTCTTCTAATACGAAAATCTGATGCAGTCTTTCTAAATTTTGTTGAACTCGCTCCTGAAAATCCAACATAACCCAGTTTCCCTGACTATTTGACAGATTTCGACAACGAGATCTAAGGTGTCCTTTCTTGCCACGTTGCCAACATTCAATATTCTTGAAAAAAACTTGAGATTTTTGAAAACCTGTAGGTTGAGTATTAGAAGAATTAATTCCTTTCTGTTAAGCTTCATAATAATTCCTATTGTTCTGTGATCGCTTGTCTAAGTCCCGAATTACATTTATTTCCATTGCTCATAGTCGGGGCAAGTTAGCATTTTTGCATTAAGTTTCTTCTAACTTTACTTTTATGATTGAAATATGTTATTGGTAACTTACTTAAAATGACCCTAAAGTCTCGACTTCGAGCCAGGTCGGGTGTTATTATTGCAAAAAGAATTCCGAAAATGCACTTTTTTTTAGTTTTTCGCGATTAACTTTTTTGTAACTCATTTCACGTAAAAAAAGACAGAGATGAAAGTTGTTCAGAATTGAATTTCATATAAGGTACATGTATTCACGACCGCAAAATTAATTTTTTTAGTCGTTAAATTGTTAAACGAAAAAAAAATTTTTTTTAAATTTGATATTGTCACAGATTTTACAAAAAATTATATTTTTCATTGAATAAGTACTCAAAGATGAGTTATTGTACGAACAATGTAAAAATCATTGTCCGATCTGGATATCTCAAAATGACGTCTCATTGCAAAATTGTTTATCTCAAAATTTCAAATTCATCTCCAAATTGCCCATGAAGCGATAACTTGATCCAAGTGCCTTTAATCGACAGCTTATGAAGTACTTAATAAATGCTAAAAAGAACTTTTTCAAAAATTAATATTTAACAACATTTTTAACAACAAATAATTTTTATTTTCACCAATTTTAATGTTAGAGAAACGCAGTAAAATGCATCTTAAAGTACGCAAAAAACCATGAATTTTCATATAAACTAGCAAGATCCACCTCGCTCGTATCGTCGCTCGGTTACAAGAGGACATTGCGTTAACACATTTAATTTTCAAATTTAATTTTTATTATTGTTATAGACTTGTTACATCTTAATATAATATATTATCATTTTAATTTTAATTTTAGTTTTGCAACATACTTATACTACATTATGAAATACAGTAGAGAATATTGAAATGCAAACATACATTTCTAGGAACAAGTTTAATACCATGTAGTAGGCACGAGAACCCACGCAGCAAATTTAATCGTTCCTTCCACGATTACAACGTATACGTAGTAGTATGGCCGGATAGTTGCCTAGCAACGATAATTTTGATTTTATTTTCAGTTTCGAAATGTTATTATCACACAGCATGATGTGCGTCTACCATCAAATATACATTATTGTATGTATATTTGAGTACCAAAACAAATCAAGGTATGCCAGATAGTTTCTGTAAGTATATCTGAGTTTATTTGTATGATTTACATTATAAACATTCAATGCCTTTTACTCAGATTTAGTTTTTTCATGGTTTTTGTCTATTTGCCGCAGCTTTCCGGAGGAACCGTACCATCAATCCTGATGCGCCAAAGTGGAAAATCTTCTATATGAGTCTGATCACAGGCTGAGTGTAGCAGAATTCGCAAAAGTAAGTTAAAAGTGAATGTTGTGTATGTTTGCATATGTAACATTCACTGTAATTACTAATATTGTCAATATAAGTAGAATTAATTGTATTAATTTTGTGCTTTTTAGAAATCTCTGACACTCAGTTTGTGAGAACACTCATAAGGAATATTTTCCACTTTGTTTCATCAGTATTGATGGTACGGTTCCTCCAGAAAGCTGCGGGAAGTCCAGTAACATGATGAAAATCATGCTTTTTGGTAAGTAAATACCTTTATTTGTTATCAAGTATTACTTTTATTTATTTTTTTATTTGATTTTTTTAAGGCAAATTTACTGTAGAATGAGCTGCCTTAGTCCTTTTTGCCCGAATGAATTCCGTTACAAAGTTATAGGCCAAATACCAAAAAAATACAATTTTTCAAAATTGCGTATTCTTCATATTTTGTATTATAGCGCTTTTGATTATTCAAAAAAATTGCGTTTTTATAGAAAATGTAACATTCAATGTGTTCATAAATTCCTTTTGAAAACGCAATTTTATTTAAAAAAAAGCGCAAATTATTTACTAAATCATTATGTACTGTAATAGCTAATTTTTATGAAATTTTTTTTTATTTTGAATGTTCAGAATAAAATAAATTTAGAATTTAAATTTAGTCTTGTAATTTCTTAATCAAACTTATAAAGGGGTAAAAAAACATACATGCAAATTGAAATTACCGCCTAAAATTTTAGGTCCTTTACCGCAGGATATTTCAGCATTCAGATGATGAATTGACACCAGATTGGATGAAAAATCTTCTGAATACGTTTCTTCACTACTTGAACGGAGTACAAATGACTAATACCAGGTAAAAGTCAATGTTGCGTATGGGAATATATGTAATATTCACTATAATTACTGATATAATCATCTTATGAAAAGCAGTGAAGAAACATATTCAGAAGATTTTCCATCCTGTCTGGTGTCAATTCATCATCTGGATGCTCAGATATCCTGCGGCAAAGGGAAAAAAGTGCTGAAAATTAGTGATTCATACATGTAATTGTTTACAATGTAAGTATAGATATATAATTTTTTTAAAATAGTTGAAAATATGTTTAATACTTACATTTTAAGTAGGAGAAAGATTTTTTTATACTATTAATAAACAATTTTTTTCAGCCTATTACTTATTAATGTCTTTTTTACAGGTTTAACTGAGGCATAACTCCTTAATGCACATTTCTAATGCATAAAAGTGGTGTATAATACTTATATTTTGAAGGAAAAAATATAGTTTTTAGAGCACTTACATATATATTAATTTTTTATTAGACTAACAATTTTTTTTTCAGGTTTTAACACTGTCAGAACCCCTTAAGAGATTATTAATCTTAGCTTCTGTCGTTTCACGAAAATGAGTCTGTTGAAGTAGTTCGGTTTCCCGTTCGCGAAGTTTTTTCTGAATTTGTATAACTTCTTCAACACAATGGCGTATAGTAGTCTCAGCCTTTTCTCAGTTTTTTTCGTCCTTTTTCTACCGAGAGAGAGAGAGTAGATTAAAGGAACAATAATATAAATTCGAGCATGTTTATCATTTAATTGTTACAAACAAAAAACTTGACAAATTCACTTTTTTCCTTTTTTTGCATTTAACTCAAAAATTAACAGAGCCGCTAGTAAAGAGTCAATAAACAATTTGTAGAGTATAACATTATGAAGAAAATGAGTTATCGGAAAAGTTAATCGGATAATTAGAAGCCGAAAAAATGAGGAAAAACGGGAAAATTCATGAATTTTTTGAAAATTTTTGAAAGTCCGCTATTTTTTAAGTTTTTGAGTCGAAATTTCGGTTGAAGGAAGATTTTTGTAAGCACTGTCACCAAGTAAAAGCTCAGTGCCACAAGATGAATGCTTTTTGCGTAATTGTAATTTTTCAAAATCCCCTGACGCCGTGAAAGCAGGTATTATGTGAATTGTGCAAGCGGTTTTGAAAAGATCATGTTTTGCGTATAGGCGTCTCGCTCAGACTTGTAGGATAAGCAAAGGAGAACGCTGTGAGCGCGCAATTAAGCGGGTACACCGTTCGACGTATAAAATGCTGGAGTATAGAATGTATAGTATGATAGTAGGCGATAGATGGAACTTCTCTGTTAGCTGTACAAATCAATTCTGTTCAAGAATTCATATTCGAGCTGGCACATGCTCTCGCACTGAGCACAACTCCATCTGAAGTGCGTTTATAAAATTTCATATAAATCAACGCTATTGGTCGGGTCCTTGCAAACTCGGCTCTTGATCTAACTTATGCCATGAGGACAGAAATGGAAACAACGCCCGCGAACATGGGCCGGTTTACAATTGGTAACGGTACCTGACGCTTCCCGGAGCTCTTAATGAGCGTTTTTCCCGAGTGCACCATTTACGTTTTATAATCTAGAGATGAGTCGTTTATAATCTGGAGATGAGTCGTTTATAATCTAGAGATGAGATGAGATGTTATTGTGTTAGAATGCTTCTAAACCGGAGAAAAACGCACGCGAACATCGGCAAAAACGGCCAAAATCAGCCTAGCGCTCGAATGGTGGGGGAAAAAACTCTTGCTCTTCACTTACGAATTTTCTAAAAAACGATGAATTTTCACGTTTTTCCTCATTTTCTGGACTTCTAATTATCTGATCTACTTTTGCGATAACTCGTTTCTTTCATAATTTAATAGTCTATAAGTTGTTTCTTGACATTTTTTTGTGACTCTGTTACTTTCTGAGTTAAACGCAAAAAACGAGAAAGGTGAATTTTTTCATGTTTTTTGTTTAAAATAATTAAATGATAAAAATGTTCGTGTTTATATTATTTCTCATTTAATCTGTATATAATTTACCTACGAACTGTGGTAGTCTCTACCTCCTGGTCCGAAAACTTTGTTAACAATTAATTTGTTAACAATAATAATTATATTTATTGTAATTTATATAATCATTAATATTTATCTTTATTCTTTAAATATAAATTTTTTTTAAGAATTAATTTCTTAATAATACATTATAATTATAATATTAATTGTAATATTTATTTACCGTGATGAGTTTCAAAATATTTTTGTAACAACTAATATTACGAGAAAAATAAAAAGGGATGGGCCCGAAGATGTACATGCGAACGACAGCACATGCTGCACCATGTGTTGCGTCCTCTGCAGGAGGGACCAAGGGCTGCTAAAATCATCACAGTTTATTCCAGAAAAAAATTTGACTTTTCACCTATTTTTTGAAACGAAAGCTCGAACATTCATTTGATGTTTGACCCTGTTCTTAAAACTTTTTTGGCAAAATTCTTTTTAGAATCATTTTTGCATGAATTGAAGAACGCTGTGTCGAAATTTCAAAGTCATCGAAGCAGTGGAAGGTAACTTAAATCGGCTCAAAAGTTGGGTAGTTTTAGTCAAAATATACATCTGTTAACTTCTTTAATTATTAACATACTTGTACCAAACTTTTTCGAGCCTATTACTATCGATACGGTGATGAGCTTCAGAAAAAAAATATCAAAAAATCACCATATTCATAGTTATATTCGTGAAATTATTTGCCTGTATTAAATCCTATTTATAAAAAAGAAATTACAAAGGAGCTACTAAATATTAATCGATTTAAAAAATTCAAAATTCTTTGTGCTTCTACTGAGCCCCTCTATCGCTAAGGCTACACGCATTTGAAAATTTCAAGTATGGACCTGGAACTTGGCAGCCTAATATATATATATATATATCTTACTATATTATATAGGTATATTATATAGTTATATAGTTATATACCCCCCCCCCTCTACCCCCCCCCCTCAAAATGACCAAGAAACGTTTCAAAAGTTTGGTTATTTTTACGGTTCCCCCCCCTCCCCCCTCATCGCTCCCTCCCACCCCTCACGAACCCCCCCCCCCCTCTACCGCCCCTCATTCCTTAGAATATTATATAGTTGTTTTGAGCAGCGCTGGAATTTAGCCCCGCCTCACTAGCCCCCTCAACCCCCCCTCAAAAGAACCAAGAAACGTTTCAAAAGTTTGGTTATTTTTATACGCTTTGCCTCCCTCACCCCCCACCTCGTTTGGCCCCCCTCCGCCCCCCCCCCCCCCTCAGCCCCCCCTCAGGAGAAGGTGCTAGGTAGAAGGTCAGCTTCATAGGTAGAGGAGAGTGTGAAGGGTGGTGATTAATAACTGTAGTAATAAGTGGACGGTGTAGGAATAGGTAGAGTATTGATCGCGATTGAAGTCATAAGTGAAAGGTTTGGTTGTGAAAATTATGGTAAGTATCATAAGCGGAATGTGTAGATTATAATTGGAGTCGGAAGACATGATCAGAGATAGTGATATCTGTAATCAGAAAGTCATAGATGTAGGAGATAGGTAGAGATTATGTGTAGAGGGTGGAGATCGCGATTGTATTTATAAATGGACGTTGTAGGGATAGCTGGAGAAGAAGGACATGATTGAATGCAATAGATGGATGATAGAGGTGCTCGGTAAAAGGTAGATTTCAGAGCTAGAAATGGCAGGTGTTGAGTAGAGGCCGTGTAGGCTAATAAGTTGATCGGAAGTTCATGGCTAGATGCGATAGATGGAGGCTGAAAATCATGGGTGATAGGTGGAGGTCAGAAGTCATGATTGGAGTCATAAGTCGAAGGGGAAAGTGACACGCTGAGTAGGAGAACTGGATTGCCAGTAACAGATGGACAGTGGAGGTGCTAATTAGTCGGTACGCTTCATTAGTCGACATTATAGGTGGTGCGGTTTGAGGTTACGAGTAAAGATGCTGCTAGGTGGTGCGTGGAATTCATATGTGGAGGTGATAGGTCTAGGCAAAAAGTGTGAACATATTTGCAGATTATGCATAAAGGGTGGTGGTTATGACTGTAGCAATGGAGTGTGTGTGGTTCACGTAGATAGTGTAGGAGATAGGTGGAGTGTGGAAGTCACGATTGGAGTTATAAGTGGAAGGTATAAGTGATAAGTAAAAAACGAGGAGATAATTGCAGGGAATAGGTGTTCGTTAGAAACTACGAGTGAAGGTGGTAAGTGGTGGTGAACGTTATGGGTGAAAGTTGTAAGTGGTAGGTCAATTGGCTAGAAGGACGGTAGACTTTATGGGTCGAGATAGGAAGTGGAGGTAACAGGAGAATAAGAAGGTTATAGGTCGAGGTATAAGTAAAGATTAAAATATTCAGGGGTCGAGGGTCAAGGTTGTAGATGATCGGTAGTGGATAGAAATTATCGGTGAAGGTGACAGGTAGTTGGTAGACTTCATGGTTGGAAATGATCGTTAATAGGTGGTTTAGAGCTGGAAATGACAGGCGAAGCTTTAGACGAAGCTATGGGTGTAGGTGATAGATCAATGTTAGGAGTCATGATTAGACGTAATAGTGGGAGGCTAGAGGTCGTGATTGGAGGCGATTGATGGAAGGTGGAAATGATAGGTGAAGAGTCAAGAAGATAAGGTTGGTAAAATAAGTGGAGCGTTACGTAATAAATTGGGGTGATAGGTGGAGAGCATACGCAGAGAATAATAGTTTTAGTTGAAAGTCATAGGTAAAGGGTAGATTTTATGATTTAATCGGCCTCATGGGTCGAGATTATACGTGATGTGAGTGAGGTGCTAATAGCTGAGAGACGGTGGAGTTTATGGGTATATGTAGGTGGATGAAAAGATCATGGGTCCAGGTCATAGGTAAAGGTTTGAAGTGTTGAGTAGAGCTGATATATGGGGGTTGTGTGTGGTCGCTTATATTACCAAAATAACAACTGAAATAATGGGGGTTGGCGAGCGGAGCGAGCAGGGGGTACCCCCTAGTATATATATATATACACTATATTATATATATATATGCGTATATATATATACACTATATTATATATATATATATATGGGTTATTCTTTGTGAAAGCAAAAATCGAATTTTTAACTCAACCCCAACCTGAGCCCAGCCCAACCCAACCTCATTAAAAAATTATTGGAATTTTTTCATGATTTTTCGGATAACTGCTTTCGCGTTACAGAAGGTCAAGGTTCATAAAATTAGTCATTTTTATATTTTTTGTCTAATTCATTCATTTGTAGCTACTCAGTGAACCATTTTGTGTCGAAAACGTATAGAATACTTTTTTAAGGAAATTTTCTCTAGCTTGAAGGATTTTTCTGTATAATGTATATAAGTTTCAACAACTTTCTATACAATTTAGACATTTTAATTCAAAATTTTCAAGGTTTGATACTTCGGATTGAGATAAAAATATAGAAAGATATCTTTTTTCAACCCAAAAGTAACTGACTTTTCAAAATAAAAAAACTTGGATTTCCTAAAAAAAAAATTAGTAAGCAAAAAAATTCGAAGATCCAAAGTATTTTTGAGATTTTTCTGAATTTCGCTTCGTTTCCAAGCTAAAAATCGATGAATATGTCGATTTTTAGTAGTAAATTTTATGCTGAAATTCGACATTTTCATCGATTTTTAGCTTGGAAACGAAGCGAAATTCAGAAAAATTTCAAAAATACTTTGGATCTTCAATTTTTTTTGCTTTTTTACTTTTTTTTAGATAAGAAATCCATTTTTTTTTTATTTTGAAAAGTGATATTTTGATTTTTTAAGTGGTCTTAAACTCTGATCGGCATTGCGGGACTTATTTAGTTACTTTTGGCTTAAAGAAAGCTATCTTTACACATTTTTTTATCTCAATCCGAAACATCAAACCTTGAAACTTTTGAATTTAAATGTCTAAGTTGTATAGAAAGTTGCTGAAACTTATGTGGATCATACTGAAAGTATTTTTCCTGGAAGCTAGAGAAAATTTCCTCAAAAAGGTATTCTCTGTATTTTCGACGAAAACACTTCACTGAGTAGCTACAAATGAATGAATTAGGCAAAAAATGTAAAAATGACTGATTTCATGAACTTTGGCCCTTTGTAACGCGAAGGCAGTTATCCAAAAAATCTGAAAAAATTCATGAGATGCCATGACATGCTCTAGAACAATTTGCATTAATTTCCAATAATATACAAACACATGGTTACTCATGTTTAATAAATTCATTTAGAATCATCAAACAAAATATGTCTTCAATCGTTCAAAGAAGGACCAAGATTTTACCAACATATTTCCATTTAAATTTTTTTAATGAAGTCTTAAACCATTATATCTATATATCTTTACTGGATATTTTAAGTTCCATAATGAACTTGTTTGAGATGTAAATACAACATGCAACAATAAATGGAATGTTTATGAATGGCCTAACTAGTATGGCACCGTGTTAATCGCTAACCTCACGCTGCCCAAGTGCTCTTCTTATGACACTATAAGCGTGGCAGCGGAGTAAGTCATTTTTCATGGCACGACTCTAACTTCACTCGCTACGCTCATGCACTTGTACACGTCGTGCTATAAAGAAGTACTTGGGTCACTTGTGTCTTAATGCACTATTAACAAAAGAACAAGAAATTTGATTTCATCTAATACGTTAATTATAATGCATAATCTTATGCATTATGCATCTTCAGATGTACAAAAATATTAAATGCAAAAGCAGTATCATTAGTCCTTCATATTATGCTCATCTTTTTTTATTGCATAAGACTATGAGCAAGATAAATTACTATTAATATTTATGGATTTATTTATTAAAGCATTAAAATATTTTTTACCTGAACAACACGTTTTGGAAGTCCAATTTCCCGTCCAAGCATTTCACATTCAGCCATGGTAGGAGTTTTATAATCCGAAAATAGAGATTTCATAACTTTCACTTGAGTTGTTGACATTTGTGTTCGGTATCTTTTTCCTCCAGTTTGTAATGATGTATTATTTCCAACGCATGCTAATAAATTACTTCCAATGCTGCTGCTACTTATTCCCTGTTTTGAACTTTGTGAACTCGATGCTGGACTTGTAGGTCCACTTTCATCATCAAGAAATTCTGTTGCTTCGCTCATACTGTCATCGTCACAAATACTTTTTTCCGATAAATCTGTGAGAGGACCACAATCACTACGTAAATGTTGAGAACTATTTTGATCATCTATAAGATTACTTAAATTTTGGATTGTTAATTTTACAGATCTACTTAAATCAACAGGTTTACTTAAATCCAGAGGTGATTCAGTACTAGTTCCAGAAAAAAGAGAAATATTTGTATTTTCCTGTTTCCCATTACTAGTATGTGTTTGCAGTTCAGTAATGTATCTCTTCATTGATTCTTCGTAATATTTTTTTAATGAGGCCTCTACTTCATTTGCTATAGGCGGAAAAAGAGGCGGCATCATGTTTGGAGTACTAGGATTTGAAGGGGACGATTCTAGTGATAATTCTTCATCCGGAATACTATCAATGTTGATTTCTCCTCGAGCAATTTGATCTGCATGTTTACTATTCAAGTGAGATTCAAGAGCTGATTTAACTTTGAAAAGTGCAGGGCAAAATGGACATCTTTTATTTATGACTTGGCTATGAGCTCTAAATTGTCCTTTTCTTTCTCTTGCTCTAGTATTTTGAAACCAAACTTGAACAACTCTTTTTTTTAAACCTACTTCCCTAGCAATAGTTTCCAGCATTTTACGTGATGGATTTGATTCAACTTGATACTTTTGGTACAAATAATCAAGTTGTTCCGGAAGAATAGTTGTGCGTAAGCGTTTATCTTTTGGTTGCTCATTTAAATCAGAATTGGATTTATTATCTGCATTGTGATTATCTTCGTAATCATCATATTTTCTTTTTTTATCCATTATATTTAATAGAGGATGAGTAATATCTACTGATGAACTTGTATTGTTTAAAGCTTGTTGTTGCAAAATTCCAAATGCCGAGTCAGGTGGGTAATTCGGAGGGAATAAAGTTGGATTCATGATATGTACTAATTGATGTTCACGCCACAATTCAAATCTGCCAAAGACCAAATTACATTTATCACATTGAAAATTTTCATCTTTTGATTCTGATTGAATGCATTGTTGGTTTGTCTGAAGTTGTTGAGTTGATTGATGCTGTAAGAAAGTTGTATTTGTGTTTGAATTAGAAGATTGCTCTGAAATAGATTGTAAATTGATAGAAGCAGATTGATGAGTATTAGTGGTAGTATTGGAACTACTATTACTATCTTCTGAACTTAGAACGGCAGCTACTTGAGCTGCTGCTGCTTGTGCCTGAGCACTTCTTTTAGCATCTTCTTCTTTAAAACAGTGCGTTTTCTGATGTCGTATGAGCTCGTAATACCGTTGAAAAACAAGAAGACATTTTTTACATTGATAATTAAGACCGGGAGTTCGCTGAAAACGTCCTGTACCATCATCAGTATCTCGGTTACCAGTTGATACTGGCTCAAGTGGTGGCTGATTTTCGTAAACTTTCCTAGCTTTTTGTCTAGCGTTTTGAAACCATACAACTATTACTCGAGGACTCAACCCTAAGAGTTTGCTCAGGTATTCTAAATCATCGTCCTTAGGATAAGCATTATTTTCGAAAAATTCCTGCAGAACCTTAATTTGATAATCAGTAAAGCGTGTTCTATTGGCCCTTTTTCCAGAGCTATTATTTCCCGTACTATTCCCATTATTATTACCATTAAATGAATAATCTGATCCTCTAGTTGGACTTATACATCGTTGATTCGACATAGATATTGGGGAGTTATTAGCTCCTAAGGTACTGACTATTAAAGGAGTCTGAAGAGTTGCCTTAGGTGGAAGCATAGGAGATATTTGAGATATTGATGGGGAAGAAAGAGTTGTTGATATATCCTGATTAGAACTAGTATATACTGAACTAATAGCAGGTGACTGGGGTCTTGACTGTTGATCTTCGGAGCTTTCTGGTGTACGACGTTCTTCATTGGAATGTTCTATAATACTCTGCTCAAGATATTCATTCTTAATTTCCTCATGCTTCGCTGTATTTGAGCTGCTTAACGTTTCTGATAATAAAAGTTGTTTATTATTGTTTTTATTTTCTATGTTTACGTTTGTGAGAGTATTTAATGGCATTACTTTTGCTTCTCCCGTTTTTTCATATTCTTCAAGATTTAATGTAGTACTAGGTGGGTTGTTGAAATTGTAAGGACTATCCTTATTACGTTGACGTTCTTTAAAGAGTGTATTTCGAAACCAGTGTTTAATTACTTTTGGAGGTAGTCCACTTTGGGATGCCATATCTAGAATTTGGTCTTCCCCTGGAGAGTTGTTAATGTCGAAATGAGCTCTTAAAATTTTAAGTTGATCGTCAGTTATTCTTGTACGGGCTCTTTTTTGAGAAGCTGCAACATTTGCCTGCAAAATAATAATAATTGTTAAGAAAGTGTATTAATAAAGTAGGCAGAAATACAATTTTCTTAAACAGAAAGTGACAATTATTACTTGAATAAAAAGTTTTAAAATTAAGCTTGAAAATGTTTAATTTTCATATTTCGATAATATTTTAATATTTATAAAACTTTACAATTTGATAATTATTCTAAAACGTGTATAACTGCAAATAAAACTCCTATAAAAATATTTTCGAAGTATTATATGTGTGTGTGTGTGTGTGTGTGTGTGTGTGTGTGTGTGTATATATATATATATTGTAACGGGGCGGAGGAAGATGGAATTAGAACACATAAAAGTAAAACGATGTGCCGGGACCAGGAATCGATCCCGCGCACCTGAGATCTCTAGGTGCGTGCTCTACCACTGAGCCAACAACGCACTGTCATATGTCCCGCGCCGACTAGCTCATACGGGCGCACCGCCCGTTACAGCCCCCCTCAAGAAGTGAACCAGGTCTTCGTTCAACTTCTTCACACAGCTAGGAGGCGCACGTGGACGCGTCCATCACACTGCGACCTCCCAGAAATTCCTTTCTTGCAATCACTTTAACTCCGGTCCAGCTCGGGCCTTAGGCTAACGCAAGCTGCCGGGAATATGATTACAGGAATCTGTTTGAGGAGCGTTACCGATACTCAAACCATGTGGGTTATTGAGTTGGGCGCCATTTGTAACGGGACGGAGGAAGATGGAATTAGAACACATAAAAGTAAAGCGATGTGCCGGGACCAGGAATCGATCCCGCGCACCTGAGATCTCTAGGCGCGTGCTCTACCACTGAGCCAACAACGCACTGTCATATGTCCCGCGCCGACTAGCTCATACGGGCGCACCACCCGTTACAATATTTATATATATATACATATATATACATATATATGGGTGTTTATCTGTCAAATCAAAGCTTAATTTTTTTCGATTCGGGAACTATCGGAAAATTATATTATTATATTTAGTAGTAAATTTTAAGCTAAAATTCGACATTTTCATCGATTTTTAGCTAGAAAACGAAGCGAAATTCAGATCTCAAGAATACTTTTAACCATAGATTTTTTTTACTTTTTTACTTATATTTTTTTAGATAGAAAATCCAACTTTTTTTTGAAAAGTGATATTTTAATTTTTTATGTGGCCTTAGACTTCGTCTGGCAATATATATCATACTGGAAGTATTTTTCCTGGTAAGTAAAGAAAGTTTCCTTGAAAAAGAATGCTATGCATTTTCGAGGAAAAAAGCTTGTCTGAGGAGCTATGAATTTTTTTAAATTTGTAAAACGTGAACAAAATGCTTAAAATCCCAACTTTGACCCTTTGTAGCTCGTAGATGTGTGCCGAAAAAATTTCAATATGCAAAGTTTGAAATCCAAATATTCAGTTAACGAAAAAAACGATTGGAACGAAGATCGTTAGACGTAACATAACTAACCAGCGTCTACTGGTGGGCTACTGACTTTTGTTCCAATCGTTCTCTTCAATACCTCAATGTTTTAGTTTCAAACTTTCCATATTGATAGATGATGCCGAGACACAGGGCAACCACCTCTTGAATTTTGTATATTTCATTATATTTATTGAGATTCAAATACTTTTCTATTATACGGTTAGTGATTGATCATTAGTGGCTATTGGACCCCCCTAAATGCATTTTTCTCAAGTTCTGAATTTTTATGATCTTAGGTTAGTTGCCGCAGGATTTCTAAGCAACTATGGGACCGACTGAGCTGAAATTTTCTAAGTAACATATGCAATATTCACTATAATTATTAATATTATGAAGTTATGTGTTATTAAATATTTAAAATTTATATTTTTCTGTAAAGTCTTCCGTTCAGTTATTTGCAAGAATTTCTATCCTGGCTGGTTTCATTTCATCATCCAGATGCTGAGATTTCCTGCGGCACAGGAAAAAAGTACTGAAAAATGGTAATTCATACATGGGATGGTTTTAAATCTAAGTATAGATATATAATATTTTAATATAGTTAAAAATACATTTAATACCTATATTTTAAGTAGGAAAAAGACTTTTTTATGCCATGAATAAATAATATTTTCAGCCTATTAATTGTTAATGTCTTTTCTAAAAAATTCTAAGAAGGAAAGTGTTGAGATTTTTCTTAGTTTCGCTTCGTTTTTTAGCTGAAAATTGATGAAAACATCAAATTTTAATAAAAAATTTACGACGAAATTTCGACATTTTCATCGATTTTTTAGCTTGGAAACGAAGCGTAGTTAAGAAAAATATCAAGAATACTTATTCTTTTCGATTTTTTTTTCTATTTAAATATATTCATTTAGACAGGAAACAATTTTTTGTTTTCGTCAAGTGATATTTTGATCTTTTAAGTGGTCTTAAACTTTGATTCACATGTTGGGATACATCCAGACACAATTATATTGAAAAAATGTACATCAAATTGGAAGCCTTTCACTTTCCATTCATCGCCTCCAATCATGATACCATCGCCCTTCACTTATCATCTTCAATCATTATCTCTTCATCCTCCAGCTTTTATCTCCGTATATTGTCAACACGCTCAATTAATCATTTCCAATCATAATGTTTTTATGATCCTTCTATTCCTCCAATCATAAGAGAGATAAGTGCTCTTAGAATCCAACCTTCACCTCTCGCATCTACTTATTACCTTCAACCACCGGGAGGGGCGGGAGGGGGGGGGCAAGATATAGATATATAAATACCGCCCTCATGAACCCCTCCCACTCATTCATTAGTATTCATTATGAAGAGGGTATTTATGTATAATTTTATTTATTTATTATTTCTTATGTTTTCTATTCTGCTGTTGATACCCTTGATTATGTATTATAAGTAATTTAAATATAATCTAGTAATATAAATATAATTTTATTCTATTTTAACCAAAGTAATAGGTGGGCATTGGAGGTCATTGTTGGAGATAATAGGTGGAGGCTCAAGGCCATATGCGAAGGTAATGGATAGAGGGCTACATAGAGGTACATAAGAAGAAAATAGTTGTAAGTGAAGAGTATTTATTGAAGGCTATAAGTGAAAGTTCAAGGGATCATAATTGAAGGCGACAGATGGTGGATGTAGGCGATAGAAGGAAGCCGATAGATGGAGACCACAGTAGAGTAGAGGATACAATTAAAAGCGATTTATGAAGGCTGTACATTATTGGAGGCTATAGGTAGAAGCTTGAGGTCATGGGTGGCGGTGCTAGGTCGAGGTTGTACGTGGAGGTTGAAGGTTATATATATAGGGTGAAGGACACGAATGGAAGCAATAGGTGGAGGTAGATGTACTAAATCGTTAGGATTAGAAATGATAATTGAAGGTGTTGGCTATAGGTAGAGGTAATAGGTGGAAGTGAGGGAGTTATGACTGGAAGTGATAGGTGGAGGCTCGAGATCATTTGTGAAGGTGATAGGTAAATCGTGACAATCATAGGTGGAGGTTAAAGGTAATAAGTAGATGCAAGAGGTGAAGGTTGGAGGTTCGAAGAGTACTTATCTCTCTTATGATTGGAGCAACAGAAGGAGCATAAAAACATTATAATTCGAAATGATTACTTGAGGGGGTTGACAATAAGCATAGATAAAAGCTGGAGGATGAAGGGATAATGATTGAAGACGATAAGTGAAGGGCGAAGGCATCATGATTGGAGGCGATGGATGGAAAGTGAAAGGATTGGAGGTGGTAGGTGGTTGATGTGAGCGATAGATGAAGGGTGGAAACGATAGATAAAGGGCAGAGACGATAGAGGGAGGCTGAGGGATATGATTGGAAATGATAGGTCGATGGTGATAGGCAGATTATGACTTAGTGTAATAGGTATGATATTTGAAGTTATGGTTGAAGATGATAGGTGGAAGCTCAAAGTCATAGGGGAAGGTGATAGGTAGAGGGTTACATAGAGATTACGACATAGATGGAGGGTGAAGGTCATGATTGAAAATATAGGAGCGTGAAATCGTTACAATTGAAATGATAAATTGAAGATCTACGAAAAATTAAAAATGGGGTTACTATGGGGGTTAGCGAGCGGAGCGTGCAGGGGTGTACCCCCTAGCGTATATATATATAGTATATAATATAAAATATATATATTAGGCTGCCACGTTTCAGACCGACTCTTGAAAATTTCAAATGCGGAAAGCCATACCGTTGGGGGGACTCAGTGCGAGTACAACGGACTTTGAATTTTTTAAATCGAATAATATTTAATAGCTCCCACGCGATTCAGCTTTTTTAAATAGGATATAACATAGACAAACAAATTTACGTGTATAAAAATGAAATTACGGTCATTTTCAGACATTTTTTTTCTCAGGCTTACCACCGTGTTTACAGCAATAGGCTCGAAAAAGTTTGGTGCAAAAAAGTTAATAATAAAAGAAGTTAACAGGTGCATATTTCGACTAAAACTACTCCCCTTTGGAGTCGATTTAAGGTCCCTTCTAATGCTTCAATGCCTTTGAAATTTTGTTACAGTATTCTTAAATTCATGCCAAAATGATTCCAAAAAGAATTTTACAAAATGATTTTAATAACAGGGTTAAAAATCAAATGAAAGTTTTGGCTTTCGTTTCAAAAAGTGGGTGAAATGTCAAAGTTTTTTTCAGGAATAAGCTGCTATGATACTTTTACATCCTTGCTCCCTCCAGCAGAGGACACAACATCTGGTGCTACATGTGCTGTCCTTCTCAGCTATATCCCTTTTTATCTCTCTCTCTCTCTCTCTCTCTCTCTCGTAAAATTAAGATTTCAAGAATATTTGAAAAATAATCGTGACATACTATAATTATAAGAATAAATATTATAATTATAATTTATTATACACAAATTAATTGTTAAAAAAATTTTTTCTTAGAAATCATTGATGATCATTAATTACATTTATTACAACAAAATGTTATAATTATAGGAGGTAATTTGTTAATAATAAATTAATTGTTAAAAAAACTTATTTCTATCGAACAAAGCCAAACATTAGTAAATACACGCATTACAAGAAATATTATTAGAAATTAATTATTAACAAATTAATTGTTAAAAAAAAATTATTTTAAAGAATAAAATAAAAGTTTAATAATTATAGTCAGGGCAAGTTAGCATTTTTGCATTAAGTTTCTTCTTCATATTGATGATTAAAATATGTTATTTGTAACTTATTGAAAATGACCCTAACGTCTCGATTTCGGGCCAGGTCAGGAACATCATTATTATTGCAAAACAAATTCCGAAAATGTACTTATTTTAGTTTTTCATGAATAACTTTTTTGTAACTCATTTCATGTAAAAAAATATTGAGATGAAAGTTATTCAGAATTGAATTTCGTAAAAAACTGAATTTTCATATAAATTTTGTTGAAATCCGATCAATAGAAGCCGAGATACGGAAATTTGTTCAATCGATCATCACGCCGAAACTACTTAATATTTTTCGATGAAATTTAGTACACTGCTTATTGAAATAGTAATTTAAATGATGCCATTTGCGTTAAGAATTCAATGTGATTTTACAATTGAATAATGACGTTACTGTCATTTTTAGCTATACTCCTGTTTTCTTTATAAAATCAGTTAATTTAAATTTGTTAGTAAAAAATGTTAATGGTTTAAATTTTTAAAAAATGCATATTTATAGATTAAAACCAAATTTTAATATTACATTTATTAAAGCAAACATGAGGCATTTTGAATTGCTGAAAGTTTGTTGCAACTTCAGGTAGGAAAAAATATGTTGTTTACATGAAAATAGAATGTGGTAGGTCTATCTCATAGAATATTGTAAAATAGTCGATGCGTGTTTTTTCTTTTCTCAATCAAAAATTTATTTACGAAGACACAGCGCATTGAAATATCCCGTGACGTCACGATGTGTATTTCGATATGAGCATTAGTATATCTATATTCTGTACAGTATATACTATATAGTATAGGTATAGTAAGGACTACGAGGAGGTGGGATATAGGAAAACCTGTGAGTGCGAGTGAGAAGCATAGGAAAATGCATAAGTGCGTCAGAGACAAACTTCCCCTCTCCCCCTTAACTTTCTCTCGTTTCTTTTGCATGGATTGTCGATAGGCCTGACCATTTTTTTCAGACGTCGGCCGAATCTCGAAGGTTAGACCGGAAGAGAAAGTCTGTCTCTGTCGCACTTATATATTTTTCCATGCTTCTCACTCGCTCTCACGGGTTGTCCTGCGTCTTGTTTCCTAGGCCCCGAAAATCCGGACCCTACCATAAAATCTAATGAGTATTTATGCCCAGGATAATGATGCTTATTATTTGGTTCCATTGCTCGTTACTTTCTTCAGACACGCTCCTACACTAGGTCACAGATCTTTGCAATCGCGTGGGAGCTATTAAATATTATTCGATTTAAAAAATTCAAAGTCCGTTGTACTCGCACTGAGTCCCCCCAACGGTATGGCTTTCCGCATTTGAAATTTTCAAGAGTCGGTCTGAAACGTGGCAGCCTAATATATATGTTATATATATATATTATATATTATACATATAGTATATATATGTATTATATATAGTATATATACATATATATATACATATATTTAAATGACAATCACTCCTTCTGCAGACGGAATGGTACGCAAACCCCTATTTATGTAGACATTGGTGGAATTATGTTAACATTAACATAAGTATGGTGGGTTATTTTAAATAAAATCGTACTTATGCTTAGATATAATATTTCATCCATGAACTGGGATATATCCATACATCCTCCTTAAGTTTACCTTATGATAATATTCAGATATAACTGTATAATTACTAGTTCGTCGTAACATTTATTATGGCTGCGTCTACATAAAGCGCAGAGCAGTGCAAAGCGGTGCGCAAGTAGTGCCACGGTTGCGCAAAGCAAACCTAACCTTCGAGCGAGCACTAGCAATCGAGTCAGCAATACTCATATTGACTTTGTTGCTTTAATCAAGGGAAGAAGGAATTTTCTCCAAAAAAGTTCACGTTACAATTAATGAAAACAGGAGAAAATGGCTTCGGAATTCGAAGATGGTGTATTCAACCACATTTCAAAGGGAATGAAAGGCAATTAGATGGATGAGACACTAAACATGATAAGATAAAAATTCATAATTTTCTCTGATAGGTAATTCTTTTAAAATAATTTTGTTACTGCTCATTTTCAGAATTAAGAGTAATTGCAGTAAAAAGAGATTTTTTTAAATTGCAATCGGTTACTTTTAATAAAACGCGTAATTCATCATACATATAATGAACAAAGCATTTAAATGGAAAATGATTTGAATTGCGCGGCGCTTCTTGCGCACCGCTCTGCGCCTTATGTAGACGCAGCCTATGATTAAAATGACTACAGCAGTGTGAAGCAGATATTAAATAAAGAGAATAGGGAAGGTCGGTAATTATATATCGATGAAAAAAGCTTTCATCTTTCACTTCCAACTATGAAAATCACCATCTTCTATAGAATCAACTTATCACGCCAATCATGACCTCCACAATTAGCTCCACCTCAACCACCTACCACCTCTCACCACCTATCACCTGCGTCCTCCACCCTTCTCCTCTACCTTTTGTCTGCACCCTTTGATTAAGGGGTTATGACAGTGTTAAAATTTTGAAAATATCCATTTTTTTTTATTCACTTTTTTCACAGTTAGTAGTCCGTAGAATATGGACCTTAAAGCCGTTTTTTGCTAAAAAAATTTGCCTCGAAGATATCGACAAAAAACTGATAAATCTGTTTCAAGTAAATTTTTTAAATATTTTAAGTAGACGAAACTTGTGGAAAGGATTGTTCTACCACACTTTTTACAGAGTAATTTCATGAGAAATGTTACTGAAAATACGACTTAAAAACCGTTTTACAAACAGTTTTTTTTCTCAAGAGTTATGACTTTATTTCTGTAAAATAAATAAAATCCGTAAAATTAATTTTTCTATGTGTCATTTTATGTTACTAAACTCAATGTGTTAAAGTAAAGGCATTCAAAAAATTTGAATTTGCCACTCGAACAGGTTGTGGCTCACAGCATCCAGTCGAGAATGAAGATTACTGTTTGATCGGTATAGTAGAATTTTCTATAAAACAGCAGAAAGCAGCCAAACAGCTGTTTTTCATTCAAGACACTAGATCAGTGCAGTTAGTCTGCTAGCTGCTGTAACAATGTTTATAACCTCAGTGGTGTTGTAAAAGTGCAAGAGCTTCTGCAGAGTACAAACATTATTCAGATAAGTATTGGAAACTAATTTGTAATAATTGTGTTCATAATGAGCTTTTTCTTTGTTGGTTTATTTTTTGCTTTTAGGTGTACGGGTGCAAGCCAGCAAGATGGGAGTTTATAATGACTGTCTGGAGTATTATTTGGCATACTTTTTAACATATTGAAGTTATTTAATAATGGTAAGTATTACATGTAACTGTAATTCATAAACATTACTTGATTATGAATAGCTAACGATAATTTTTATTTTATTTTCAGCTTCTAAATGCTATTATCACACAGCATGATAGGCGCGTACCACCAAATATACTTAGTTGTATGTATATTTGAGTACCAAAAGCAAATCAAGGTATGCTAGATAGTTTCTGTAAGTATAGCTGAGTTCATTTGTATGATTTACATAATAAACTTTAAATGCCTTTTACTCAAATTTAGTTTTTTCATGCTTTTTGTGTACTTGCCGCAGCTTTCTGAAGGAACCGTACCATCAATTCTGATGAACCAAAGTGGAAAACCTTCCTTATGAGTATGGTCACAAACTAAGCGGAGCAGAATTGGCAAACATAAGTTCAAAGTGAATGTTACGTATGTTTACATATGTAACATTCACTATAATTACTAATATTGTATATATATGTTTAATCAATTACATTAATTTTGTGTTTTTCAGGAATCTGTTCCGCTTAGTCTGAGACCAGACTTATAAGGAAGATTTGGCACTTTGATTCATCAGGATTGATGGTACGGTTCCATCAGAAACATGCGGCAAGCAAACAAAAGTGATGAAAATGATGTTTTTTGGTAAGTAAATACCTTTAATTGTTGTTAAATGTTATACTCACTTAATGCATATTTTTAATGCATAAAAGTGATGTATAATACTTATATTTGAAAGAAAAAATTTAGTTTTTGGAGCACCTATATATATTACTTTTTTACAGCACTAATAATTTTTCTTTTTTTTTCAGGTTTTAACACTGTCATAATCCCTTAACACCCCCATTCAAGACTCTCCGCCTATCATCACCATTTATAACTACCACTGTCAACCTATTAACTAAATCCACGACCCATCACCTCTAATAACAACCTACAAATTCCACAAATTACCTCCACTATTGACCTGCACCTTCCATACATACTCCACCTATGACCTTCATCCATGAGCTCAACTAACCACCTATCACCTGCACACTTCACATATCACCTTCAATTATGACCTCAACTCCAGCATCTGTCGATCACCTCCATATATCACCTACCCCTTCAACTTATCATTTCCAATCATAATGATTTGAGCCTCCTCTTGTTACCTCCAATCATGACCTTCACCCTTTAGCTATGATCTAATTCTCTACCTGTTATCTTCATCCACATAACGAAAGTTTTCCTTACGGAATGAGCAATGTATCTACATTTTTTCAGATTTCTTTCCTCCAATAGTTTTCAAACTGCAGGAGATCAGAGTTGTAATATTAAATATTTTTTCACTCTCGGTATTCGTACGATCTTGCCTTATATCTCTCTCTATCTCCCTCCCTCTGCCTCTCCCTCCCTCCCTCCGTCGCTCTCTCTCTCTCTCTCTCTCTCTCTGTCACTCTCTCTCTCTCGTGTGTATACTCTGCGATGGCACATTAACTGACATGATTGAGAGTGTGTCAATCTTTACAGTTTCTTTTACAATTTATGATTTTAACTTCGTTCTTTAATTCACATACCTGTACTATGGTACATTGATCACTTAAATCAACCGAGCTGTACCTTCTGCACGCCCGACAACGAGAGTAATCAAGAATAAACGTGGAATTATTACAAGAACGATAATTTGATTGTTACAAATGACGCCCTACCGTTTATGTCGCTTTGATAAATAATAGTATTACTCGTGAATAACTTTATTCGAATATAATCTCAACAATCACAGTCAAAATTCTCACTGAACGAAATAAAGGCTCCACAATACTCATACTTTTCGTATTGTTCTCGTTGTGTATTCGGTTGATAATAGTAATAGTTATTGTCATGTTTGAATTCTCGAGCGAGTTACTGTATTCAAATTTTCTTCATGATCGAATTTGAGTCGATTAGCGTCATGCAAAACAGCGAATTTGTTTATATTTGAGCATAGAGGCGAAAGTTCGAGACTCACGCCGTTCTTAGATATGAGAAATTAAGTGCGTGTATACGAAAAGTCAAACAATATTACCAAATATATCGTTATTCAAGAAACTATTTATTGTACGAAAACTCAAACGACACGGGCAGATAGTTCGTTTGTAATATAAGCGAAGGTTCTCGAAGGCCAATCAGCCAAGCAGTAGCAGATATAATGGTTGCGAATTATTTGATTATTTTCCTGCGCACTGAACTCATCGCTTGGATTACAGTATCGCTCGCTTAGCAGGTAGAGATTTTCGCCTGTAAGAGCGAGAGAGACAGTAGAGCATAATAAACGTGCTCCTAATACTAAAGTTACGTTATTTTTATGACTTATTCTTTTGAAGTATTTCTGACTGACTCTTTCGGCACAACATAATCGTAATATTTAATTGTTTATATTACTATCCATTTGAAATTATTAATTATATGATTTATTATTCTTATTTTATTATAAAATCATTTCCAGATATTTTCCACATATTTTCTTTTCTCGTGCGAATTAGAATTGAATTAGTGATTTTTTCTTTTTTTTAATAACTAGTGATAATTTCTGTCTTATTTTCGTTTCTTTAGCATTTCCATTTATCTAAATAATTTTTATTTCGTTATATGAGTAATGTTTCGTAGTATGTTTTTGCAGGCATGTCGCTTTCTAATTGATTGGCGGCCGGTCAAATGGTTAGCAATCGTTTAGTACTATTTATAGATAGATTAGCTGAGCAACATATGTCTCTCGCCATTTCAGAAGTAGGGTCAAAGGACAACGGGATCTTTGAACAAAATAAAATGTGACTGCAGAAATGTCTTATAAGAGCCTACAACCTGGAGGAGTTTCACTCCTCACGATTTCAAATAGACCCAAATGTATTACACAAGTCACCCACGATACATCGCGATAATTATGTCAACAGCAGTATGCCAGCGGATCTTAGTAATTTCCTATGACATAGCGAAAACGGAGGAATGGTACATATTTTGAATGAAAGACGAAGTCCAGTTAATATACAACCGACAGCCTACAACGAAGCGAATGCTACGACAAGTAGTTTTGTACAGCAATCACAAGAATGTGATCAGTCTTACAGTGAATAAAATTTAAGTACGCACAAACTCTATTTGCCCCTATTGTTGGCAGGTTATGAGAAATATGCGTGCGAATCCCCGATGCGATAAAGTAAAAAATTGTTGCTCCAGTAATTAGTTAATTAATTTTTAATTTTTTTTGTAAGGGATTGCTATTAAAGAAACGTGTAATGAAGAGGATCTTTTCTATAGAAATAGGTTCGTATTGAACCCAAGAATAGTTTAGAAAAAAAGTTATCAAAAAGTTAATTTCAAGTTGCTGTTTACAAGCAACAAAGCAAACGTCGAAATGGTCGTTATAAATAATAAACCTCAATTTCAAACTAAAGTAGCTACGGAATTCGCTCTTTTTTCATATAGTAGGTGTTATTTTTTTTAATTCTAAAAAATTAATCAACTCCCTACCCCCTTCAGGTCTCGAAATAGCGTTTTTTCAAACGGCTATAATTAACAAAATATTAAGTCAGTAGCGATTTTTACTAATAGTTAAAGAAAGACTTTAACTTTTTCCTAAAAAATATCTAAATATTCGTAATAGTGCACGCTCACCCTTCCTTCTCGCGTGCGTAGAGCGTATTTCCACATAAACTGTCGTAGCTGTTATCGCTGTCGTAACAGATATTAAGAAGATTTTGATATTTTTTAAGAAAAAGATAATTTATTTAGCTACAGCCGTTTAAAAAGAAATATTATCTCGAGATCTAAACGGGGTAAGGGGTTGATATTTTGTAAAATTTTTACAAAAATGGAACCTTCTAAATGCAAAAAGGGCGAATCCCGTAGCTACTTGTGTTTGTGATTGAGACCATATTTATTTTGAACGTCCATTTTGACGTTACTTTATTGCTTACAATCAGTAACTTGAAATTATCTTTTTTGTTACTTTTTTTTCTACACTATTCTTGAATTCAATACGAACCTGTTTCTATCCAAACGAACTTTTAATTACTAGCCAACCCTTGCGAAAAAGCTAAAAATTAATTAACTAATTACTAAAGCAACAATTTTATAACACCAAGCTTTCTCATGTATATTCCTCATAATCCTGCTCGTCTTTTCCTAAAGTTTGATCTAAATCCATTGCATTTTGCAATAGTTATGAACAATTTTCTAAAACTCATTTTTTTGCGTTCAAACTTCATTTTGCTACTAACTACTTCATGAAATTCAACTTTATTTACATGAATCGATGTATAATTTAATCTCCTATTAGAGAAAATTATTCATTTTGCAATTACTCACCTATGTTTCATTAGGCTGAGCAAAAATTTAAAAAATGCGTAATTTTGTCACTTATTTGCTAGTATCTCGGTACGCGGTAAAAATTTTTGGTTCGTTTTTTGATATATTCATTCTCTAGGTCCTTACGCGACAAATTTTCGTACAATTTCGCAGGTATTAATTTTGCGACCGAGGACCTACTTTTCATGCTAATTCGACTGGACTACGATTGTCATAATATACAGGGAATATACAACCCCTACTAGGAGGATAGGAGTGTTTGGGAAGGGGGGGGGGGCAGCCGATTCATTTAAATCGTCCGTTTCTGGAGAAATTCATGGATATTAGAGACAAAATTCGGAAGTGAAAAGCGAAATTCGTAAGGAATTCCGATGAGGACGTCGAAGATTTTATAAAAGATATCGAGGATGCTTTGAAACTCTCCAGACCATGTCTGTCGGATGAAGGGTTATTAGATGGTTTATCACAACTACTATTCAACGAAGTCTTGATTTAAACCTGAGTTGAGAAACTGCACTGGCAACCTAGTCGGATTTCTGCAGAGAAGCCAGACTAATTGATAGAATGACTGACGAAGAGCGGTCGCAGTCATATAGGCGAGCCGGAGAGTTCAAGGCCCTCAAGAGGATTTTAGTAACTACTAGGGTGGGTATCCTCCCCCCTGCTCACTTACTATTACGTTAGTATGGTCACAATCATCGACCATATGTCTTCGGGAACCCACTAAAACAGAAACTTGACATCCTGTATCAGAATATAGCACCTGAATTCAAAATATTTTCGAACGAAGCGATGTGATGTTAAACGATTTCCGGAATCAGATGAAGTAACTGACGATGAAAGTAAAACCGATTACTCAACCGGGAATTTATCTGATAAAACAAATAAACATTTCAAGAAGAAAGACTTAGTCTGTTATATATGTCGGAAGCGAGGATTTACGAAGTATACTTACCTTGATTGTAAGGTTAAAGGCAAAGACCTAAAGTAGTAGATGTTCCTACTGACCCCATATAGTCTGAAAACTCATATCGTTCGACACTGGTACCGAAGATTGTCGCAAATTATGCAACATTAGGCAGCAACGGTATTCAGCGGATCGACGTTGGTAGTCGCTGAGGATAAGGGCCCCTTACGATCCTGGAGCAACCCCAGATTTGCATTGAAAGCACATCCTTAGAGTTAGCCAATGCCTGCCATAATACGGTACAACTAGGAGATGCACTTGTCGCCTGTATGGCCGATGGCAGCAGCTCCATGGTCTCTGAGATTGTCGATCGTCCTTTCACTATTGACAAACAGATATGTAGCCTAACCACCTTGATCGTTTCAGATCTACGTGCAAGATTCAAATTCGACACAATATTGAATACATACGTTCGAACGTTAACGGTAGACAATTCGACTGAAGTTATCCGCGCTGATGAAGCTGTTGTGACCGAGACGGGTCAATCGAGCGTAACATCAATTTGTCAGAATTACTAAATTTGTCCGAAAAACAAAAGCAAACCATAAATTTTCTCCGCCGTCTAATTCCACAATGTAATAAACCACTCAGCTTCAGCAACCCGGTAGAATCTGAATTGTAGGTAAAAAAATGCCTTCCGATCAAACAGAACAACCACCTAGTACCTTCTAAAACCGGGAAGATGATACACAAGTATTGTGTAAAGGCTAAGCTAGCAGCTGACATACTCGACCGTGTCTCTGCTGGTCCAGCACTACTGGTGAGAAAAGGAGATCGCGGTGAACGTTACATCACGTTTACATTGATTTTAGAAGATTGAATAAGATAAATAAAGTCAGCGCTTATTATTTTCCGTTTATTTATATTATTTTGAGTAAGTGCCAAAACGCTTGTTATATTTATACGATCAATTTTAATAGATCTTATCCTGATATTAAAATCAACAAGAGAACAGACCATGTCTGCATCGATGGAAACATCTACCGTTCGGATTAACAGAATCTACAACAGGTTTTCAGAAGATTGCTATCTCCTTGATTACTCTAGATTTTGAATTCTCGTAAAGACCATCTGCTCAGATACATGCGAAGGTCGCTTAAAACTCCTTAAAAGATCGGCTATCGATTTAATATTGGATTGAGAAGATGATTGAGCTATATCTGCAGAAGAAGATTCACACACGGAAGAATGTGGCGAACGCGGGTACAAAAAGGCAGCATCGTTTGGAATCGATAGATATACCTAACTTCATTCTTCCTTACCTTTTCTCAGTCGCCTTCCTTCTCTCCCTTTTATTCTCTTGTAAAAATCATTCTATTTTTTACTTGTGTTTTTTTTCTTTTTTTCTTGTCTTTTACTATTGAACGTTCTGGTGTCAATTTACAAAAAATTTTTGTTATACCTTATATTAACTGAATGATAGTACAGAGGGTGAGAGAGAGAGAGAGAGCTCGTATATAGTGTGTGGTGGCGTATCAGCTCGTACGATCGACCGTGTGTCAATTACTGTCGCCTTCGGCACGCTCGAAAATGAAAATAATCAAGTATAAAAGTGGAATTATAATCTACAGTTATACATGGCCAAGTTACTATGATAACGATAATTTGATTGTTAGAATATATATGGGTCACAAATCAGTCGTTTTAGACGAACTAAACAATGTAGAGCTATCGGGTAAAATGTAATCATTTAGAGTATATTTTTATAAAGTACTGTGCCAAATTTCAACTAGAAATATCAAGTAGTTTCGGCGTAATCGTTGGTTAAAAAAATTTGTTATCTCTTATATGAAAATTGTTTTTACGTCATGTGTTTTTACGTACATTAAGATGCATTTTGCCAAGATTCTCTAACTCAAAAATTGTCCGATATAAAAAATTTTCTATAAAAATGTTGTTAAATATTAATATTAAAAAAATTTCTATTTAGCGTTTGTTAATTACGTCATAAACTATCGATTAAACATAGTTGGATTCAGGTATCGTTCCTGGATCGAATTGCACATCAATTTGAACTTTCTGGGTAAACAATTTTGCAATAAGACGCTATTTTGAGATATCGAGATCGAGCTTCAATTTTTACGTTGTCTGTACTAAAAGTCATCTTTGAAGGCTAATTCTATAAATAAATATAATTTTTTGTAAAAACCATTACAATATGAAAATTGAAAAAAAAATTGATTTAACAATTTTGCCAGGAAGAATATTAATTTTGCATTTAGGAATACATATATCTTACAGAAAATTCCATTGTGATCAATTTTTGTCTGTACTCTTTTTTGCATAAATGGAGTAACGAAAAGTGATTTAAGAAAAATTAAAAAAACTGCATTTTTGTAACTCATTTTGTAATAACAATGTTCCTGACCTGGTCTAAAGTCGAGACTTTAGGACTGTTTTCAGTTAGTGGCTACCAATATATTTCAATAATAAAATAAACACTTGCGCGAACATTTTGAAAAAATCCTAGGAGTCTCGGACTATAAGGGCTCTGGCTCTCGATAGCGAGACCGCCGATGTAGGATCTTTATTGCCTATGCTCGACTCACACTGCGACTGCGAGGAGCGATGGCAGCTTAAGTTTTGCGTGAGGATTGGAGTAGGCGCCTTACGGCTGGAAACCGACGTGGATCGCGTAGGGCTGTGATACCGGTGTTCCTAAGGAACATTGCATAGCATTTTAAAGATAAATGTTCTACGTATAGATATATAAAATAAATACTGCTTTTTTCAAAATGTTGTAACTTTAGTAATTAATTTCGGCCTATCAACAAACTAGGTTCATTTTAAAGATATTGTACTAATGAAATATTGAGTTCAATGAAGTTTTTTAAAAAATTCAAAAGTGGCATTTTTGTTGAATTAACAATTGTTTATTTGTGCTATAAATAAATTCGTAACTACTTTACTAACGGTAAAAAAACCACGTAATATTATGAATAAAATTTACAAAAAAGTGTATTTACATGTATATACTAAAATGATTCTATGTTGAATTAAAAATCATTGAAATTTAGAAAATTATAAAACCATTAAATAATTATAACAAGACACCTTCAAAATATAATTTCTAAAATTAATATTTAAATGACTATAATATTTTTGTATACAAATCTACTATTTTTCTAGTAGTAGTGTATGTAATTACCTTTAATTTACTGGATCAAAGACCTCTTGAAACTTTTTCTAACCCAAATAATGGTAGAAAGTGTGTTCGAACACTTTTCTCATGTAGTGTAAGATTCAAAAAAAACCTAGCGACTAAATAAGCTTAAATTATTATTGAATATTCTTGAATACATTCCCTATGATGTGAGTACAAGAATTTAAAATTGATCACATGAAAAATTTCTACAAGCATATTACTGACATTTTAGTCCATTATTTATGAATTTTCTACTATTTATATTTTTAATATCTTTTCTACATGTTCAATTTTAATTTCCTGTGTTCACAGCGTAGGGAATACAGGAAATCAGGAAGATTCAGAAAAAACTTGAGCTCATTGAGTCCATCGGTTTCTTCTAGTGTAACTGTATATAGAGTGTCGAGAAGCTGTTTTGAGGCAAACAAATTTTTTTGGCTACGATTTAGGGTTTTATTATAATAAAAAAATCACGAAAAGGTACTATTTTTCGTGTTTTTTGAATTAAGATTTTACAGCAAATCTCTAAGTACTGCTAATCAATATAGATCATTTAAAGGTAGAAGCTTTACAAAATTGTTTTAACACTAAATATGTACTAAAAATATAATTGTATACTAGGCTGCCAAGTTCCAGGTCCATACTTGAAATTTTCAAATGCGTGTAGCCTGAGCGATGGAGAGGCTCAGTAGGAGTACAACGGATTTTGAATTTTTTAAATCGAATAATATTCAGTAAGTCCTAAGCGCTTGCAAAGATGCGTAACCTAGTGTAGAAATCGTATAGCAACGTGACTAAACAAAAGTAATGAGCAGTGGAACGGCACAATAAGCATCATTATCCCAGTCATAAATACTTAGTAAAATTTATGGTAGGGTCAGGCTTTTCGGGACCTCTCGCTACAGGACCACGTGTAGCACCATGTGTTGTGTCCTCTGCGAGAGGGACCAAGGGCTGTTAAAATCATTACAGCTTATTCCGGAAAACAATTTGACATTTCACCTACTTTTTGAAACGAAAGCTTGAAATTTAATTTGATGTTTGACCCTGTTCTTAAAACTCTTTTGGCAAAATTCTTTTTGGAATCATTTTTGCATGAATTGAAGAACGCTGTGTCAAAATTTCAAAGTCATCGAAGCAGTGGAAGGTACCTTAAATCGGCTCCAAAGTTGGGTGGTTTTAGTCAAAATATGCACCTGTTAACTTCCTTAATTATTAACATTTTTGCACCAAACTTTTTCGAGCCTATTGCTATCGACACCGTGATGAGCTTACGAAAAAAAAATCAAAAAATCACCATAATTTCATAGTTATATTCGTGTAATTGTTTGCCTGTAGTAAATGCTATTTAAAAATTACAAAGGAGCTACCAAATATTAGCCGATTTAAAAAATTCAAAATCCGTTGTGCTTCTACTGAGCCCCTCCATCGCTAAGGCTACACGCATTTGAAAATTTCAAGTATGGACCTGGAACTTGGCAGCCTATTGTATAGTTCAAAATAGATTTTAGGTAGATCTGAACAATTTTTCTTGTATCGGCCACTTTAGGTACAAACTTATTAATAAGACTAGGTAAAAACAAAAAATACTAGCAGACGCTATATGAAAAGAGGATAAAAAAGGTATCTATAAAATTTTCTGAAACCCTCATAGTTTTTGAATTACAAGTCATAAATATTTTTTTTAAGAGCGTAGAGTATCAGGTTAGAAATGCAGAGGTCGTGGGTTAAAGCCTGACTATACATCTGAGCTCCAGTGGTTCGGATTTCACTGTGTACAACGTGTAGATTTCACTGTACTTAAAACTTTGGGTCTTTATTCTATCTCTAAGAAAAAAAGAACTATGCCAATGGCATTTTTTAAAATAAACAACTTGGCTCGAAGAGACGCATCAATTTTTTATTCTACACTATTCCATCATCGAGCGATAGAGTCATTATTAAACAAAAAAGAACTAAAAATACCTTCTAAAAGTACAAGATTCAAGCTTTTTTTAAAGAGTTTAAAAAGAATGGGTTACCGATGATATAGAAGAAAAAAAATGTATAATTTAGATAGGCTCTTATGGAAAAATTTCAATCGAAACAGTTGAATACTCACATAACCTCGAAAAACGCGAGATTGGCATGAAGCACACTGAGAAAAATTTCGGCGTCTTTTTAAACTTCGACTGGTATAGCTTCAGTACTGTGAAGGTCGGGCGATAGGTCACCAAAATTTTGATGCTCTACTGCTGAAACTACATAAAACGACTGCTGCCCAAAACAAACAGTAGGGCGTCAAAACTTTTATGCTCGAAATGGCACTGGTTCAAAGCAGCTGCTCGCCGAAATTTTTCTCAGTGCAGTATTAATTATAAAATTCGAGGATCGTAGATTATGAATATATAAAAAAATATATTGCTTGCATATCAAATACAAGAGAAATCTTGATTTATATCATAGAAAAACCAAATGCCTGTAAAGCCATACACGTTCAGGGACGGCTCACTAGTCAGAACTAATGAACGGGACGAACTATGTGTATAGTTTTTTGTTGTTATTTGCTGTGTATTATCATGTTTGTGTATATAAAAGTATTTTGTAGTCAACACTAAACGATTTCAAAATGCATACTCGGATTTAAAAAGAGATAATTATATTGCACCTACTGAGCCCCTTCATGATACTGCCTATCATGCCCGATCCACCTTAAAATAGTAGACTCAATGCACTGAAATTAAGAACTCATATGCGCAGGCAATGCAGAGCCATATAAGACTCATATAATGACGACTAGAAAAGGCTGTAAAATTAAAAAAAAATACATTAAATTCAATGTTTTTTCTTCGACTCGACAGTTGAAGTTGAAGGAAAAACCCTTTGGTCGCATCCCCCTTATCGAAGAGTCCACGTTGCTGGGCGACGTCTCGGCCATACACGCATCACTAGCCTTTGCAGCCATGGAAGGGTCAGCCTGTTTTGCGGCAGGAGTTCTTCGAGGTATCGTCTGATAGATAGATCATTGCTACCTCTTACTCACGTGTGCTGCCCTGGTACTCGTGATCGTTTCTCGCGGCGTCTGAGATTCGATTTTCAACGGATTAGTTTTATTTGTAGGTATACGTTAGGATCTGTACGTGTGAGTGCTCGAGGTCTCTACGGGCGCGAACTGAATTTGATCAGTTGGTCGTTGTCCCTTGGAAGGGTCACATCACCATCTGGCAACACTGCGGGTAACCAGTCTGTGATTTGCCAATAGTAAGGCTGTGTTCTGGTTTTAGTTTTTGACTTAATTTAATTAATTTATTTATAATGTACTGGTAATTTTAGTGCCGAGGTATGGCCGTCATATTTAGCTGTGGTTTTTAAAAAGATGTTGCTAATTTAAGAAATTTTATTCGGTAAAGATTTGGGTTGGGAGACACTTTTTGCAAAAAATATTTTCTAAGCTGTTTTTTCTAAAAAAAGTCATTTCTAAGAATAGTCGTTTTCTAAAAAATGTATTTCTAATAATAGCCATTTTCTAAACCTTTTATTTACAACGATATCAGTTTTTTAAAATTAAAAAATTATGTTATGTGCAATATTTCTTAAATACGTTATTATTTCGTCATTTTGGACATACTCTTCGTATTTTGAAACTATTGCATGCATTCTGTCATCCGTGCGTTTTTGTCGCGTATCAATGCTTTTTTCTATTCTTTGGCCAAGCTGTAGCTGTTCCAGCATACTCTCCGTATCCGCCTGTTTTTTCTGAATCACACTTAAAAAACGATAGAAGCTTGGATGTTTGCGCCCAATGATGACCTGTAGTCGATTGTGCCAACCTTCTGACAGGTTATTCGTTCTTGCCGAATGATCTAATGTTGCGGTGTATTGACACCATAGCGATGGAGGATACCGAGGGGGAATAGTCCTTCGTCTCCCCCTAGCACGTCTTCCTCGGACATAGGTGTTTTCAAAATAATCGGCAATGGGCAAAACTTCTTCTGGTAACTGCTCTTGTAAAGTGTCGAAATGTTCTTCAACGTCATCCGCGGGCACAAATGCTAACGCTGTGATCATGTGACAGCCAATTTTTATGCTTCTATCATTTGGGTCATTATACCGTGCTTGTAAATGCTCCGATTGAACATGCCTGTATACATTTTGACATAGGTGGAAGAAACATCCACGGATTCTATCTTCACCTATGGATTGTTTTACAGTATTTATAATGCTTACTTCAAAATCGCTCATAACCACAGATGGAAAATTCATTTCCAGCCGGTATTCACGTGCTTTGGCCAAAACAATATCAAAAACCTTCTGATACGATGCTTGTTGTTTGTCCTCCAGTAATGCGTAAACGAACGGTAAAACCAACGTCTTGTTCCTCTGACTAACGGATCCCAAAATTAAATATGCCATCAACGAACCACGTACTCGAACGGAAAAGCTATTTTAAGGCTACCTATAGCGATTTGGCTACCTTTCAATTGCTGTCTTGGTTATCTATTTCGTGATTGTCGGTCATTATTTGTGGTCAAAATCTAACAGTTTTGGAGAATATATTTGAATAGTTTGGCTGAAAATCCAGGATTTACTTATTCAACGAACTGCCCTCTCCTCTTATCCCTAGTGTAAGACTGAGCTAGCTGGCTGGCCATTTCATCCGCCTTGTTCCCGATGAGTCTCGTGGAAAATAGACACGAGACTCTGATGTTCAAGAGCAGCGTGTGGCGTCTATCGGAAATCAGGAAGAGATTCCACGGTATCAAGATAAAAACATAACGTTGGACTAATGCGGAAAATCCTAACGTTATAATAGATATGGATGATTCTATGTGAAAACGGAAAACATTATTTTTACCCAACTAAAAATATATGGATGTTATTCTATAACGTGTCAAAATATCTCATGAATTTTTTTTAATTTTTTCCGTCAAGTACCTTTGGGTTACAGAGGGTTAAATTTCATGAGATTCGTATTTTTTCCATTTTTTGTCAATTTCCATTAATTCATGGTTCCTTAGGGATGTATTTTCCAACAAAAGTGCATAGAATACTTTTCATAGAAAATTTTATCTATTTTACAAAAAAATACTTTTGAAGTCACACACACACACACACATACACACACACACATATATATACACACACACACATATATATATATATATATATATATATATATATATATATGGTTGTAACGAGAGGTTAGGATGCGATATTTGAATATCGCGCGCTCGTTATGTCGCACGATGCGCAGGTCATGGCGGGCGTCGCTGCCATGTAAAGGCGAGACACGCGCGGATGCGTATAGGAATTAGGCCCGCGCGCGTGTTACGTTTAGATACAGCTTACCCGTCCCGGCGCGTAGATATAATCGTGTTCGTTTACATCGTGTAATATATACCGTTAGGGTGCCCGTAGTCAACGGTGAGCGATGTTATGCGAGCCTTGCCGACTACAGTTGGTGTGAACGATGAAGCGTCTTCTTCTCGCAGGTTTCACATGGAAGTTCAAGCAAGCCCATTCGAGCATCGGTGCCACGAGGAATGCGAGTGAGATAACACGACTCCTCGTGCGAGCGTAAGTTGTATTCTCATGATATCTCGTCGTTTTGACAAAGTCGCCGGTAATCGAGTATTCTCTACCACGTGATACTCGATTCTTCTTTGTCAAAGGAATATTCGTAAATTTCTCCGCTGTCGCGCGTAACGACCGTTATATTTTTAATACACAAGTTTCCGACTCATTTTAATAGCTATCCATAGAGCATCTTATTCTTATTTCCTTAAAACCACAACCTTCTGTTCTTCGAACTCCTTAGATAATTCTAGCATGGAAAAGTGCAGTGTCGAGCTCACACTACACATTTGTTTTCGCGACTGATTGGCCGTGTTGTAGTACACAGTTGCCGAGGATAAGCTACGCCAGAGTAGCCTTCTACAGGTAAAAAAGCTCGGTGATACGAAGATACTTCGAGGTCGTCGTACAAAGTCAATTGGTCCCGTTACAATATATATATATATATATATGTATATTGCGGGGTTGCTTTTTATTGTTTTATTTTTCGAAGCTGGTTGGCTGCTGCGTTGACGCTGAAATAGGGTGATTGGAATAGGTGCTTTCGAGAGAAGACCGCATAAAAAACAAAAGCATGTAATAATATCTTAATAGTACTGTACTTTAATTTATTTAAGTATAACGGACGATTCCAATGAATTGTAAAGAAAATGCACCACTAGTATTGCGCGTTATGTAGCAGACAACACATGATTAAGGGGTGACACACATAAAATAATCAGACACAATGTAGTTAAAGAAAACAATATATTTGAAGAAGGTAATGTATTTTATATCGGTATACAAGCTGCGGCTAAATATCTTGAATGTACGCATAGAATGTTTCTCGGCAGACGTCGAGGGTTACGGGCGGTGACCGATGCGATATACAAACAATACACGCGGCGCGCGCTCATTCACGCAAGTACGGATTACATGCGCTAAGGTCAAGGTTAACAGACTAAAATAGTGCTGACTATACACGAGAATATTGCAAACCGCGCGATTACGTACAAATAGAATATACTATTGTTCAACAGTGAAGTTACTCGCGACACATACATACGATAGTTTATTAATATAGGAATCTATGTTTGTAAAGGATGGAAGAAGTATATTCGCGAGGGCTCCTGGCAGTAATAGATGCGTGCGTAGCACGACAGTCTATTACACTCGCTGTCGTATGCAGACGACTTGCTTTAACAGAGCTTTTTTGTTAGGTGAGTGCTGACCCAATCCGTGGGTTTAACACTCAAATAAAATAGAGATAGATAAAATAAAATGATGCCTACAACGATAAGGCGATGGTTGCGTGAGAAGCGATGGTGGCGGTAGATATAGGACGGCACGCTGAACATCCAGGTATGACCGTGGGCTACGTATTTTGATGGGAAATCAGTGCATCCTCCTTGTATATGTAAAATGATCGCCTCGCTTCCTCTCCGGTCCAGAGTACCAGGACCGAAATATTATGGACCATCCATGTTCAAAGCTGCCGTAGTACTGTCTCGACGTACCCGTATAAATGAGCTCCGTAGCTCTCTTTTCGGGGGCTCGAACACGGGGGCTCGATGCGCCACAGGCGTAATACCGTATGCGTATCGTACAACTCGCGTCGCGTGCTCGTCGCGTGACCTAAATGCGCTCCGCCCAAATACACAAGTACAAGAATTTGTACTTGTGTTTATTTCTAAGCGCCAATGGACAATGCAGGGGGGCATATATACACATGCGTGAGCGCTTGAACTGCGGCCGCGTCTTAGTAGGGACGCACTTAGAGAAAAAGCATGATGGGCTCTTAACTCAGGGCCGTAGCCAGAAAAAATGTTCTCATACAACCCATATACATGACAGGCGTCTCCTATATGGGGCAAGTTGTACCGTGTATATATTAGGGTGACAGGAATCGGCCACACGTTTGAAAACTGAATATCTCAGAGTCTCAAACGATGGAGGAGGGTCCGTGGAGTCCATTGCACTTTTCATTTTTTCTAAAAAGTTATTTTCCAGCCCTCTCCGTGAATTTACTCATTCAAATGGAAAATAACATGGGGCAAGCAGGTGTTTTTCGTTTTCTTAAAATATCTCTGTAAATAATAATATTTCGGTATTCATCTTTTCAAATGTTATTACTGAGTTGTTGACAATTACTTAGGAAAAATCGGATTTGCAAAAAGTTAATAAAAGTTAACAGGTGAATTTTTGGTTAAAAAATGCCGGTTTTTGAAGGCTCTTTAAGGCATCTTAGAGAGCTCCTAGAGCACTATAATTTGGACACAACACTGGTATACTCATGAACAAGTGATTGATGGAAAAATTTTTAGCAAGAAGTATTAATAACAGTGCAAAAACTCAAGTAAAAGTGACGGCTTCACTTAGAAAAAGTAGGTGAAAGCTGTAAATATTTTTCAAGGGATAAGCTGCTGCGATACCTCTTCCTGCTGCACAGAAACGGAACACGTGTTTGGCGAAAACCGTCGTTCTCCGTCCGGTCACTTTTTTTCACAGTAGGCACTACGAGTACATAGGATAACCCATGAGCCAACCCTGCCATAAAGTGACCGTCCTGTATTTACGATTGGGAGAGTCTGTCATAATGAGGCTTATTGTTCCATTTGACTTCTCGTTAAGTTTTTCAGCTATTTCGCTTCTCTAGGTCAAGCATTGCTACGGAACTTTGCAATCGACGCAGAGGGCTAAAAAATAACTTTTTAGAAAAAGTAAAAAGTGCAATGTACTCCACAGACCCTCCTCTATCGCTTGAGACTCTGAGGCATTCAGTTTTCAAACGTGTGGCCGATTCCTGTCACCCTAATATATATATATATATATATATATATATATATATATATATATATATAATCATTTTTTTACATCCAATTTAAACTCTAAGATCAGTGAAACTGAAATTTTGATACAGAATTGTACAACCAAAAAATCATGAAAATATTTTTTTATAGTGCCAAATTACCTGAAAAGTTTCAGAGTGGGTCTCGAATACTAAGACCACTTAAAAGATCGAAACATCACTAGTCAAAATCGAAAAATTGAATATCCTATATGAAAAAAATATATTTAAATAGCAAAAAATATCCTAATAAAAAATATTCTTGGAATTTTTCTTAATTTCACTTCCTTTTCACGCAAAATATCGATGAATATATCGAAAGTAATATTTTGATTTTTAAGGGATTATACCTGAGTTAAAACTTTAAAAAATCAAAAATTTTTTTATTTGATTTTTTTAAGGCAAATTTACTGCATAATCAGCTGTCTTAGTCCTTTTTTCCCGAAAGAATTCCGTTACAAAGTTATAAGCAAAATACCAAAAAAATACAATGTTTCAAAATTGCGTATTATTCATATTTTGATTTATAGCGCTTTTGATTATTCAAAAAAATTGCGTTTTTATAGAAAATGTAACATTCAATGTGTTCACAAATTCCTTTTGAAAACGCAATTTTATTTAAAAAAAAGCACAAATTATTTACGAAATCATTATGTACTGTAATAGCTAATTTTTATGAAATCGTAGATTTTTTTTATTTTGAATGTTCAAAATAAAAGAAATTTAGAATTTAAATTTAATCTTGTAATTTTTAATCAAACTTATAAAGGGGTAAAAAAACATACATGCAAATTTAAATTACCGCCTAAAAACATGGTACCTTACAGCATATGGAACAGGAAACCACTGTTTTACCGACCTAGTCGAGTTGGCATTCAGACATCAGCTGTTTCGTCTGCTGTCTGTAGTTTAGTGCAAGCTGGATGTTGTGCTGTTGTGATAACTTCTGAGTCTCACAAGTGTTCAAATTTAGATAAGTGTTTTGTACTATAAACAACATATTATTTGTGAAGAATCTGTTCTTTGTGAGTGTATTCATTGTTTCAGGTATATGGGCTATAAATATCATGTGCACGAGAAGATGCCTGTGTGTTAGATGGTCTTAAAGTCTACAGTAATTACTAATGATCCTATAAAGTAATGGGTAAGCAATGATAAAATTTATATTCATCTAAAACATGCTGACTGTGAATGCGTATTAAAAACTTACATTTTAATTTCAGCTTTCCATACTAGTATATCTACATGTACAGCACCCGGGTCTTCATGCATGGCTTAATATATAGGTATCTTATGCCAAAATATAAGAAAAATATGCCAAGTAGTTCATGTAAGTACTACCAGTTAAATATACATAAGTGTTTCGATAAACTTTAAATGCATTTTTCTCAGTCTTAACATTTTTATGATTTTAGGTCCTTTGCAGCAGAATATCTCAGCATCCAGATGATGAATTGACACCAGACAGGATGGAAAATCTTCTGGATACGTTTCTTCACTGCTTGAACGGAGCTGAATTGACTAATACAAGGTAAAAGTCAATGTTGCGTATGTGAATATATGTAATATTCACTATAATTACTGATATAATCATCTTATGAGTTACTAAATATTTAAAATTCATTTTTTGTAGAAAAGTCTTCCGCTTAAGCAATGAAGAAACATATTCAGAAGATTTTACATCCTGTCTGGTGTCAATTCATCATCTGGATGCTGAGATATCCTGCAGCAAAGGGAAAAAAGTGCTGAAAATTAGTGATTCATACATGTAATTGTTTACAATGTAAGTATAGATATATAATTTTTTTTAAATAGTTAAAAATAGGTTTAATACCTATATTTGAAGTAGGAGATAGATTTTTTTTATACTATTAATAAATAATTTTTTTCAGCCTATTACTTATTAATGTCTTTTTTACAGGTTTAACTCAGGCATAACTCCTTAAGTGGTTTAACGTTCAAGACTCACTCTGGAGCTATGCAGGTGATTTCGCACTATAACAAGCAATTTTCTTGAATTTTTTGGTTATCGAACTTCGGATCAGATTCTCAGTTTCTCTGATTTTAGGACTTAAATTGGTTCTAAGCAAGTCCGATTGCAATTAAATTTGTATAAAATGAAGCACTAAAGAAGACTGTGTTGAAAAAGTTACCGTTGGGAGTAAAACCCTAAGCTGTATCTCGGGAGGGAGGAGATTCAGCTGCTTCGCCGAGTAGAGTAGTCAGTGTATCTTCATCGATGTTTAGACCGAGATGTGGGAACTTATCGAGACGTGGGAAGGATTGCTCCTGTGTGGGTAATCAATTTAGTGGTGATATGAATAGCTGCATAGAGGAGTTTATTCAGACAATGAATGAGTGCAGAGCGTTATTACATTTAGATGATGCGAATTCGCTTAATGTATTGCTTCATGTTATAATGGATGTAGCATTGATCTGATGTAGACACATGCGTCAAACAAGCGTGCACAGGGAGCAGATGAAACGATAAGTGGCCACATCATGTTGATGCTAACTATTATGAGTAGGCTGGATGATCCGCCCGAGGTAGAAGTGCAACTTAAAATGATCTATTATAATATTCTGGTAAAAATTAGAATGCAGATACCTAAAGAGAAAGTGACGAACATCGTCATCGTTTCATCGGGTGTAAGGAACAATCCGATACTTGTCCGAAATGCTCGAGGAAGAATAACTCCGAAAATGATGCTGCTGAAGAAGCAGTGAAGTTTACTGAAATTAATGATTTATTTAATATTGACTGCAGTAAATTTCTGCTTTCTCAGAAGGAGTAGCGAATGATATTGTAGCCATCGGTTTAGCCGATGTAATCCCGGAATTGTGACTATGCCTAGAGAAGCTGTTAGATGGTTGGCTTCAAGCTGAAAAAGCAACTTTGAGGTGTACCCACTTATTTCAGTATAGTATAAATGTGCCATTTGCAAGATCTATTAATTAGAGATATTATCCTGTTTCCAAAAAAATTGTGGAGGAAATGTAGCAGATCTTGAAAACGTTAATAACCGGGATAACACGTCGAAGCAGCAGCTGATCGAAACGGGTAGTTATGGTGCGTAAGTCGGACGATACCTATCGATTTTGCATCGATTACCGGAAACGCAATGCTGTGACGATAGCTAGTGCGTACCCGCTTCTTTAATTGGACATAATTCTGATCATTGCCTTCACCGAAACTTCTAACAAACATCTACATTGGTTAGATGTGGTCTTAAAGCGAATTGCGGGAGCTGGGTTTACAATCAACCGAGGGAAGAGTAAATTCTGTTGTAACGAGGTAAGTATCTAGGCGTAATTGTTAATTGTGAGAGATTTCGTCCAGATCCTCCGAAAGTTGCGCCGATCTGAGATTATTTGGTATCCTGGTATCTGAAATTTCTAAATCAGTTGAGTGATGTCGCAGAACAGTTGAATTTGGATGGTAAAGTAAGATTTGCATGGATTTTAGCACAAAAAGAAACATTTGAGCGAATGAACTTTATACTTGCGATGGCGCCTGTGTTACATCAACCATCTTTTGTTCATCAATTGTATTTTATTGCATCTTCTTTCGCGAAACTGTTGAAAATCCGTGGTATCTGTAGAAATATTAGCAAGTGTAAACAAAATTTCACGAGTATTCAGATTAGAAGATTATTGTTAGTAAACTGTTTTTTTGTAAGCTTCATCCTACTTTAGAAGACGTCTTAGAAGATGTGGTCTTAAAAATCTGATCGTCCCAGAAGATAAAGTATTGCAAGTTATGGGGAGAATGTCGAGAAGAGAGTATTTAGGTTGCAGAACCCCTTGAATTTTTTTATGAGAGCCAAAGGTGTTATATATTTTTTTAATTACTTGATTTTTTATCAAATTTTGATCGATTTTATTTTTGCAGTTAATTATTATTTTTTCAATTAATTGCTTAATTGTTTAATTTTGTTTTTTTTTAACAAATTTTCATGATGTGCATTTGTGAAATATATGACTTAAAGACTTTTAAAGCCTTATGCGCTGAGGCTTTTTTTTGCGTAAGGGTGACGCTCTCCTGGTTCACACCATTTGCAATCTTGCTGACTGTTGGCGAAATGGCTTTCGAGAAAGTAACATCCTTGGCACCGTGAACTAATTATGATTTAATTTACACCTTAGTATTTATAATTAAAGCTCTTCTTGGTGACAAAAATTTTAATTTAGTATAATAAAACTTGACGTATTGTAAGCTGTGTATATAAGCAACAAGTCGAGTTAATAAGTTCCGAGTAGGTTATCGGTATTATAGAAGAATGTAATATCGAAAATAAAAAAAATGTAGATAAAGTTTAGCGGTAAAGCAATTGCATGAGAATCTTCCAATATATGATTTTACATCCGAAAATTGACTAGGGATAGGCAGAAATAAATTCGAGTTATTAATAAATAAATAACAGATATAGTTTCCTCATTTCATTTCTGTCAAAAGTTTTGATCCAATACATTAATACTGTAGCACTGAAATTCCCTGACTTCAAATTTTTACTTTTTTAAGATTGACAGTAATACATGATAGTAAAAATAGCGTTTAATTGTTTAATTTTGTTTTTTTTTAACAAATTTTTGTGATGTGCATTTGTGAAATATATGAGTTAAAAACTTCTAAAGCCTTCTGCGCTGAAGTTTTTGCCTCGCGTAAGGGTGCCGCTCTTCTGATCCGTACCGTTTGTAGTCTTGCCAACCGTCAACGTAATCACTTTCCAGCAAGTGACGCTCATGCCACCGCAAGCAACATTGAGAATCGAGTCCTCGAAGCTTTCGGTGTTGCTGAACGTGCCCTGGGCCAGGACATAGTTGCAGACGCCTTGGTTGTTAAACTGCCGATCGTCGAAGCTTTTGTACTGCAAATACTACCTCCTTGTAGCTTTGTCCGTCGTGATAACATAGACATTCGCTCGGTAGATCGGGTACGAAGCTGTGATTGCAGACATAACCGGGTCTGTAGATAGCAGAACTCTGGGATGGGTTCGTGCATATTGCGACAGGTACACGACACCACGGGCTCGTAGATCCGTGACCTCCTGGTGATTTGTGGCGCTGTACATGTTCTTTAGATTCACGATCTCCGGCCATTGGTGGTACCTGCGCAGACCCTTCGTTATGGGCCGAACTTCCTTGTAACCTACCTGGAATTCCAGGCCGGCGTTGCTGTAGGGACACGGACCGATGGGGATGCAGTTGCCGTTGTCGTCGAGGATCAGACCTTTTGGGCAATTACAACCCTTGTCATCTCCTTGAAGTCATTGTGGAAGGAGATGTTGGAGCAGGATTTCATACAACTGCTGCCGCAAATCTGTTACTCTTGGTCGCCCGGACTACGAGCTGGCACTACGATTTGAGAATTCGACGTTGGCCTTGCAAGCGCAGATGTCGTAGAGGCAGTCCCTGTAGAAAGTCTCGAAGTCTACGTACCAGTGACAGTCTACGGCGGATAGTCATCAATTCAAAGATCGAGACAAATAATTTTTTTTCAAAGCCGAGCAGAACTTTTCAGTAGCTGCTCGCTTCTGAGAGTTCGAAACGCAAGGATAATCGGATTCCTTTTTCAAATTTTCGCACTGTTCGCTTATCTTCCACTTGTTGACGAAAGGTATAACAGACTGCTCGACGTCTCCGTCGAACGTGGGGAAAATCATCCTTCTGATTATAGGTTAAGGTACCACTCTGATCCTCGGTTTGACCGACAACCACAATACAATTTTTCGAATAGTTGATTTACTTTTATTAGTAGTAAATAGAGTAAAATCTTAATCTTGAAGTATCATAGCTTCACATTACCTCGAAAATGGGTATTGACGTAGACTCGAGAAACTCCGTCCTAGAAAACTTCAAATAATAAAATTATTCGGCAACTCAACACTGAGGAAGATACTGCTGACGATTCAGATTCTCGCGCTGCCAGCCAACATCGGTAGAGTCAATACGCCCTTTCTTTTTGAGCTTTATAGTGACGTCATTAAAAAGCAAGCTTCATCTCCAAACTGAGATACTATTTCGTCCAAATTTTTAAACTGTTTGTAATATCCTCCAACAATGGCAGCCTCTGCCGCTGCTTACATTCCCAAATCGTAGCAGCACTTTGCCAGCAGAAATTTGCTCTCGGGGGGGATAAGCGAACACTTTGAGAATAAAGCTTGTACCTGCCTAACTTTTCCAGCGCGATAGTAGCTACTAACAAGAAGACGCAAGGTTTGTTCATTATCCAATTATCCACTTCGGCGAACAATCTTTCTGACAAGAATATCGCGTCTGGGTAAGCATAGTGGTTCAAACGCAGTGCCATATAGCCGCCTGCACTCAGCTGGATCTCGGCTGGACTGCAAGCTCGCGTGATCGAGTTCAAAGCTATAACTCCTTGAGGCACTGCGGCGGGAATCCGAGCTCTTCGCGACTGCCATTTTCATAGCGAATGTTCCTCTGGCCTCAAGAGTCCATCTTTCATCAAATATTTTCGCGTTCGCTCGTCACATATAATCTTGCCCTTGTAGCACTTGTAAGCAAGTAGAATAAGTAGGGTTATCTTAAAAAAATTGTCTTAAGAAACACTATCGGAACGTTTGAAAATAATTTTCTTTTTTCACAACCTAATTTTCAAGCACTAATATTTTTTTAAAGACGTTAATCAAAAAAGAAATCTAATACCATTAGAAAGATATGGTAAAAATCTTTAAATTGAGCGTATTTTTTCTAGTTTTAATACATGATAAATTAAATATCAACAAACGGAAGGAACAAATAAGGCTCTCTAGTAAATTCAAAGTATAAAAGGTCGCGCTACTCCTCGAAGGAACAGTGTATATATACTGCGTACATTTATGTTTGCCATCAGGGCACTGCTGTATCCCTTGATAGTGTTTAAAATTTTTAGAGAGTAGAAAAGATATATATTCTTTTTAAATATGATTTTGAAGTGTAATGAATCAATTTTTTTCTAAGTATTAAAAGAAGTAATTAAAAAAATTATTATATCATTATTAAGTATGATCTAATATGAAGCGTGCGAAGCGAATTATGGTGATAGAATTCTAGTTTATATAAGTTTTATAAAACTAAAATTTGATATGTATGAACTGTTATACTGAGTTCTTTACAGAAAAACCAATTTTTTTTGTAGATTAAGGAAATAACTGAAATGCACCCTTCGAGCTAATTATATATTTGATACCAACGTTTCGAACCGTTGCGGTTCCTCTTCAGGGCTAAAGCCAAAAACTTTTTACAATAAGAAAAACAATAGAAGTAAAGACCATTTACAATAAACTAAATATTAAAATAATACAAAAATACCTGAATAATTATAAATAAACGCATATTACGTTGGCATCAAATAAATAATTGGCTCGAAGGGATGCATTTAAGTTATTTCCTTAATCTACAACTATTGTGGAGCGATAAATTCCTTTGTTAATAACAATTTTTTTGTTATTAACAAAAACTATCACATGACATTATAAAAGGTATGTGATAGTCTAAAAAAATATATGTACCATTGGAAAATAAATTAGCTGTAGCTTCAGCTGGCATCCTAAGTCAGCTACCGGAAAAAGAAAATTTAAAGCAAGGTATACATTGCGTGCGAAAAATGCACGCATGACGAAGACTTACGTCGCTTGCGAAATTAGCTGAAATACCTGAAAATTATAGGAAAATGGTGAACAGCGAACCATTTCTAATATATGATTCACGAGATCATAATAAGCCATCAGAAAGAGGACTACTTGTCTTTTCAATGAAGAAAAATTCGGAAATCTTAGCATTAAGTACTATGTGGTTTTTAGATGGTATAATTAAGGTGAATGTTCTACTATGTACAAATGTTTAAAACTGTTCAAAATTATATCACGCATATTATACACGCAGGTTGCACCTCGTATACTCACCCAAAGATTCATTGGTACTTGTTTCGCGGACTTCTGACAGAAAGAACGTGGTACCGGTACCATTAGTATATGCACTGTTGACGTTTAAGGAAACACGTCAGAATGCTACCATAGCTCAAGCGATCGTGTCAGCTGCAAAAGGTTACGGAATTGAAAGCTGTTGACCGATGATAGTAATGAACGATTTCAATCTCGCAATTATCAATGCGTGTCATGAGGTTTTACCTGATACGGCCATATCGACATGCTTTTTCAACTTACTTCAAAGTCTTTTTCGGAAGATTCAAGCGGAAGGACTACTGGTTACTTATATTGCTTTGTATATTTGAAAGAGCAAATTCCTGAAAAGATGAAGAAATACGTTCATTATTTTGATGCCACTAACGTGAATGGTATTCCAGCGAGAGGGGACGATCTATCCGAGGTAACCTATAGGCTGTGGAATCAATACAATGCATAGTTAGACAACCGAGCGAAGACAACCAATGTGTCGGAAGGGTGACACAGTAGGATTCAACTCCTCATGGTAAAAAATTATCTGGATATTTACGCTATCATATCTCATTTTATGAAAGAGCAGAGGGACACGGGAATAGCAGCCGTCGAGCTATTCCTACGTAGAAAAATTAAATTTGCTTCGAAGTAGAAATTGGTGCAAGCTCACGCGAGGCTTCGTGAAATTGTGCGAAATTACGAAGTTTCAAATGGGAGAGTATTTGAAAATAATTGCAATACGATTGTGATTCGGAAATGCATATTTTAATAAATTATATCGAATAAACAAATAAAAATAATTATTTTTATTTTGGGCGGGGGGAATAAGACAGAAAATCACTATCAAGGAAAAAAGTTCGCAGAACGATTGTTGGGGGAATATTTACGCTGGAGATTAATCGATCGGGGAATGATCCACAATCACGTATAACACTTTTCTTTATAAAATTTTGTCTACGTTACAAAAAAAGACTTTTAAAGTCATACATATAAGTTAGCACTTGCTCAGAACCAAATTAATTACTAAAATTAGTGAAACTGAGATTTCGATCCGGAGTTCGACAACCAAAAAATCCATCAAGATACCATTTTTATGTGCGACTATGCTCATGTAAGTCATTTTTTGGAGCAGAGCTTACAATTTTTGCTAAAAATCGAAATGTCATTTGTCAAAATCAAAAAATTGGATTTCTAAGCTAAAAAATATATATTTAAATAGTAAAAAAAATTCTAAGATGAAAAGTATTTTTGAGATTTTTCTTACTTTCACTTCGTTTTCACGCTAAAAATCGATGAAAATGTCCAATTTTAATAGTAAATCATATCTCTCTAAAAAACCTTTCTAAAAGGTAAAATTTTTACACAAAATTTTCTAAAAGATATGCAGTTTATGCGTGTATCAATGAATATATTAATAAATTATATTACAGTACTGAAAATACTAAAAAAGTGATCATGGCAATTTCACAAATTTAAAGTATTAAAAGTTGTGAAATCAGAAAATAATTTGTTGAGTATTCGACAGAAACAGGTGCGAAATAAATGCTAATGAAAGTAGAGAGATCAATAAAATATGGTCAAGTATTAAAATTTAAAGTAGAATAAAGTATAAATTGTGCTAAGTAATAGAAAGTCTTAAACTTAAGTAGCATTTTTTAAATTATGTTTTTAATGCATACTAGCCATTCCGTCGTCTCAATATTTTAATTTTAATGTATTGTACACTAAAGAATAATAGTAATTTAAAAAATGTTTTAAACTTGTAAAACTTGCGTTTCAACTTGCGTAAAATTCTCATTCTTGCACACTGCATTCAAATATTCGAAATAATAAATTTAGTTATGTTCGGATTTTTTGAAGCCTCAGCTACAATCTCGCATTCGTTGGTATCAAACTATTTTATCAAACACCATTGGCATCAAACTATTTTAACTATTAAAACGAAATAAAGTTTAAAACATATCATTAGAACATGCAGTTGCTAGTTAGTTATAGTTGTGATTATAATTAGAAAATTTGAGGTAGAGTGGAGTCTATGATTTTATATTATAAGTTGCAAAACTGTTTAAATTGATATTGCATGCATTTAAAATAAAATCGTAACAATAAGATCTCTGTTGTAAAAATATGTATGATTAAAATGTATTTTGTTTTTTACTACGAGGCGACAGGACGGCAAGTATGCATTAAAAAAATAATGTAAAAAATGCAACTTAAGTTTAAGACTTTCTATTACTTAGCATAATTTGCACTTTATTCTACTTTAAATACTTGACCATATTTTATTGATTTCTTTACTTTCATTAGCATTTATTTCACACTTGTCAAATTTACACTTTGCCAAACACTTGACAAATACTTTTTTGACAACTTTCAATACTTTAAATTTGTGAAATTGCCATAATCTCTTTTTTAGTGTTTTTAGTAGCGCAATATAATTTATTAATACATTCATTGATACACGCATATATTCATTGATGACCTACATATCTTTTACAAAATTTTGTTTACAAAAATGGAAACTTATACTTGCCTAGGTTTTACCTTTTATAAAGGTTTTTTAAGAGAGATTTCAGAACTTTTTAGGAGTTTAGTGGATATAAAAAGTACCCTATAATGATATCAAAATATTTCTTATAACATTTGTAACGGGGCAATTTGGCTTTGTCACGGCAACCACAGTATGTCGCCGCGTCACCGAGTCTTACCTTCAGCTTCTATACTGATACCCCGACGTAGCTCCTCGGCAACCTGCGTATTAACGTTTACGCGGCCAAATGCAGCGTGTACAAATGTGTGATGCGCTCGAGCATCACACTTACTGTGCAAAGAATAGTTCTTTCGGGTTCGGAAATCAAGAAGACGAAGCGATGATACGGGAAATAAATACTCGGTTATTTATGCTAAAGAAATGAGTCGGAGACTCGTATATTGTAAAATCAAGAACGTAATATAATAATCCGCATAGACAGTCGCACGCGCGACAGCGGAGAGATTCTCGCACGCTTTCAATCAAGGAAGAGACGAGTATTCTGTGGTCGAGAATACTCGTCTGTCGGCGACCTTGTCGAGGAAATCTTCTTACGAGATTCGACTTACTATTAGCACGAGGTGTGCGTCGCTTCCTCGATACTATCACGAGCCGTCAACTCTTCTACGGGTATCTCGCTCGGGTGCTGTCGATTGGTACAGAGAAGGCGTCCCTTCTCCTGCAATCCGGGTGTTGAAGACGAATACAGCCTAGAGCTCCTCCGTGGACGAGTCGATCTACCTCGGGCACTAACGGTGGCCTCGCAAACGGTGTACCTAATGCACGAGGTACCTACCCGCACGGTCAAATCGAATCTGATCTATTCGGCGCGCGGGCCTTATCCTATTCTTCCCCCACGCATCCCTCACCATAATACACGAACGAAGCTTGCTGTTACGTTCACATCGTGCGACATAACGAGCGCGCGCTGTTCGAATAGCGCTGTCTAATCTCTAGTTACACATTTTTCTAGTATTTGAATAGTTTATTTAAAACAAAGAAAGTACAATACTGGTTACTAATATATATTTTATATATTAATGCAATGCACATACAAATACAATCTAAACTTTAACCATTAACGTCCAGAACGACAGATTTCGACACTGAAGTTTGAATCGTAAACGTGTAATGAATTCACACAGGAAAAATTCGAGAACCTCGGTTTTCTATGTCTAAAATGTCCTCTTTCAATAATAAGGACTAAAGTTTTTTAAAATTTAATTTTACCGTATAAAAATTGATAACAATTTTAAAAATAGAGTGACATAGAGATCCAAATTAAAACAATGCGTGGTGATTTTGCCGAAAAAAAATTATTTTTCAAAAAATGATTTTCTAGGAGGACCATAAGGTCTACATAAACATTTTTTTTATGCTCACAGATTTTTTTCAAAATTTGATTTATAAAAATTTCGTAAGAAAAAAACTACTTCATAAATAGTCAGATAATACTCTCAAAATTTTTAGATTGATCTGGTACAATTTTTTATTTTTCTGAATTTTTCAATAAGTGAAAAAAATGAAATTTCAAAAACCATCCTGAAAGAATTTAAAGAGCATTCTTTGATAAATGCCAAGTCATATTTATTCTTATGAAATTTTTATAAAAGTCGAAAATTTTTGAGAAAAAATCTGTGAATTCTTTTTTTTTTAACTTTACATCGAATTTTTTATTGTAAACATATAAGTTTTTAAATATAATATATTGTCACTCCGTACGAAGACTAAAAAGATCTATTTTAAGCGGTTATGACAGTGTTAAAATTTTGAAAATATTCATCTTTTTTATTCACTTTTTTCACAGGTAATAGTCCGTAGAATATGGTCCTCAAAGTCGTTTTTTACAAAAAAATTTGCCTCGAAGATATTGACAAAAAACTGATAAATCTGTTTCAAGTAAATTTTTGAAAAATCGTGAATTTTAAATATTTTAATTAGGCCAAACTTGTGGAAAGAATTGTTCTACCACACTTCTTACAGAGCAATTTCATGAGACATCTTACTAAAAATACGACATAAAAACCGTTTTACAAACCGTTTTTTTCTCAATAGTTATTAATATATTTTCGTAAAATATAATAAAATGCGTAAAATATAATAAAATCCGTAAAATTAATTTTTTTATGTGTGATTTTATGTTACTAAACTCAATGTGTTGAAGTAAAGGCATTCAACAAATTTGAATTTGCCACCTGAACAGGTTGCGCCTCACATCGTCCGGTCGAGAATGAAGAATACTATATGATCGGTATAGTAGAATTTTTTGTGAGACTTTGAAGCAGCCAAACAGCTGTTTTTCATCCAACCTTTAAGACACTATCTCAGCAGTTGCAGTGCAGTTTGTCTACTAGCTGCTGTAACAATGCTTATAACCTCAGTGGTGTTGTAAAAATGCAAGAGCTTCTGCAGAGTACAACAATTATTCAGGTAAGTATTGGAAACTAATTAGTAATAATTGTGTTCATAATGAGCTTTTTCTTTGTTGGTTTATTTTTTGCTTTTAGGTATACGAGTGCAAGCCAGCAAGATAGGTGTTTATATTGACTGTCTGAAGTATTATTTTGCATACTTTTTAACAACTTGAAGTGTATATAATAATGGTAAGTATTGCATGTAACTGTAATTTATAAACATATCTTGATTATGAATAGCATGTTCATGTTCATTTTGATTTTATTTTCAGCTTCATGTTATTATCATACAGCATGATGTGCGCCTACCATCAAATATAGATTATTGTATGTATATTTGAGTACCAAAAACAAATCAAGGTATGCCAGATAGTTTCTGTAAGTATAGCTGAGTTTATTTGTATGATTTACATAATAAACTTTAAATGCCTTTTACTCAGATTTAATTTTTTCATGATTTTTCTCTACTTGCCGCAGCTTTCTGAAGGAACCGTACTATCAATCTCGATGCGCCAAAGTGGAAAATCTTCCTTATGAGTCTGGTCACAAACTGAGTGGAGCAGCATTGGCAAAAGTAAGTTAAAAGTGAATGCTATATATGTTTGCATATGTAACATTCACTGTAATCACTAATATTGTCAATATAAGTATAATTAATTGTATTAATTTTGTATTTTTTAGAAATCTCTTCCACTCAACAGTTTAATATTTTTAGCTGATTCTTTTTTTACATGAAACGCCAAATCAATATCATTTAGAATGTATGTTAATAGATTGCATATGCGTTTGATAAGTTATTGATGATTGAAAAAATTTGAAGGTTGGGAAAAAGTGAATTCAAAGTATATATAGGCTAGGCGTCGTACGTAAGCTAGCTTACTTATAATTGCCAGCTTGATATATATATATATATATATATATATGCGCGCGCGCGTGTGTGTGTGATTTTCAAAGTATTTTTACCCAGCAAGTTTTCGTTAAAAACACCTGTATATGTCTATAGTGAAAAGTGCTTCCCTGCACTCAAGCAGACACCATCATACATATGTACGTACTTATGCGGACGCAGCTTCATTAAAAAAAAATTTAAGGATACTGCCCCCATATACCGTGTGTCCCAGGTGAAACTGTCGATGCTGAGAGTTTGGGTGGACAAAATTTCAGCATCAAAAACTATGGTGAAAAAATTTATGGGGGTGTAGTGTGATCCCGGCGGCTGAGCGTGTGCAAGCCACATGTTTCGTATTCAAAAACGCTGCACTCAAAAAATTTAAATTTTGCAAAATTAATATTTTTTTAACAGGCACTTAATTCTACAGAAAAGGCTGAATTCAACAGAATTTGAATGACAAAAATCGAATGGTAACTTCTTGAGATATCGAGACCAGTTTGATTATTGTCACTTTTAGGATTGTGAATTGATAAAAGCGAAAATGCTCCGATTTTTGTGATTCAAGTTTTGTAAGTATTAGGGAGCTTTACACATGAATGTGAGTACGTTAAAAACGATCTTGATGTAAAAATTATTGATTTGAAAATTGCAAATGCAAACTTTTTTCTAATGCCGTGCAACACGTGTACGAAGTGGAAAAATTTTGTTTATGGGGGGTAATTACACGGGTAACCCTCATCCGACTGCTTTAGGCAAGAGTCTGTCTACCGGTGTAATAAAAAGCTAAGGTTCCTCTCTGGCATTTTTCAAATCAACAATTTTTACATCAAGATTGTTTTTCACGTACGAACATTTATGCGTAAGGTTCCTTAATACTTTCAAAACTTGAATCACAAAAATCGGAGAATTTTCACTTTTATCAATTCACAATCCTAAAAGTGACAATTATCAAACTAGTCTCGATATCTCAAGAAGTTACCATTCGAATTTTGTCATTAAAATTCTGTTGAATTCAGCCTTTTCTGTAGAATTAAGTGCCTGTTCAAAAAATATTAATTTTGCAAAATTTAAATTTTTTGAGTGCAGCGTTTTTGAATACGAAACATGTGGCTTGCACACGCTCAGCCGCCGGGATCACCCTACACCCCCATAAATTTTTTCACCATTGTTTTTGATTTTGTATGTGCGTGTGTGTTGAGGATATTAAAGGTACCTGTTTCTTTTCGGTTATTATACGATGCAATATTTCAGTTTAAGAGATTAAGAATATTAAAGTGATTACTAAATCTTGGTGTTCAAATATAGAAGGCAGCCCTTGGTAAATAATTAATAATCAAACTTCATTTTCATCAGACAAGGTTTAGTCCTTAGTTTAGAACTTTTTCAGGACAAATTTTAAAAATATCGAAGAAAATAAGAGGACAAATTCTAAAAATATGAAAGAAAATTAAAACTAAGAGGCAAATCGCCACGTGTCATATTTCAGCTAGTCAGTAAGTGAGCTCACTTATCTCTCTATATTATAAAGATCGTCGCTGCCACTGCCGCCACCATTTCAAGAGCACCCCCTCCCTCCCTCACCGCCCTCACTTCCTTTCTTCTCCTTCTCACTTCCCCTCACCTCCTTCTCCTTTCCCCTATTCTCCTTCTCACTTCCCCTCACCTCCTTCTCACTTCTCCTCACTTCTTTTTCACTTCACCTCTCCTCTTTCTCATTCACCCTTAAAAAGCTCCAGAAATCCTGATTTTAGATACCCCTTAAACTGTCATTTTGGATACTCTTTAAACTATGTGACATTTATGACCTTAAAATATGTTCCGCCATAAAATTATCAAAATTCTCGGTATGAAAATTTTCTCGATATATCTCGATAATTCTTTTTGTATATAAATTGAAAATTTTTAAATTGCTTATCTGAAATAAATTTTAATGAAATTGAGATTTTTCAATTGTCTTTTCTCAAAAGAAGTCTTGGTTTATTGCAAGATGATAACCAGTACCAATAACTTTTTTTATTAATATTAGTAGATGCCCTGGTTGATATAAAACTTTTGAACAACTGCAATTTTCATATTTACTAATCTTTTAAAGTCAAAGAAGTAGTTTTCATTTAATTTATGTTTGTCATGAAACCAGTTTATGTAACTTTGAATATGAATGAAAACGGAATTGGGGGGGGGGGGGGTGGCGACCAAAGTGAGCAGGGGCTCGAAGCCCCACTAGTATAATAATAATGTAATATGCGGTGATACGTGACGATATGCCTCTTAGTTTTAAGCGTCCCCCATTTGAAAAATTGAGATTTATGAATAACATGGCGAGGATTATTCACAATACTATAGTGATTACTATTTATACTATTTATACAAAAAAATACTTACAGCTACTACGCTTTGTTGTTGTAAAACAAGATGTTGCTTCGCTAATTCAGATTGCGTTGACAGTGAAGTATATGCATTAGTATTGCCATCAAAAGTTGGAGGTGGTAGCATAACTGGTACAAGTGGTGGTTGAAGATTCATTGCTGCCAAAGCAGGTACATTAAGTCCCAATGGTAATCCCATCATGCTCATCATTAAACTTGGGTACTGATGAAGTTGTTGTTGCAATTGTGATGCAGCCATTGCATTAAATGCTGCCTGCATATCAGACATGTGCTGAACTAATGTTAATTGAGCCTGTTGCTGCTGAATAAGACTCTGAGGAGTGTTACTTTGAGTTGTTGGAGCGACTGAATCTGTACTTGATACTGGTGTATTACTTAAAGCAGGAGTAGTTGTTGGAGTAGTTGAAGTGGCTTCTGGAGTTTTACTTATATTGTCTTTTTGTTCCAGAATATCATCTTTTTCTTTCACTTCATAAATGTTATTATCTTGGGGCTGAAAAGATGTAGGTGTTGTTGTTACTGGAGCAGTATTTGTTGACGAAGATGTAGCTGCAGTTACGATTACAATTTTTTTCTCATATTCACTTTTAAAATGTTGCGCATATTTTTCTAAAAATTCGCGAGGAACTAAATCTCCGTGAACTTCTTCACAATGAGCTTTAAGAACCCATACGCTGCTAAATTCCTTATTGCAATGTTGACATGTGCTTTTCTTTATTTCGGGTATAATTTCTTCTTCACCTGGTTCATCAGCATCTTGTTCCTTATCTTGATAATTCTGTGTTTCAAACGTTTCTTTCATTTGTTGTTCATTGTGATCATCTTGATGTATATGATATGAAACAACTGCGTCTTCTTCTTCTTTTCTTTGCCGTCTTTGGTGATTTTCATTGAACTGCATTACTAGATCAAATCCAAAACTTTCAAGTAAATGTTTGTACATTTGGGATGTTTTATGTTTTGGTTGGTATAATATATCTTGCGTAGAACCAAGAGTTTGAGAATTAGATAGTATACTATGTTTATCCTGTGACCCACTAGATGATACAGATGGAGGAGGAGTTTTGGAAGGAGATATTGTTAGTTGTTGCGATGTCGCTAATTGCTGAAATAAGGCAAGTGGGTTGCTAAAAATGCAATATAACTGTTGATGATTAGATAATTGTTCTTGATTTATAAATAACGCATTACATTTTGTGCAGGCTAACATATGACTGCTATTATCTAAATTATTACTTGAAGAGCTATTTGGACTTAAAGTAGGCTGTTCAATTAATGGTCGTGCAAGATCCAATTGTCCGGATATTGCTAAATCATGAATTTTGCTGGCACGAGTTTGATGAAGAACACTTCGCTTATGAATATCTAATGTGCTTCCTTGGGAATATGCAACTTTACAAATATTGCACTTATATGGCTTTTTATCTTGATCTTGTATCACTTCATTAATATCTGTAGGACTTAGCAATGGTGTTGCAGTTACTAAAGTGTTATTATTACCTTGTTCTTGCATGGCTCTTTTAAGTTTATGCAAATGACTTACACTGTTGTAATGAACAAGTAATATATTTTTTTGCGTAAAACTTTCCTTGCAAACATCGCATTTGTATGGTCTATTTGGATCTAAGTATTTCTCCATTGGATATGGCATTTTTTCTCCTTTTCTATGAAGTAGAGTTTTATTGTGTCCAGTAAGATAGCATTGTTTAGTAAAAGCAACCTTACATCGGTGACATTTAAATTTTCGTCCTGGATCATTGTAAGAATCTTCAGCAATCGATTGACTGTTAAGATAATCTTCCAATAATCGCTGTTCTTTATGAAGTGGTGATACATCACTTAATTCATTTTCATCATCATCAGGTTTTCCTTCTTCACTAATCGTTTGATCGCTATTAAAAATGCTTTGCCTCCTAAAAGCTTCTTCAGTTAAAGCTTGTAAAAGTGGATGAGAATTCATTAGGTTCTGTTTATATTGCATTAATTCATCTTCTTGCAGCTCAGCATGAGATGTTTCTAAATGTCTATGAAGAGCTTGTACTGATCTAAAAGAACGACAACATATAGCGCACTTAGTAGCATCTCTTATAGCATGATACTGAGAATGTTGCTGAAGCTTATCTAAAGTTTTAAATGCTAAGCTGCATTGACCACATCTATATTTATATACATGTTTTTCACTCACAGCTAAATTCGGTATAGACGGAGTATGTGATTCCCTATGATGTTGTTGCAATTCTTCCAAAGAACGACATACTCTCGTACAATTGTTACATGTAGGAGGCTCTTCTCCTTCATCATTCATAATTTGATTAATATTTTCCATGTCTTGATTTTTTTTAAATAAAATATTAGGTGATGCTGGGCATGGAATTGAAGCATTCGTACCTCGTGGATTATTATTTAACCAGTGACTTTGGTCTACAAGATGAAGCAGTCTTTGTAAACCATCAGAATTTACAGAATGAATTTGCATTACATGTTTTTCTAACGCCGATCTATTTTTAAAACAGTCTTGGCACAAAGGACACAGGAGATCAACATTATGAGTTTCTTTTAAACAATCAATATTTTCATCATTTTCATTACTGTGAGCGATTTGAAGGTGATTTTGTAAATCTTCATTTGACGAGGATTGAAATGAGCAGTATGAGCATACGTTTTCTTCAGTCTCGTTATCTTGCTCTTGCTCGTGTTCATGCTCCTGTAAATGTTCTATTTCTTGTTTTATTTCAGGTTCGCAATCAGTTTCATCTTCTTGTCTTTCTGTAAAAGTATATTATTTGGTTAACATTTATTTTTAATATAAATGATAGTATAATGTTATTTTATCATTTTATAAAATTATCTATAGTTAAAGTTAGTAAATTTATAACTATATATAATAAATTAATTATATTTTTACTCTGTAAAAATTTGTTATAGACAAAAATAAAATTTCTTGGAAAGTAGTAGTCTTATTATTTTTAATAAAAGGAAAATGTTATAAATTAAATTAAATATAAAAATTAGTCGTATCATCAGGTCGGTAGAATTAAGGGGATCCGCCACTTTCGAAATCTGCAAAAAAAACTAAATTTTAAAAGCTATGAAATTAAAATCTTTAAAGCTGTGTTGTTTGTCTAATATACCATCAAAACGTAATAGACAGTGTTGGATGACTTTAGGTAGGTTTCTATACATCTGAGCTCCAGTGGTTCGGTTTCCGCTGTGTAAAACATGTACATTTCACTGTACATAAAACTGTAGGTCCACATTGCTCTGCATGAGTACTTAAAAATAGTGGACTCAATGTTTTAAAATTAAGTACTCGCAAGCGCAGGCAATGCAGAGCTACGTAAGGCTCGTACGAGGACTTGAAAAGGCTGTAAAAATAAAAAAAAACTTTTGGCACTATTCGTAGAATCCCAAAACTGGATCCGGATAAAATGGGTTTAAAATCTGCAGGCTTGTTATAGTGTTATCTTTCACATAAACGTTGAGATTTTCGTTTGATTAAGCATTATTTAGAGCAACTATAACTCAATCGGTAGTGTTGGACAAGTAATCCAGAGGTATTGGGTTCAAGCCTGATTCTTGGCGATTTTGGGAACACTTTTTATTTATATAAGTATATATACATCTGAGGTCCAGTGGTTCAGATTCTACTGTATAAAACGTGCACACTTTACTGTACATATAACTGTAGGCCCCTATTGCACTGCTTATGTATTTAAGAGGATAAAACATCCCTATTAGTTAAAAATAAAATCATATAGTATATTACGTGCCTAGGGAGGAAAAAACTTGGAGAGTCCATATCTCGTGTATATTGATACCCGAGCCGAAGGCGAGGGTGGCAAACACGAGATATGGGCTGTCCGAATTTACTCCCGTGGTGCGTATACTATTTTTCTTCACACTAGCGCCGAAATTACCAATTTCGCTCCTGGCGCCCGGGAGCGAAAGTGGTACTTTCGGCGCAGTGTGGAGAAAAATAAATTTAACATTAAATAATTATAATAAATAATTATGTTGAGTTGAAGAGAGCAGCTTTCAACTGAGCTACGACTCAGCCTCTGTTCCTTGTCTTTTGGCGAGCGGTCCGGCGCTGCTGCGACAGTATCGTTGCTCTGCCGGTACCTACTCTTATTCGCTGGCCTTCATCGACGCAGCATCGATACATAGTTGTCACGAAGTTTTATTAATTTCTTACCTATTTATTTGTCAATCAGCTCGAGTAAGTAACTCAGGTGATATTTTAACAGGTTATGGGCCCAGCATGCTTCCACTGCAAGACTAGAATCTGCCCACCTTTGTGTTTACATGTAAGGTGAGAATTCGCGAGTGCTTGTTATAGAAGTGTTCGTTACTTATTTACAGCTTGAATAACTCTCCTCGAATCGGCTCAAATCGACTCAATTTGAAGTGATAAGAGCTGAAATACAAAAAGCTGGATTACATCGAGACACTGACAGCGTCGCAAAAAAATCGAGAATTTTAAATATTTTAACGAAACTCAACTTGTGGAGTGAATTGTTCTACGAAATTTCTTATAGAGTAGTTTCGTGACAAATCTTACTGAAAATACGACATATAAACCGTTTATGGGGTTATGACAAGGTTAAAATTATGAAAATATCAATTTTTTTTATCCACTTTTTTCACAGTTAATAGTCCGTAGAATGTGGTGCTCAAAGCCGTTTTTTGCTAAAACAATTTTCTTCGAAGATACAGACTAAAAACTGATAAATATTTTTCTAGCAAATTTTCAAGAATTCGAAAATTTTAAATATTTTAACTAGACTAAACTTGTGGAATGAATTGTTCTACGACGCTTCTTATATAGTAGTTTCGTGAGAAATCTAACTGAAAATACGACATATAAACCGTTTAACAGCTTTTTTCTCAAGAGTTATTAAGGTACTTTCTTAAAATATTAACTTTTCTATGTGTGATTTTATGTTATGATTAAACTCAATGTGTTAAAGTAAAGGCCTTCAACAAATTTCAAATTGCCACCCAAATATGTTGCGCCTTCTTGCCCAGCGTCCGATCGGGAATGAAGGTTACTATGTGATCGATATAGTAGAATTTTCTGAGAAGCAGCCAAACAGCTGTTTTTCATCCAACCTTCAAGTCACCAGATCAGTGCAGTTTATTTGCTAGCTGCTGTAACCATGCTGTAACAACTAACTGCTTATAACCTCAATGGTGTTGCTAAAGTGCAAGAGCTTCTACAGAGTACAGCAAATATTCAGATAAATATTGTAAATAATAAGTAATAATTGTATCTGTAAAGACCTTTTTCTTTGTTGGCTTATTTTTTGCTTTTAGGTTTACCGGTGGAAGACAGCAAGATGGAACTCTTGTATTGACTGTTTGGAGTACCTTTTGGCATGCTTCCAAACAACTCAAAGTGTGTTTAATAATGATAAGTAGTGCAAATAACTGTAATCATTAATAAATCTTGACTATCAATTGGTAACGATAATTTTTAGTTTATTTCCAGCTTCTAAATACTATTATCAAACATTATGTTGTACGCGCACCATCAAATTTACATTATTGCATGTATATTTGAATACCAAAACTAAATCAAGGTATGCCGGATAGATTCTGTAAGTATCACTGAGTTTATTCGTATCATTTACATCATAAACTTTAAATGTCTCTTTCTCAACTTCTGTATTATTATGATTTCAGTTTACGGTCCGCAGGTTATCTTAACAACTAGTGTACCAATCTGGCTGAAATTTTAGAGACAGCTTTGGGATATATTTCTTCACAAACTAAGTGGAGCGGAAATGGAAAATGTATGTTAAAAGTAAATGTTATGTATGTTGACATAAATAACATTCACTATAATTACCAAAATAGCCAATATAAGTATTATTAATTATTTGAATTTCATATTAGTTTGTGGCCACACTAATAAATAAAATTTCCGACTTTAGTTCAGCTCAATAGATGGACCGTTTCCTCTAGAAAACTGCGGACCATAGAAAGAAATAGTGAAAATCATGATCTTTGGTAAGTAAATTGTTGTAATTGTTAAGAAATATTGAAAACACTGAATGCATATTTTTTATGCATAAAAGTGGAGTGTAACACTTATATTTAAAAGGAGAGATATAATTTTTAGAGCATTGCTATATATGTATTTTTTACAGGCACTAATCTATTTATGTCTTTTTTCACGATTTTACCCTGTTATAACCCCTTAAATATCCAAAAGATTTACTGAATGAAATCAAACGCATTAAAGAAAAGTTAATCTATCTACCGCAAACTTGAGAAAACAGCTCCATACCATTAAGTATCGTCCGAATAAAGGCTTCCCGCCTTTAATATAATAAACTACCCGATACTCCACACTTATCCGATGTTGACAACTAGCTAGCCCAGATACACCGGACCAAAATGGTGAAAGGAGAGAAGGAGAGGAAAACGATAATAGTCCGGAAGTCAGGGAGTTCAATAGTGGTATATCAGCCACTTTCTTCTAAACTTAGTTTTATTGTCGAAATATGTTATTTATAACCTGCTGAAAGTAACCCTAATTTCTCGACTTCGGACCTGATCGGGAACATTGTTATTATTGTAAAATAAACTTCAATAAAGCACTTTTTTCAGTTTTTCGCGAATAATTCTTTTGCCACTCATTTTATATAAAAAAAGGTAGGGGTAAAATTTTTTCAAAATTGAATTTTCAATAAGAAACATATTTTCCCGAATGCAAAATTAACTTTTTTCATCGTTAAATTGTTAAACAAAATTTTTGTTTTCTATTTTTGATATTGTTGCAGTTTTTCGAAAAAAAAGATTATTGACATCGGATAAGCTCTCAAATATGACATTTAGTATGTACAACGTAATAATCGGTGTCCGATCTCGATAATTTAAAATGGCGTCTTATTCCAAAATTATTTATCCTAAAATTTCAAATTCATTTCCAAATTGCCCATGAAACGATAACTGTATACAACCACCTTTAATCGACACCTTATGACGTACTTAAGGGGTTATGACAGTGTTAAATCCTGAAAAAAATGATTAGCCTAATAAAAAATTAATATATATTTAAGTGCTCCAAAAACTATATTTTTCCTTCAAAATATAAGTATTATACACCACTTTTATGCATTAGAAATGTGCATTATGTGGATGTAATACTTGATAACAATTAAAGGTATTTACTTACCAAAAAGCATGATTTTCATAATCTTTCTGGACTTGCCACAGCTTTCTGGAGGAACCGTACCATCAATCCTGATGAAACAAAGTGGAAAATGTTTCTTATGAATGTTCTCACAAACTGAGTGGAAGAGATATTCAAAAAACACAAAATTAATACAATTAATTATACTTATATTGACAATATTAGTAATTACAGTGAATGTTACATATATAAATATAAATAACATTCACTTTTAACTTACTTTTGCCAATTCTGCTTTATTGTTCTCTCGCATTGTTCATCAGCCGTTCATCAAACGGACTAAGGTATCTAGAGCTATCGGGTAAAATGTCATCATTCAAAGTATTATTTAAACAAGCACTGTGATGAATTTCAACAAAAAATATCAAGTAGTTTCGGCATAATCATCGATTGAAAAAAAATTCGTATCTCGGTTCCTATTGGTCCGATCTTGATAAAATTTATATAAAAATTCATGGTTTTTTACGTACTTTAAGATACATTTTATCGCGTTTCTCCAACTTTAAAATTGGCGAAAATAAAAGCTATTTATTGTTAAAAATGTTGTTAAATATTATTTTTTAAAAAGTTCTTTTTAGGGTTTATTAAGTATGTCATAAGCTGTCGATTAAAGGCGGTTGGATCAGGTACTCGTTGTATGCGCAATTTGGAAATGAATTTGAAATTTTAGGGTAAATAATTTTGCAATAAGACGCCATTTTAAAATATCGAGATCGGACACCGATTATTACATTGTACATACTAAATGTCATATTTGAGAGCTTATTCGATGTCAATAATCTATTTTTCAAAAAACTGTGACAATATCAAAAATCGAAAAAAAATTTTTTGTTTAACAATTTAACGATGAAAAAAGTTAATTTTGCATTCGGGAACATATGTTTCTTATTGAAAATTCAATTTTGAAAAAATTTTACCCCTACCTTTTTTTATATAAAATGAGTGGCAAAAGAATTATTCGCGAAAAACTGAAAAAAGTGCTTTTTTGAAGTTTAATATAACTGTTGCAATAATAACAATGTTCCCGATCAGGTCCGAAGTCGAGAAATTAGGGTTACTTTCAGCAGGTTATAAATAACATATTTCGACAATAAAACTAAGTTTAGAAGAAAGTGGCCGACAAAATTGCAGGACTCCCCGGACTATAATAAGGTCGAGGAAAAATCTGGTAGTTTGAATACCAAATATAGAGAAGTTATGGGTTCACTATTGTATCTCACAAATAATATACGTCTTGATATAGCTTACGCCGCAAATGTTTTGAGTAGATACCGCAGATCAATCCAACTAAGCTGGAATGGTTGATGATCCAAAAAGTCTATTGGTACTTAAAATACACTAGGAGCAGAGGCTTAAGATTTACAGGCAAGCTTGATGACATACGAGGGTTCTCCGATACCAGCTTTGCTGACTGTAAAAACTCACCAATTACCTGTGGCTTTTTCGTAAAGTTGTTTGTAGACTCGATAGCTTGAAAAACTCACAAGTAAAACTATGCTCCTTTGTCAACATATTAGGCCGAAAACGTGGCCATGAGCGAAGCATGTCAAAGCATAATCGCATTGACAAACTTCCTCAACTTAATGATAAATCATGGCTTTTTACTTATGACGTTTTGGTGCGATAATAGAGCAGTGATAGCTAACTCTCAGGTAAGCGCTGAAAATAAATTGAAACTTACGTCCTTAGTTCGAGAACATTATGCTAGAGAATGTGAAGTTAGATATTTGATAACAGTCAACTAAATTGCGTCAAAGGATCAAATAGCTGATCTATTTACGAAGGTTTTATCCTTCGATTTGCATTTAAAACTTGCTAACTTAAGGGGTTATCCCTGAGTTAAAATGATGAATTTATCGATTTTTTTATTCACTTTTTTCATAGCTAATAGTCCATAGAATATGGTGGTGAAAGTCCTTTTTCATGAAACAATTTTGCCGTAAAAATCTATTATGATACTTGCCCACATTCAGTCCAGATTCTGTTGAGGGCTTCATGTCGTAAGTTACCCCATAACATAACCTGAACTTCACAAACTCAAACATAGGAGTTATCGACCTTTTATATTAATGTAACATGATATAATACATTGCACGATCATCGTTATTTAATTATTATTTTATTCAGACCCTTCTGCACTGCAATTATGCCTGTATAAACTACACTCTGCGTGCAGCGTATGAAGACTCGAGAGTATAGCTATATATTGAGCTATAGAGTATAGCTATATATATACTGAGCAGCTGTATATACGCATGAGATGTGGCCGCGCATAAGCTTTCGCGCGCTCTCTCTCTCTCTCTCTCTCTCTCTCTCTCTCTCTCTTATAGGTTGTAACCTCAAATTAATAGATGAACAGAATTTTTAACAGATTCTGTTCTGGTTGCCGTCGCGTTACAGCTGCTAAATCTGGGCACGGTCTGGTACAGAATCTGCCCACTCCACAGAAATTTTAATAGATTCTGCGCAAAAGTGCCTCAATTTTCCGACAGGGGTCACTATGTGGTAATATATTTGTCTACTGCTACTTATAATCTATTGCTACTGTACACCAGTGTGGATAGAAAGTTTAAAAACTTCAACAAGAACAATTCAGATAAGTATTGTAGACTAGTAATTAGTAGTAGCATTTATAAAGATTTAGTTCCTTGTGTTCTTTTCATCACAGGTAAATGGGTTGATTAGACTTTCATGTTAACTTTGAATAGTGTAATTTGGCATGTTTTTAAAAACCTTTACAGTATACATTAATAGCAAGCAACAAAAGTAATTATAAACAGTACCCGTAAGTGTTACTGAGTTTATTTCTACGATTTACATGCGTATACTTTATTTACATTTTACTCACGTTTTGTATTTTTATGATTCAGAGTCAGTTGCCGCAGGATTTTTCAGCAACTATGCGACCAATCTAGCTGAACTCTTTGGAGAACTCCAGAAAACCCTTCTTCTCTGCTTGAACGGAGCAGAATTCGCTAAGTTAAAAGTGAATGTTACGTATGGAAAATATGTAATATTCACTATAATTACTAATATTGTCATCTCATGTAATACTAAACATTTAGCATTTATATTTTTCAGAAAAGCCTTTCGTTCGAGCTGAGGAGAAACACATTTTTTCAGATTTAACTTAGGGATAACCCCTTAATTCTTAATTTTCATTTCGAAAATGAATCTATTTCTCTTTATGGGCGCAAATAATTGATTCATCTGGAGGAAGCACTGCTCGGAAAGGAGTGTTGAGTTGAAGCGAACAGCTTTCAGCTGAGCGATGACTCGGCCCTCAATCCTTATTTTTTGGAGAGCGGGCCGGTGCTGCTGCGACCGTATCGTCGCTCTGCCGGCGCCTCCTCTTGTTCGCTGACCTTTATCTGCGTAGCATCGATACATAGTTGTTACGAGCTTTTATTAATCTCTTACCTATTTATTTGTCAATCAGCTCGAATAGGTAACGATAAGTTAGATGGAAATAAATAGTTTATAAATCGAGTAGTGATAATTACTATTTATTTCTGCTCCTTTCCACGAAATACAGGCGATGTCTTAACAAATTACTTATATTAGTATTTTAATACTTAAAGTAGACAATATTACCTTGAACTAAAGTCATAATGTCCATATTTGGAATTTCGTAACCATACTTACAAGGGGACACCAAGGCCTTCGGAGAGCCAATCACGCTGAAAAATGTTTTGGTAATTTTTTTTATTATAAAAATAAGAAATCCAAAATATTGTTTTCCAATGGAGCTTTATCCCAAGTAAAAAATATAAGCAGTTTTTAAAAATTAGCTACAATTAACAAAATTCAATATTTCCTTTTTATCGAAGTTACGGACTTCATAATTTTCATCGGATAACTATTTTTAGAAATGTTGAATGCTTATTAAGTGCATTTCTTTATGATTAAAAATATTTTATATTCTACAGTTAATAATATAATTCCATTACATTTAGAATAAAATAAATAAACAAATAGATAAAATAAACAGAATAAATGCATTATTCTTCGCAGGCAATAATATTTACAGTTATTATACTTACTTATTATATTTACAGTTTATAACTTACTGTACTACTTGTTATATTTGTAATATTGACACATGAGTAAATCAATTTCTACATAATTGAATAAAAATTAATTTTGCAGATTGGTTATTTTATTTTAAATAAAACCTGGTTGACTATGAAATATAATAATCTATAGCGAATATCTATTATTTGTGAATACGAATATAAGATATTGATACATGTTCAAGAAAATTATTCAGTACCGTAAAGTATTTTGTTATTTTATTGATTTTCAGAATTTTAAGAATTTTCAGCAAGATTGGCTCTCCGAAGGCCTTGGTGTCCCCTTGTTAGTCTTTGTTGACTTCGACACGTACCTTTTCACATACTGTAGGATTTCAGACCAAACAACTAGGTAGACCTGTTGGACAAATTGGAAAATGTTTGAAACATCTGTTCTTCTCTGTGAATGTAGGATTTTCATTTAAAACTTACAACATTTTTTACAGCAAAAGTACTTAAATTTTCGATTTTGATGAGTTAATTTTCATACAGTTTCTTATTAAAAAAATGTTCTATGCTTCCAATTAAAAATCTCTTCTTTCACTTAAGCCTTTTAAAACATTTTTCATTTTGTACCAGAATCCTAAATCCACTTGTTGGTCTGAAATCTTACGGTAAGTGAAAAGATCCATGTCACAATCAACAAACTATAACTAGGGGAGACTCGAGTAAGATGTACATGACGTATAAGCGCTATTATTCGGCTCATACTGTAGTGAACATTCCGGAAAATGTTTGGCACATTGCTTATGTTGCTAGTATTTAAGTTTCAGTCCGTGAACAGTGCGCGGAGCAATAATATCACCGAGAAAAAAAATATTCATCTTAACATCCAATTATCTCCAAATCGGTGTGGGTCATTGTATTGGTGTATACATTAATAATATATAGTTTAAAATTGCAAAAAATTTCTTTTACATTGTTTTTAAACGGAAATGTTTATCATGTACTTACCGGGCAAAATGGACCGGGCAAGATAGACACGCCGATTTTAGTTTATAATAATTGTAAATCAAGTTAATTAAGTTAATTTGATGTTTAACACTGTAATTTTGCTTTTTTCAGCTTTTTTCATATTAAAAAGAATTTCAATAATGTTTTTATCACTTTTTTAAGATGTTTAGCTGCGACTTTTTTTGCAACTTCTAAGTGCCAATACGATTATATAATTTTTGTTTCAATTCTGACGATTTTTATTTTAGATTTCTTAGGGTGTCCATCTTACCTGGAAATTTTTGAACAGACCGGGAAACTAATCCATTTTTCTTGAATCTTTTTCTTTATGTTAAGGGGTTATGCCTAAGTTCAATTTCAAAAAAATCAAAATTTTTTTTATTTGATTATTTTACGTCAAATTTACTGTAGAATATGCAGCTGAAATCCTTTTTGCTCGAAAAAATTCCGTTACAAAGTTATAAGCAAAATACTAAAGACATACAATTTTTCAAAATTACGTACTATTCATATTTTGTCTTATAGCGCTTTTGATTATTCAAAACAAATGTGTTGCTATAGAAAATGTAACATTAAATGTGTTTATAAACTCCTTTTGAAAACGCGATTTCATTTAAAAAAACACAAACTATTTACTGAACCATTACATACTGTAAATAGCTAATTTTCATAAAATCATAGATTGTTTTTGAATGTTCAAAATAAAATAAATTTCGAATTTAAATTTAGTCTTGTAATTTCTTAATCAAACTTATAAAGGGGTAAAAAACGTACATGCAAATATAAATTACCGCCTAAAAACATGGCACCTTACAGCATATGGAAAAGGAAATCACTGTTTTATCGACCTAGTCGAGTTTTCATTCAGAATTCAGACAGCTGTTTTTCGTCTGGTGTCTATAGTCTAGTTGCAAGCTGGATATTGTGCTGTTGTGATAACTTCTAAGTCTCACTGGTGTTCAAATTTAGATAAGTGTTTTGAACTATAAACAACATATTATTTTTGAAGAATCTGTTCTTTGTGAGTGTATTCTTTATTTTTAGGTACATGGACTATGATGTATCTCATGTGCATGAGAAGATGCCTGTGTGTTAGATGATCTCAAAGTCTACTGTAATTGCTAACAATCCTATTAAGTAATAGGTAAGCAATGACAAAAATTATATTCATGAAAACATGCTGGCTGTGAATGCGTATCAAAAACTTACATTTCAATTTCAGCTTTTGATACTCGTATATCAACATGTACAGCATCTGGGTCTTCACTTTATTTAATGCCAAAATATAAAAAAAATATGCTAAGCAGTTCATGTAAGTACTACTTGATAAATATACATAAATATCTTGTATAAACTTTAAATACATTTTTCTTAGTTTTTAGGCACGACCGCAAGGCGGGAATGCCTTATAGTTTCACCATCGTAAAAATTGTAATCAGCGATATCTCAGCCAATTGTCGACCAATCGGGCTGAAAATTTAGGAGAATACAACTCTTATATGTACAAAAAAACGTTTTTTTTCTTTTCTCGATTACCGATATATTGTTGAAATGGTAGCTCTTTATGCTTAATTCTACAAACAGTTTTTTGATCATAACTCAAATTCTAAGCATTTTACACAAAAAAGTTAAACGGAAATGTTGTACATCTCAAAAAAACACAACTTTTTCCTATTAACATGAACACTCGAAAATGCTTAGAGTTCAAATTAAGAAGCTAAAATCGAATTTTTTACATTAAAATAGTTCGTTTTTCATAATAAAACTTTTTACGCATATGTTTTACAGAAAAACGTTCAACATATAAGTTATAGATATTTTAAAAATACAATTTTTTACCGGAATAATTATACGCTTAGAATGATTCAATATTTTATAAAACCCCAAAACTGATTTTTTTTTAAATAAAAATTTTAGTTTATCTCGATTATCTCTGCGAAATTAACTCCAATCGAGCTAAATTTTTTTTTACAAACTCGACCTATGCTAATATCGTGACAGAAGGAAATTGGACTTAATCCCATTCATACAAAAAATATGCGAACATGTTTTAGAATTTCGAAAAACGGTTTTTTGGTCATAACTCAAATTCTAAGCATTTTACACAAAAAAGTTAAATGTAAATGTTGTAAATCTTTAAAAAATACAACTTTTTCTTATTTACATAAATAATCGAAAATGCTTAGAATTCAAGTTAACAAGCCAAAATCGAATTTTAATACTAAAATAATTCGTTTTTCAAAATAAAACTTTTCAGGTATGTGTTTTACATAAAAATACTCAACATAAAACTTATAGATATTTCGAAAATACAATTTTTTACCGGAATAATTATACGCTTAGAATGATTTAACACATTATAAAACTAAAAAAACTGAATATTTAAAGAAAAATTTCAGTTGGCCACGATTATCTCTGCGAAATTAATTACAATCAATCCAAATTTTTTTTTATAAACTCTTTCTAGATTGATATCACGACAGAATAAATTTGGGCTTAATCCAATTTATACAAAAAAACCAGGTGAGCGCGAAACACAAACGTAGGGATGGCGAAGCGCGAACGCAGGGGGACTCAGGTGAGCGCGAAGCGCGAGCGTTCGGTCGGCCTTAAACTGCGCGTTTCGTTTCGCGTTTTGATCCCTTGCCATCACGGAGCGATGCAAGGCGGGGCAAGCCACGGAGGTCTTTCGGCCCGCAGGGCCGAAAACCGACTGTGGCGCGCTAGTTCTATTTTGTCCTTTGCCGCAGGTTTTCTCAGCAACTATAAGACAAATCAGGCTGAAATTTTGTGGAAAATACCAGGATATCTTTCTTCACAGTATGAACGGAGCAGAATTGACTAACACAAGGTAAAAGTCAATGTTACGTATATATAATATTCACTATAATTACTAATATTATCAACGTATATGTTACTTAATATTTAAAATTTATACTTTTTAGAAAAGTCTTCCATTCAAGCAGTGAAGAAACATATTGAGAAGATTTTTCATGCTGTCTGGTCTCAATTCATTATACGGATGCTGAGATTTCCTGCCGCAAAGGGAAAAAAGAGCTGAAAATGAGTGATTCTTACATGGGATTATTTACAATGTAAGTATAGATATATAATTTTTTTAAAATAGTTAAAAATATGTTAAATACCGTGTGAAGTTGCGGATTTGTAGTCGAAAATACTACTCTCGCGAACGTAAACTCACCCTGTGAACGGGCTACCTATCAACGAACCGTATTTAATTTAACAATGATTGTAAGTTGGACGCTCGGTTCGTTGACCGCTGCGCCGGCTGCTCAGCGGTGTATGAGATCTCTTGCCCGGGGTTGTGGATTACAAAAAGGGGGAATAGGGAACTCTCGTAAATAAACAACAACACGGATAATGTAAAACTGTCCGGCGTTTATTGAAATTATTAGAATTGCGGGAATTGAAAATGCACGTGTGATATTGTCCGACTGATGGCCGTCGACCGGCGGTTTCTCGCGAGCGTGCACTTGTAAGATTAACACGACAGTCTACCTGGCTGAAACTCGTGCTCTGCTCGTCCTCTCGTACGACGATGTCTCGTGCTCTGTAACTTCCCATATAGCACCCAACACTCTGGGAATATTGCTGGAATGTTGCTTTGGTAAGTAAAGTAGGATCAATTATGTTGCGGGAAGGTTACATAACCAGCTGGCCACGGTCAGGTAACATTGCTGCGAAGTCGAATAATATTGCAGTAAGCTTATTGTACATTCCCAGAACATTAATATATTATACATTTTTTATCGATTTTTTCGAAAAAATGTCTTCCCTATTGAAATAATACAGCAATGTTATGGTAACATTGCACAATGTTATCACAACATTACTGGAATATAATATCTTACAAAGGGATCAAAGAAAAATGGTTAAAAAAAATTTCTCCGGTCGGGATGTGAACCCAACTCCTTTCGCTCAGTAGACTCGCTCGTTATCCACTGTTGTTCTCAAATAATTTTGAACCTAGGTTATATTTTGATGGCCCTCGTTTATCTCTCATTTTAACCTACACATTAACGTCAATGACAACAACAAAACAATAGCTCAGTGGATAACGAGCGAGTCTACTGAGCGAAAGGAGTTGGGTTCAAATCCCGACCGGAGAAATTTTTTTTAACCATTTTTCTTTGATCCCTTTGTAAGATATTATATTCCAGTAATGTTGTGATAACATTGTACAATGTTACCATAACATTGCTGTATTATTTCAATAGGGAAGACATTTTTTCGAAAAAATCGATAAAAAATATATAATATATTAATGTTCTGGGAATGTTGAATAAGCTTACTACAATATAACTGTAATATTACTTTCCACGGATGGGTATGGAATACCGATCGAATCGATGTAATATTAAAACGGACATTCGACTTCGCAGCAATGTTGCCTGACCGTGGCCAGCTGGTTACGTAACCTTCCCGCAACATAATTGATCCTACTTTACTTACCAAAGCAACATTCCAGCAATATTCCCAGAGTGTTGGGTGCTATATGGGTTCGCGCGGCGCAAAACTTTCGCGGGCTACCTCTCAACACTGTGTAGTTGTGGAGAGTCGAACAGTAAGACAAAGTCTTTCGGAGGGAATCTTGTATCGCTGCTTTTCCTTCTATGCTCTCTGCTGCTCTCTGATGCTCAATGCACACTGACTGTCCTGCCTGTTGCGCCCGGCTTCCTCGCGGTCGCGGCGTCTCTTGCTATCTCCCTCGCACACATTAGTTTTTCCTATGTCTCTCTCTTTCGAACTTATCAAGTGATGTCGCGCATAGTACAATATATGTCATCAATCATTCAGCGCCCTCTTAATAATTAGTTCTGCTCTCGCGCGATATTCGAATTCGTCTTTATGTCCTAGTCCGGCTGTATTCTTCGTCTGGCTGATCTGTCGCATTCCCGCCTACCTATTTCATGCAACAAAGGTGGCGCATGTTCGCCTCGCTCAGGCACATACCGTGGACGGGGCCGCAGCCCTCCACTTTTTTCCAATATCGCACGAGGCTCAGCGCTTGCCTCTACTCTCCGATTATCATTCGCTCTGTCTCTCTCATCCATGCTCTGTCTCTCTTTCGCACGCATTCTGCTGTAGCGCTCGCAAATATAGCGGCGGTCGCTTGCACGCGTACGCCTCGTGGCTTCGCTCGCTGTGCTGCCGTGCGGTGTGTCCCTCTCTCAGCTGCTGCCGCTTCTTCTTCTCTTTTGCTCACTCGCGCGGCGCTGTGTGCTATTCTCTCTCTCTCTCTCGCTCTCTCGGGCTCGTGCGGCGTTGCGTGCTGTTCTCATCTGCTCACGCAGCGCTGGCCGTGGTTCTCACTCTCTCTTTTTTCTCTTGCTCGCTGACTGCCTGGCTGCTAGATTTACTTGTACCTGTAAACACCACCGGGTGTAAGTAACGTTCATTTTGCTATTATTCTACCCGGCTCAGGTGGTATCCAGGCGAGCCTCCGCTGATGGTAGACCGTCACAACCTACATTTTAAGTACGAGAAAGATTTTTTTATACTATGAATAAATAATTTTTTTCAGCCTATTATTTGTTAATATCTTTTTTACAGGTTTAGCTCAGGCATAACCCCTTAAAGTCGGTTTTGAAGGATGAAATAGTATCTAGGGAAAGGTATCCAACCTGTCCAGGTCTCCCCTACATGGTTACAAAGGTCCAAATGTAGTCTATGATTACTTAAGTTAAAGATAATATTGTCTATACTTTTAAAAGAAAAATACTGAAATAATTAATTATTTATTAGAACAATTTAATACTAATTTTATTTATGATTTTATTTTTAAATAATAGGTGTGTTTTGTTCCCTTAAATAGTGGATTGAATGCACTGAAATTAAGCACTAACAAGCGTAGGCAATGCAATAATTTAAATAATTATTTAAAATAATTTTCTTCATTTTTTATTTTTTAAGAAATGTTCTACTTAATCATACAAAAATTCCTTCATTCGTTGTAGCAAGCATGCAGAAAAACGTACAGTCCATTTTATCTACATGTATTTTTGAAATCCTACGAACAGTGCCAAAAGTCATCGAACACTGTATATTACGCCTTGACGGTATATTAGAATGAAAACAGCTTAAAATAAAATGTATTTCATAAATTTTTGAAAATATTTTTAGAAAATAAATGTTACAACTTAATAAAAATTGTACATGTAATTTTGAAAATCATTTTTATTTTCAGATTTCAAAGTTGTCGGATCCCCTTCTTAACCATTATTATTGCTGAATAATTAAGAATTTAATCATCACTTGGAGCCATGATTTTTACTAATGTCAACGTTTCGAGCCCAGTAAAGCTCCTTTTCGGGGCAATTAATAATAGTGATGATATTTAAAACAACATACTGACGAAAACCGTCCGGATCGCAAAAGCTTAAGGACTGACTTGATATGTAAGTACACAAATATACAATTTTTTACAAAAACTCCCGGTGTTGCTAGATGGTGATGCGACACTGCAGAGTACCGATTACAGACTGTAAAGGTCCGGATAGTTTTTCGTCACTATGTTGTTTTAAAAAACATCATTATTATTAATGATAATGATGTTTGACCCCGAAGAGGAGCCTTACTGGTCTCGAAAAGTTGGCGTTAATAAAAATCATGGCTCGAAGAGATGATTAAATTCTTAATTATTCATTTTATCAACATCGAGTATTACAACTACATTACATTATTATTGCTCACAAACAGTTTTTGAAACCTTTTACAAAATCAGATATTATTCTATGAGATAAGTAGAATAATTTTGCTTGTAATTATTAGATATAAAGGGTAGTCCGCAGTGGAATTAAATACTCACTTGTTTGTACGAAATAAAGACACATAGTGCCTCTTTTATTGATATATATATATATATACACACACACACACACACACACACACACACATACATAAGATAACTCTAGATCTCGATATTACAAGTATAAAGTTGAACAAAGGATTGTTTACAAGTATCACTCTGCTCTAGGCGAGAGTCGCAAAGCAAGTGCCATATTCTTCGAAGCTACGCTCACGTTCGTCTCTCTGCGCTCGCTATGCTTTAATTTGCCTGTAGATGTCACTGCGAAGGGGGCTCATTGTTCAATTATGCTTACAGCCACCAACACTTCCTTCCAATGTGCTTCCTTTAACTAATCATTCTCATCGTTGATTAGACCTGAAATCAGAAAGAGAAATACAACTCTTCTCCTTGTTTCTATAATGTTAGTCTTTAAACGTTTTCAAAATTTTGTTTTGTCTCTAAGGGTTGCATGTGCCGGAGGACGTAGGGGTTTGGTCGTAATGCCAGCAATATTCTGTTTAGTATTTATACACTTTACCACTACTTTGTCTTTTATTACATAGCTCTTAATAAAATCTCCATTAGTTTGTGTGATTTGGTATTTCGTACCAGTGATCTCTCTTTTTCTCAATTTTCTCTGAATTTCTTCTACACTGTCATCGAAGTTTTTGAGCTTGTATAATCCATCCAACTCTGTGCATTTGCCAGTAGATTTGTTATCACACCAGACAGTTACTGGGTAAATTGTTTTATCAGTAATATCTCTTACTGATTTATCTGGTGAGACAAGTTCTCTACAGGCTTTACTCATGGCTAAGTATTCAACCTCACACGTAGATAAAGACGTGTAATTCTGTTTGTAACTTTCCCAGTCACTGCATTTCCATACACTTCCACAATATAGCCTAGCAATATAGTCAATTTGGATTCTTCACAGTCTCTAAAACTTGCATCTGTGAAAGCTTTCAGATTTTCTCCATGTTCTCTGTAAATTCATCCCATTTCAGTGGTTCCTCTCAAGTAACGGAATATTCTCTTGGCTTCCGTTCAGTCACTGGCTATATCTGGCCTAGTAGTACTGGTCAAGTAGAGTAAGCTCCCTATAGCCTCTCTATAATTTTCTTTGCAAGATGTTTCACGTTCTCTAATTTTCGCCGGTGCTACGGAAGTTCTATTCTTTACTTAACGCGGAGCCATAGGAGGACCTTGAGTCCTACATTCACTCATCTGAAATCTCTCTGGTATTTTCTGAGTGTACTCAGATTGGTTGAAACTCATTGTGTGATATACTGGATCTCTCTAGATTTTTATCCCTAGAAACACTTTGGGTTCTACCATGTTTTTTTTCTCAAACACTTTGCATATATTTTTTCTTACTTCTTTCACTTTCTATGAATCATTTCCCAACAGTAAGATATCATCTACATAAAGAATTATCATTACCATCTTGCCTTGATTCCTCCAAGTAAACAAACCTGATTAATTAAGGTCTCTTTCCAATCCTAGCTTCTTTACGAAGTCATACAAAGCCTTCTTCAGTTTCCATAATTTGTCCTGTCGAATATTCTCTAAACTTTCAGGAACTCTCATAAACACATCTTCTTCTAACTGACCCTTGAGGAAGGCTGTTTTTACATCTAGTTGAATAACGTTTAAGTCATATTTATTTATAACTGCTAGAGCTGATCTGATTACAGACATTTTAGGTAAAGGAGCGTGTGTATCACAAAGTTTATATTTATTATTATCGCTATCACCCCTGATCACAAATCAGGCTCTATATTTCTCTTCTCCATTTTCATCTATTTTTCTGTTAAGGACCCATCTTGATCCAAGTATATTTACCTTTTTCCACTCGGATAGTTGCTCGGGTTTCTCTCTAATCTCTCATGCATTGTTGTCGTTCATAGCTTCTAGTTCTTCTCTAATAGCATTGAGCCTTTATTTTTATTCTCACAGTTCATTGCTTTGGTATAGCTTATTGCATCTCTATTTGATTTTGCCAATCTTACATATAGGTTTTCATCTTCGAGCGCTACTTCAAATTTCTCTCTGTTACCTCATTGCGTTTGATACACAAAGTTGGGACCTCTATTTGGAACTTCTTTGGCTCCCCTCTTAAACTTCGTCTATTTTCAGAGTTCATTATATTTTCTTTCAAAGCTTTTCTTTTTGTAGTTTTGTCTCTTTTAGGTATCATAGTTCCCTCGGCTTCTGTCTGTACTGTGCCTGTTGTATTTCTCTCTGAACCTTCATGTCATCAAAAATCTGTGTGTTTATGGTTACCCTAATAAATATCCTGACGGTATATATCTTATCAAAATACTTTTTATAGCTTTTTCCGAAAGCTTGTTTTCTGGAGTCTGTATTTTGATGTATGTCAAATATCCAAATCTTCTCAGATCTTCAATGTGACTCTTCATTTGTTGATTGATCATCTGTAACGGACTCTGAAAAGTTATCGCCTAATGCTGTGTTTGATTATAAACATACACTGCTACCTCTGCAGCTAGTACCCACATTGTCGACGGTGCTCCAGACTCTATCATCAAGGCTTTGATTCTCTTTTGAATTGTCTTATTGAATCTTTCAGGTATACCATTAAGTTCTGGAGTGTATTGTGGAGCAAAATCTCTGCTTATGCCTTCTGTAGTCATAATTTCTGCAAATTTTCCACCTGTAAATTCCTTACCATTGTCTCCTTTTATGTAGCAAACTTTCTCGTTCTTACCTAGCAAATTTATCATCTTCTTCTTTTCTTCTCTTCTTCTTTCTTAGGTATCTCTTTAGATTTATATCAGCTTCACATTTTTGATTCACACAATATGCTCTCGCATATCTGGATTTATCATCTATAAATACTACAATCCATCTGTTTTCTTCAGAAAAGGAAGCTGGTATTATATTTTCCATTGTACCTACGTGAATCATATGAAGTGGTCTGTCAGCTCAACTTCTATAATTTTTGACTGGAAGACTTTCCATCTTTACCAATATACACGACTGGCAGTCCAGTATTTCTCTAACGACTTTTACCTATTTGAGTTCCTCTTCGTTTTTCTGTAGATGTTTAATGTAGTCCAAGATAGTAAATCCTAGCCTCATGTACCATAACATACCTTCTGATTATATTCACTTGTCTGACTTTTGTTGTTCTCTAAAATCTCTTTTCTGAAATATCTACTAAGTTTCTCCAAGTCTTCTTCTTTTAGTACTTCATTCAAATTCGTAACTTTTCACTTAAGATTCATTTCCTCTGGGCTTATCTCTATTTCATCTATGATTTCCAGTACTTTTTCTCTTCCAAACTCTGGCGGATCTCCTCTCGACTTTGTTGGACTCTATACATTTGATATTTGCTCCGTCTGAAATTCAGACATCCTCCAGTGAAACCAAATGTGCCGTTATTTGATGTATCTTCAACCTCTCCGTACCTGAATCTCATGCCTCTAAATTTACTAACCAATTTGGTCGTTTGTAGTAACCAGTTATTAGATTTTCTCCGGTATTGTTATCTACTATTCTCAATTGCGAGTTATCTAGATAAATACCGCACCCCGCTTCTGTAAATTTTATTAGTGACAATAAATTATTTGATGCATCCTTGGCGTGTATAATATTTTATAAATGCGTTGCTCTATTATCTCTATTCTCCTCTATGAAAAGATTTCTTCTGCCATCAATCTCTATGTAAGCCGACTCTTTCATATTTGCACTGAATATTATTTCCTAAATAATACACGTCTTTCAATCAACAATTTTATGAATAAATACTTAATTCGGCAAACGAAGCTCTGAGATATTAATACTTCAGTTTAATTATATTGTGTTGTATTCTGGCCAAACACATCGAATCATAAACTTTCTATCATGAAACTGAAGCAGCACAAGCTATGATTCATAGTCGAATAGGTGACCGCAATAATGTAAATCTCTTAAATTTAAAAAATTCTAGTTTTTTAAATTAATACTAATCCACTGTCCAACGGATTTTCGAGAATGTTTTTTGCGATATAAATAGTGATAATTTAGTTGAAAATGTTGTGCATACTTTTATATAGTACGTTCTGCATACATCACTGCAGATTTCTATACAGGTGAATTCTATGTACAAGAAAGGTACAAGCATAAATGTATATATTTCAGCACAAATTTTTGCAGATGCTTATTCCGAAATTTGAGCAAAAAATATGGGTAAAAATGTGCATAATATTTTCAGAAGAATTTACTACATAAAAGAATGAGCAAGATTTTGTAAAGAGATGTTTATACAAGTTTTTGTAGAACAGAATTGGCATGCTGGTAAATTGTATTCCAAAAACCTACACAAATAACTACAGATTATTCTAAATATATTCTTTATAAATTAACATACGTACTTGTACCTACAGCATTCTATTCAAATTCATGTACGTTTCTTGCAGATATTCTTATACACTTATCTACATATAACTCTACACACACACTTATATGATTCCCTAAATAATTCTCTATCTACACTACAAAATTTTCTGCACATTTCTTTCATAAGGTAATACGAACCTCGTTATTCTTCAAACGCAATAGTCAACTATCCCTGCATAGATCTTTGTTTAAAAACAAGGTTTTGTGCATGTACTGAAAACTATAGAATAATACCACAAAAATTATGTGCACACTTTTGTGCACAAAATAGCTTTAAAAACCATAATCAAATATCACTGTAATAGTTATAAAAAAATATAATACGCACACATTATTCCGTGGAGATTATTCTATAGATTCATCTATTATATTTATTAAGGGGTTATGTCTGGTTTAAGGAGACCTGACATTTATAAAAACTGGAACTAAAAATGATTTTTAAACTTTCAATTATTTTAAAATTAACTAAAATATTTTTTATCTAAAAAGATGTCTAAAATGCAGTAAAACTATAAGAATTTTAGTTCTTTTGCTTTCTCAAAGAGAAAGTTTTGTAAGGCTGCAAACATTGAAATCGAAAATTTCCACAGTTTACGTGTTCCTCCAATAGAAACATTTGTTTTTAAAAAGTGTATGTATGTATGTACGTACGTACGTACACCTGAGTTAAAATGAAACTTAAAATTGTTGCGACTCCCGTCTTGTTCTGCGCATGTCAGCTGACATTTGGTGACCGATCACGCTGACACCGTTTTCCATTCGGAAATTAGGTCACCTTACTTCCCGCGGTAAACGTGACGTCGCGTGCCCGATCAGTTCACATGCGCGGAACAAGGCGGGAGTCGCGAAAATTCAAAGTTTCATTTTAACTCAGGTGTACGTATGTCAAAATTTGCCCGGGGCATATCTCTGGAACGAATCGATAGAACAAGCTCAAATTTCGCGTGCAGACTGATTGAGTTCCAACTTATGTTTTATTAAAATTTGGAGACAATTGGATACAATTAACCGAATTTTTTAGAATTTACACAAAATTTTTAAAATTATTTTTTTCAAAAAACTACATTTTTGATCCATGTATACCACAGATGTACAAAATCTAATTCCGTATTCTGAAAGATCATTACATTCCCTTCAAAAATATGTCTACTTGTTACCACTTTATCATTACCGTTGACTTTTAACCCATTAACGGCCACGTCGACATTTCACTGTTGATTGATTTTGGATCAGTACAAGACGTGAAATTAACTAACTATTATAAAGAGCAACATATTCTTATGTAAAAAAAGTTGCTCTCTCTGAATTGAAGTCAGATATGAAAAATTCGGCACCAAAAATTAAATACGGCCGCCTAAACATACCTAAAATTCAAGCATCGACTGCGCACCTTTTAATTTAATTTTACCTGGAAAGTTGAATTTTTGCTTTTTCAAAAAAGCTTTGTAATGATGAAAATTATAAAATCGAAAATTTTTGTTCATTTCAATATTTTAACTGGTCTTCTTTAGTCGGGGAATCAGGGATTTTTGGCTGGCAATTTTTCCACAGTCAGTTTTATTGTCAGAATGTACAATTGATGATGTCCTGATTATGTGATAAAAACGCCTAGAATGGAGCTGGTCGGGAACATTGTTTTTCCGAAACTTTACAGCAAAAAATGCATTTTTTTACTTTCATCAAAACAACTTTGTTATTATTGATTTTACGACAAAATGACTTGCTATAAAAGTGTTCTAGAATCGAATTTCCTATGAAATAGGTTAAGCCGAAAATTAAAAAATGACTTTTTTTTATCGTTAACTGGTTGAAAATGGTAATATAATTCTAAAACATATTTATCGTAGTAACTAAGAAAATACACTTTTTAAAGCGAAACTTCACAGTATTTGAGATTTTAATATAATAATTTCCTGTCCGGTCTTGTTATCTGAAAATAGCGGTCCTTTGTAAAATTATTAATTAAAGACTTTGAGTGGCAGTAATATCGAAACCTGCTTATGAAATTTGATCAAACAACTTCTAATCGATTGTTTATAACGTACTTAATAATCGCTAAGAAACTTTTTTACCAATGTATAACAACATTTTTAAGAATAAATGTTTTTTAGTAGGCTTTTATCTCGGCTCATTTTAAAGTTAAAAATATGTGGTAAAATGCATCTTAAAGTACATAAAATACCATTAATTTTCATATAATTTTTGTAACGATTGGACCAACAGGAGACAAGATAAAAATTTTTTCAATCGTCGATTGCGCTGAAACTGCTTGATATTTTTTGTTGAAATTAATCACAGTGTTTGTTAAATTGTTACTTTAGATAATGATATTTTTCCCGAAAACTTTAGATGCCTTAGTTCGTCTAAAACGATCGATAAGCAATGCGAAATCAGCGCGCGCGCCACGCGACTGCTTCAGCCGGGTGGCGCGATGATGGGAGAAGCGACGGGGTCGCGCCAGACAGTTTTCGAGAACCTTAGTTGTAAATTTATTGTCTAGGCAACCAAAGTAGCTATTGTAATAATTTTTTTTTCATTTCGCATGTTTTTTTCTGAGCTTTTTGGCTTTGTTAATTAAATTCTAATAAAATCAATACAAATGCCTAAAATTTTCATTTTTTGGACGAATTTTTAGATTTTTCTTAATTAAGGGCACCAACCACTTTTAAAATCTGAAATAAAAAAAATTTTCAAATAATTTTTAAATTGTTATAGTCAATTAGAATTGAACTAAAACATTTTTAATCTAAAAGTATATACAAAATATAGTAAGATTAAATTTTTATTGTCCTACTTTGAGTCTAATATACATTCATGTCAGCGTAGACACTGTTCGATGACTTTTGGCACTGTCCGTAAGATTCCAAGTGTACGCATAGATAAAATGGGCTCAATTTCTTTTTACAAGCTTATTATAGTATTAGTTTCCGTATAAACAGAGGAATTTTAATTTAAATGAGAAGAACATTTGAAAAAAAAATGATTTAAAATCTAATGGTTTTAAAAATATTATTTAACACATTTTATTTTTTTTCAAATGTTCTACTCATTCAAATTAAAATCCCTCTGTTCATACGGAAACTAATACTATAATAAGCTTGTAAAAAAAATTTGAGCCCGTTTTATCCAAGCATACACTTGAAATCTTATGGACAGTGCCAAAAGTCATCGAACAGTGTCTACGCTGACATAAATGTGTATTCGGCTCAAAGTAAGACAATAAAAATTTAATCTTAGTATATTTTGTATATACTTTTAGATTAAAAATATTTTAGTTCAATTCTAATTGATTATAACAATTTAAAAATTATTTGAAAATTTTTTTTATTTCAGATTTTAAAAGTGGTGGGTCCCCTTAACGCAAACTATATATAAATATTGCTCTGAAAATATTATTACATTTATATACATGTTATAACATATATGTTAATATAAATAATGTTGAGAATATATACTATACACAGAAGAAACTTAGTAAGATTCTTTAGTGAGGATAAGTGTTAAAGTTTGCAATTGAGAATAGATAGGTATATCTATACAATTACACATACCGTGGTACGTATTCGTGCTGCATACGTGTGTATATATGCGCTGCATATGTGAATATGAGGAAATCCGTATTTTTCATTCACTTTTTTGCTCCAAAAAATTGCTGAAAAAAGCTCGGACTATATCAACCAGATAGTATATCCACGAAAATAATGTATCCACGAAATCTTTGTGATTTTATGCAAAGATTATTACATATTTTTTAGAAAAATATTCTGGACTTTTTCAAATGCAAGGCTAAATAGAAATATAAGTAGGCTTAAAATATAGTAAAAGAGCTGTCATTCAATCCAAATTTGTCTAGATCAGATGTACTGATCAGAAGTCACGTACTTTTGAAATCAACGAATTTTGCTTTAGACTCCCTTTAAACTGTTATCAAAATTCTCGATTTTACAGTTTTGTCTTTCAATCCTCGTAACTTTTGATTCAGAGACTCGATTTTAACGTTTAATAGCTCAAATAAAAGCTCTTTTCTGCAACATTTTTTTTGCAACTTTTGGGGGCAAAAACGTGAATGAAAAATACAGATTTCCTCATATTCACGTAGGCAGCGCATATATACATACGTATACGGCAAGGATTAATGCACACAGCATGTGTAATTATGTAAATACGTCTATCTATCCCCATAATTGCAAACTTTAATCCACACTAAAGTATCTTACTAAGCTTCTTCTATGTATAATATATATTCCGAATATTATTACATGTTATAACATGTATATAATGCACGCGCGTAAGTACAATAATATTGTCAGATCAATATCAAGGGACGCGATTGCGCCACGATGGCAAGCGTAAGTTACGTCAGTACGTATGCCGCCGTCGGGCGTTAGCCGGACCCTATTTTACTTCCCATAGAGCTTCTTGGAAACTAGGCGTACGGTTTTCTTCACATTGACAGTTTTGTTTCTTACATATGAGCACTCAAATGAAAGCTTGCGACAAAACTAACAAATTTACGTCAAGGTCATATTTTGTGAAATCGCTTCTATCAACAGATATTGTGAAATGAAAGGCTTCTCAATTCTCCTCAAGGGAGAACAATTGTTCGACAAGTATCCGGTGACGCCACATCTACGTTATTCTGGGCTATAGAGATGAAATTTAGCTCACGTTATTTTTCTGCAGACGATGTTTTTATCCGTAGTGTTAACAGTATTATTTTAAATCAACGTGAATTTAAAAATATTTGTATAAATATTCAAAATAGGGTTAAATAATAATAACAAAAATATTTTAAAACAATGCCAAATATAATTAATTTTCTTTTAACGTACTTCTGTTTACACCGCCGTTATGAAAAAATGATTTAATAAGAACACAATCAGATGAGTATTTTGTTTTATATTATATAAATATTATATATATATATATATATATATATCCTGTCGAAAAGAAAGAACCTAATCCTAATTGTGTGTATATATATATATATATATACACACACAATTTCAGAAACTTATTCTTTGTTTAAATGTTATCTTTTATTTTTCAGATTTTTATAAGTTATTATTTCTTATGTAATAAGGTTATACGCTTGGAGAATATTGAAGAATAAAAAAATTAATTATGAATTATATAGTATTTGTGTTGGAGAGGTAATAAAATAATCAGACACGGGTATAGTATCTTTTACATTTTTTTATTGATTTTGATTATTGGGTTGCGTTGTTTGCCGTCTACTACCTCTTCCTCAGCCTCTTTTCCATCTTTTTGGGTTATCCTATTCATAAATTGTGCCCTACAGGTCGTCTCTGCAGTCGACATCGTTATTCGATTCAAAAAATCTGCAAGATTTTGCAGATTTTGTTAGTAGGGATTAAGTAATCTCATGAAATATGGTCTTCTTCTTAAATTTCTTCCGGCTCTTACACCTCATCTGCCAAAAATGTTAATTTTTAATTTAATATTCAAATATAAAATTTAATAATTTATATCAGTACAATATAAATAAACTTTTTGTAAACCGATTCTTTGCTTAAATGTTTTTATTCATTTTTCAGATATTTTCTATTTCCATTAGGAGGTTATACACAACTGTCTGGTTATATAGGGATGGAATTCCTGTGACAAGCTAGTGAAGTGAAAAAAGTATTTTTATTCAAGAAAAATTTATTGTTAAGTTTAGAAATCCAACTACATTAGAGTGAGCGTGTTATTATTTGATTCCATAGATTAAATGTATCCATTTAATAATGGGTCACTAAATATATGAACTTTGATAACTTTTATGCAGAATAATAAAATTTTATGTTTAAGAAGTGTTTTGTCGTAACATTTATTATAGTTACGTATTACAAAATTACAAAATCATAAAAACGATTAAAAAAAATTACAATCGCAAGTGTTCATGCTACATACGCCACAAGGTTTGATCATTACTAAGGTAATGTATTTAGTTCAATTAATCACAGGGATTCTATCACAACTTTAAAACATTTATTCGTTGGACATTGAATTTAAATAAGACGTACAATTTTATGTGGGTGAGGTCCAAGCGCGAGAAAGAGCGCGGATGTACGTTTAGATGGCGGCGTGGCTTGCGCACGCGACTCCTTGGACAGGCGAATAGGCCGGATATTCTCCTCACCTGCCGATGCTCCAAAACTCCTCTCTCTCTCTTTCTCTCTCTCGCTCTCTCTCTCTCTCTCTCTCTCTCTCTCTCTCTCTCTCTCTAACTCTCTTAGCGGGTTGCAGGCAAGCGGGAATAAGTAACAGCGTTTAGTCTAAATTTATTTGATTTTAAATACAAATGGCGACACGCCATGTTAGCATAGTGGCTAAGCGATGGCGTGAAGATATGGCTTGCTTGTATGCTGATGCTGATACGGCTAGAGGTGCCGCTCACGCTGCCGAGGCGAAAGAAGATGTCAGAGACACGACGAGCTAATACTTGTCGGGGTCCGCGCACGGCTATAGGAGTTGCTTGAGCCTGCGCGTGGTGACGATTGTTGTAGAGGAAGACGGAGGATCCACAATTTTACCTACAAATACCAGCGTGAAAAATTGAAAACAGATTGCATTGGTACTTTTAGGTTAGCTGTCTATACTGAACTGTACACTGTGGACTTCATGGCCTTAGCGTCTAAATCATCAGTATAAGTATCAATATGAACATCAAAAGTTAACTATATGTATCGTTTTAACATATTAAAACCAATTTGTATACCAAATATCAGCCTTCTAGCTATAATAGATTTTTAATGAGGCGAAACCCGTAATATTCAAAATGCAGCAATCGTAACTGGTGAATGATTAATTATTTCAATTATATTCTTCGCACTTATTTAACATTTATCATAGCTAGAGGACTGAAATTTGGTCCACAAATTTGTTTTAACATGTTAAAATAATATATGCAATTGACTTTATCTAAGAACTTAAAGTTTAGATTTTCATATTGTTACCTACATGAAAACTTAGACTTTAATTCCATGAAGTCGACAGTGTAAGTATTTATGTGAAAGTCAAAATTATATGTTCTTAGATAAAATTAATTGCATGAATTGTTTTAAAATGATAAAACCAATTTGTATACCAAATTTCATTCACTGGTTAAGATGGTATTTTGAATATTATGATCTTTGCCTCATTTAAAATCTATTATAGTTAGAGCGCTACAATTTGGCATACAAATTGGTTTTAACATGTTCAAACAACAATGCAATTAACTTTATCTAAGAACTTATAGATTTGTTTTTCATATTGATACCTACCTGAAAATTTAGACACTAAATCCATGAAGTCCACAAAATTATACGTCTTATTTAAATTCAATGTATGTGGCATCCTAATAACATATTGACTTGTAAGTTTTGAATCGCATATTGACGATTTTATTGCGATCAACGTTATAATACCATACCATGATTAGTTAAAAAATAATTAAATAAGTTGGAATTACACGTGATACTATAAACGTTGTAATAATATATAGGATCTACAACTCCTAGTATTTAAATCGTAAATTTGATATTATGGGAGCATTTACGATATCAAGCCGACAACAAAATCTGCGCAAATTATGCCAAGATATCAATAGATTCTATTTGAAAATTCTGGGCAGAAGTTAATTTTAGGCAGAAAAGGTCAATTTTACAATTAGTAAATGTAGAATTGACATTTCTACTTCCAATAAAAAATGTTTCGTATTCAAAAAACTTTTCAAATATTATAAAACATAACCAAAGCAGTTAAAAATCAAATGTAAGACCCAGATTTAGCCGCAGTGAGATGGTGTCATCTTGAAAATAAAATTTCAAATGTAGTGTAATGCAGAAAAGTAGGTTAATAGTTTGAACATCAAATTTGATGCATGATCCCTTTTCGATGTATGTTTTATTATGTTTCTCAAGATATGATATGATTCACAAACAGGAAGACTTACTTTGTTGTCTAAATGACGAATCGACATCTATGCTTTAGAACAAAGCAGACTTTCCGCTTTTCAAAAACTTACCAAACTTCTCGAATACTATGAAACATAGAGCAAAGGGCCAGAAATAAAGTATAAGATTGATATCTAGATTTAGCATTAAAGATGTTGTGTCATTTTAAAAATAAAATTTTTAATTTGTTACGATCCATTAAAATTAGTTAATCCTTTGGACTTTAAATTGGATGTATGGTTCTCAGATGTACGTTTTGTTATGTTCATAAAGAAAGATCATGATTTACAAAGAGAAAGGTCTACCTCGTTGAATAAACGTGTAATTGAAATCTATGCTTTAAGAAAAAGTCGACTTTCTGCTGTACAAAAGATTACCAAACCTCTCAAATATTATAAAACATATACCAAGAATTAGGAAAAAAAAGTATAAGATCTAGATTTAGCTTTAGTGAGACAGTGTCATTTTAAAAATAAAATTTCAAATTTCGTGCTATTAATAAACTCGATCACAACCCCTTCATATATTTTTTGTTGTCTCTGCTTTATGGCAAAGTATACCTTCCCAGTTCCACAAACTTTCGAAACTTTTCAATTCTTACAAAATGTATACTAAGGAGTCACATAAGATATATAAGATCTGGGTGTAGTTTTAGTACGGAGATAATAACATTTTTCAAAGCAAAATTTTACATTTAGTGATTTATCTCCTAAAATTGATTAATTGTTTATACTTTAAAATCATAAAACTTCGACTTTTTGGAGTATATTTTATAGTGTTTAAAATTTTCGGAGAGTAGAAAAGACATTTTTTCACAACATGACGCGTAAAGTGCGTACTGTATACGCCCTGCGAGCGAATTACAGCATACGCATTTTACGCTTCTCGTGCAGAAAAATAGTATATGCACCACGGGAGTAAATAAAGAATGCATAAAATCGCATATTTATCGCCCTCACCTTCGGCTCAGGCCATAATTATATGCGATTTGAGACATTCTTTCTTTTTACTCCCGAGGTGCATAATCTACTATTTTATAAATATGATTTTGAAGTGTAATGAATCAATTTGTTTCTAATTATTAAAAGAATGAATTAAAAGAAATTATGAAATGATTATTAGATATGATCTAAGTTAATCAAAGCTCTGTGTATTTAATAAGTTATTAATTATTATAATTATGTTACTTCAAAAAAAAAGCCGAGTGGAAAAATTCGTACAAAGACGAAAGTATAATAGCAGTATACGTTTAATCCAAGCTTTATGTGCTTGGTAAGATAATAATTATTATAATTAAGTTACTTGAGTGAGTCGAAAGAATTGGATTATCATTAACTTATCTCCGAAATCCAAATCCAAGCTGTTGACAGTGTCTGAAAACTGAAAGCAACATTTACACAAAGTACCATATTTTTTTAGAACAAAACATAATAAAATAAATATAAAAAACTTATCTGGACTGAATATAAGTGGTATTTTTGATGAACAGATAGAACTGAAAACGGCAAACTGCGACGATAAATCATAAAAAAAATGATCCAATAATATGCTTATTTGCCCCATAATTAAAAGACCGAACGATTCAATTTGATGGTCTTATAAGAAAAGTAAACAAACTTAGCAGACGTTACGTAAAAAGCAGCTGATAGAAACGGACTAAGTCTGACTCACTTAAAGTGCATAGTATAAATTAAAATTAAAGCATACTATACATATCATCCCATTCCGTCCTATCCTATCCCGGAATATCAGGTGCCGCCATGCCTGACCACTTCGTTTTATAGGTAATGTGTGTATAGATTAGTGTATACACTATCTATCGTGAATTTATCCCTCGGTATTCTTTGATATTTGTGTGAGGAGACTCTATCGATCTCTCCGAGGTAGTTTGTAGGGAAAAATTATTACACAATTTTTCCCGTTTTCGACGTTTCGGTGAACATTATCACCCTCAATAGGAAACTGTCAAATTTTATTAAAAAGTCATTTAATACAAAATTCTAAAATTGTTATAAAAATAAGCCAATATTAACAAACTTACAAGAATCGGCGCACATGTATCGAATGATTTAATCCTTCTCCAGCCGTTCGCGGGCGGGGAAGGTGATAACAAGAACGGTTGTTATTATTCCGGCTCAGTCGACTACTGTTTCGACAATATGGAAGTAATAACCGATCCTCGCATTTATATGCCTCCGAGAGTCGCACACTTTAGAAAAGTTTTGTTTACATATAGTTGATCAGTCTTTCGCATTCGCATGTGTACATCTTATGTCCCTCTATCCTTAGTTTTATTTCTCAAACGATATAATAAGTGTGTGTACACTTTACTGAGTTTCTGTGTGTCCTCTCTCTTATTTTCGTGTTATAGGGTTATTATTGAAAATTTTGAGCGAATTATCTATATGCATTGAATAGATCATAACAAAATCGAATTTATTGCCATGCCTGCTTAGGTCCTTCTAGTGCATATTTTGCTGGTGCTAAATAAATTCTACGTTAACAGCTGGAACACTTTAAACACATCCTACCTCAAAAGCTATAAATTCATATAATATATTTAATAGATGTTCACTATAACTTGTTTTTTAAACGTATAAGTAGTGAAACCCCCCCACCCCCCAAAAAAAAACTTTTTCAAGGTAAAAGATTGGCAAGTATAAGATTGTTTCTTCATTTAAATTAAAGATTAATTTTCAAACTCTCCACAAGCCTTATGTAGCCAAAAGTCTAAGTATTTATTTTATCATCTAAATTAAATATTTTAAATTTCTCGATAAACCTTATACCTTTTATAACTTCTTAACAAGACTGTATGCTTATATACATCAACTTGGAAAATCTAAAACTCTCATCAATAAAATATGTATATTCGTAAACAGCTTCGCATTAGGGGTCCATTGAACTGACAACCATGTTTCTTCCATAAAAAAATTGCAGCACGATCTCACTATATCATGTTGTTTAATCTTTTGCGATTCACTTATTCAGTAGAAGGCAATCCTAGCAGAAAGGTCTATTTGATGGTGACTGCATTTAATATTGTGTCTATATATTATGCGTTAATTAAGAAAAATCTAAAAATTGTGTAAAAAATAGAAATTTTAGGCATTCGTATTGATTTTTCTTATCAAAATAATGTGCAGATATTTATGCAGAGATCTATGCAGAATTCTCTGTAGAGCTCTGCAGGGCAATCTGCAGGGCTCTGCAGAGCAATATGCAGGGTTCTCTATAGGAGGTCCAAATTCTCTGAAGATCGAAGCAATTCAGAAACCTCTGTAATAATCTGTGCAATAAGCTCTATAGAGAATTGTACATAAATTACTGCACACGCATGAACATTGTTCCTCTGTAGAGAATTTGGATCTCCTCCAGGGAACACTGCAATTGTTCTGCAGAGCTCTGCAGAGAATATAAATATCTGCACATTATTTTCATAAGGGTTTATAAGAATTAATAGAGCCAGAAAGCTCAGGAAAAAACACGCCAAATGAAAAGAAAGTGATTACAATAGCTACTTTGGTTGCTAAGATAATAAGTTTACAACTAAGGTTCTCGAAATCTGTGTGTCACGAACCCGTCGATCCTCCCATCATCTCTCCTGTTCGTCCAATCGTTACAAAAATTATTTAAAAATTCGTGGTATTTTATGTACTATAAGATGCATTTTACTTTATCTTCTTAACTCTAAAATTAGCTGAGATAAAAGCCTAGTAAAAATATTTATTGTTAAAAATATTGTTAAATATTGGTACAAAAAAGTTTGTTAGCGATTATTAAGTACATTACAAACAATCGATTAGATGGACAAGACTGGAAATTTTTGATTGTTCATACTAAAATCTCAAATACTGTAAAGTTTCACTTTTAAAAGTTGATTTTCTTAGTCACTATATGATAAATGAGTTTTATAATTATACTACCGTTTCCAACCAGTTAACGCTAGAGAAAGTCGTTTTTTAATTTTTGGCTCAATCTGTCTTAGAAAAAATTTAATTCTATGCAACTTTTATATCTAGCCATTTTGTCGTAAAATCAATAATAACAAAGTTGTTTTGATGGAAGTAAAAAAACGGCGTTTTTTGCTGTAAAGTTGCAGAAAAACAATGTTCATAATCAGGACATCGTCAACTGTACATTCTGGTAATAAAACTGACCGTGGAAAAATGTGCTAAATCTTGCTGTTCTAAACTCCCTGACTCCCCGACTAATTAATTTTTGTAACTCAACATCAATTTCATATATTTTTAGTTCACAATAATTTACTATAGTAAACAGTTAAAGAAACGCATTTTCTTTGAAAAAGCATACTGCTACTCATTTAGCAGCAGTTTGCAGTATTTTGCGTATTGCTCTTTGTAATATATAGTAAATTTTTCGTATTGTACAGATCAAAAATCAATCAACTGTGAAATTTCCGCTTGGCTATTAATGGGTTAAAGGAACGCACTTCCATTCAGAAAGCATACTGCTACCCAGTTAGCAGCGATTTTTTGATTATTTTAAATATAGTAAACTCTTATTGTAATATCCCGTAGGGCTGCCACTATAAAATTTTAAAACAAAAATTATTTTTTGAGATACGCCCTTTTCAAAATCGTGACTGAGATGAGTCCTTTTTGAAGCAAACTCCCTATTAGAACATATATATATATATATATATATATATACATATGCTTATGTCATTGTAAAAAAAATTGTAAAAAATTGTAAAATGTAAAAGAATTCTAAGAAGCGAAGTATTCCTGACATTTTTATAGGAAATGAAACAAAATTATGAAAAATATCAAGAATACTTTTGGTTTTGAAAATTTCAATGACCTAATTCATGTTTTGAGATTAGAAAAAGTAGCGTAGATAATTTGCAGTGAAAAGAGCTATATTCATGGCTGTTTTGGTCTGAATCCAAGAGAGCAAACCCTGAAAATTTTCAACTTTAATGTTTAAATTGCATTTATGACTGCTGAAACATATGGATGTATTATTTTGATAGTATTTTTTTTAATTTAATTTTTAAAAAAAGTGTTCTAAACATTTTGGTTGAAACCCGCTTTCCTCAGGAGCTACACATTTTTTCAACAAAACTTCAAAAATCCTGATTTCACCAATTTTGACCCTCTGCAGGTCGAAAGAGCTTGATGGAAAAATTCTAAAAAAAATTTAAGGAGTTGTATTACTCCGAGAGGAAGAGATTTTGGATAGTTTGAATTAAAAAAAAATTTTAGCCAATCGATCTCACAGAGAATCAACTATGTATATATAGATATATATAGATATACATAGCTATGAAAATTAGTAGAACTAAAAGGATTTTTCATCCTGCTAATTCTCGAAATGCCGAAAAAAATTTTTATTCCATCAAATTTTTAGTTAACCCATTAACGTCCAAAACAGAGAAACAGTAACACTGTTTTCAACCGTAAATCTATCATACATTCCGCGGATATATTCAAATCAAACATACTTTTTCTTAAGTATTTCTTTCTCTACTTTCCATTTCTGGTATCAAAATTGCGAAGTTTTCACTCAAAAATCCAATGTGGCGACGTTTACAAAAAAAATGCAAAATTTCGATACTTTTTTTTTAAATCCAATTTCTTGCTGTATTAACATTGAGGATGGAACTTTATTTTTCAACTATGAGTGCATAAATGAGTTGTACTTTAAATTGAGTTTGGTCCCGAATCCAGAAATTTAATATGGCGACTAAAAAATGGCGCCTGAAGCGCAAAATTATGCCCAAACTTTCACGAATTTTTTTCTCGAATATAATACATTCGACGAAAAAATCAATAAGAATAAAAAGTGCTTAGAATCAACCAAAGAATATGTCTAAATTTTTTCACTGAGTTTTGAGCAACTTTTTTATTTATGCCAATTGGCAATTTATGATAAATTGGAAAAATTCATCGAATCATCTCGAAAAAATTCAAATATACCACTGGTCAATTCTGAGCACTTTTTATTCTCTAACTTTTTCTTATATAACACTTTGATTCAAGTAAAAAATCAAAAGCCATAAAATTCCTAAGATTTTTTAAAATTAAAAAAAAAAACTATAAAATTTTTTGTTCCATGTGCACTTTTTGGTCAATTATGGGCCAATTTGATTCAAATTTGTGCCCGAGTATCTGTCACATTCCAGACAATATGATTTTCATGTTGAAAAATTCTCGTTTCTTAGCCGTTGACGTACAACGTTTCCCCACACTTTCCGCGTGGAGGTGAATGAGTCAAAGCATCTTGTGTTTTTTTATATTCTCGTTTTTTTTACTTTTTTTGCTTTCTAAATTGAATATAGTAATTAAATTCAGACTTTTTCGATTGAGAATTCAATATAGTTTATGAAACAATTCCCAAAGTTACATAACTCAAACTTTTTAAGGTTTTTGATTTTTTACACAAAAACAAAGCGTTATAAAAGTGCTTAGAATTTTTTCGAACGATTCGATGAATTTTTCCAATTTATCATAAATTGCCAATTGGCAAAAATAAAAAAGTTGCTCAAAATTCAGTGAAAAAATTTAGAAATATTCTTTGGTTGATTCTGTGCACTTTTTATTCTTATTGATTTTTTCGTCGAATGCATTACATTCGAGGAAAAAATTCGTGAAAATTTGGGCAAAATTTTGCGCTTCAGGCTGAATACAACTCATTTATGCACTTATAGTTGAAAAATAAAGTTCCGTTCTAAACGTTGACACAACAAGAAATTGAATTTAAAAAAAAATATCGAAATTTTGCATTTTTTTGTACACGTCGTCATATTGAATTTTTTAGTGAAAACTTCGCATTTCTGATACCAGAAATGGAAATTAGAGAAAAAAATACTTAAGAAAAAGTATGTTTGATTTAAATATATCCGCGGAATGTATGATAGATTTACGGTTTAAAACAGAGTTACGATTTCTCTGTTTTGGACGTTAATGGGTTAAAACGATGCAATATTTTTGGAAAATTACAAAACAGTTTTTTAGTTTTTTTAGAGAGAAAAAAAATTTACGGAAATAAAAAGCTACTTTAGTCCCGCTTTTTAGGGACAAAAGTGTCTATTTCGGGGGGAGGAGGGAGTAAATAAAAATAGTAATAGAAAAATAAAAAACACAATTCCTCTGAGAAAGCATTCTGCTAATCAGTTAGCAGTAGTTCTTTTATATAAAATTACGTCTTTTTCTTCGCGACTGGCCACAGCAGCACATTGAATTATGTATTTTCATAGAAATCATGTCTTTTTCTTTGCAAAGCGGCTCGGACAGCACATCGAATGACATATTTTCATCGAAATGACATTATTTTATATTTTAAAGAAGCGTAATTCTCTCTCACCCTTTCCGTCTCTCTCTCTCCCTCTCCCTCTTTCTCTCTTCTCTCTCTCTCTCTCTCTCTCTCTCTCTCTCTCTCTCAGGCGTATAATGTGCAGTAGCACACAATATCTCATGTAATTGAGCAAGTGTCTATTTAAGTCTTTTCACAATTTATACGTTTCCTTTAGTTCTCTTACTTCACAAATCGTCATTTATTCGTTACCGGCCGAGCAGTACTGCGTACGCCCGACAACGAGACTACATGGTGGATTATATTCAGAACTATAATTGGACTTTTACAGTGTTTTTAAAAATTGTATGTATGCATAAGAAGTATCGCGTAGCTATTCGATGTTAGCCGAGCCTTGTATGCTCGAAGAAAATGAATCTATATTTGAGAATTTATTTTAATACAAAACAAAATAATTTAACTTTATTTCGATATAATCAATATTTAATCATAAATTTATAATTCTTTGCAGGTAATGGCTCAATGCAGAGTATAGCAAAATTGGCTTGATTATACATTCATATAAGCATGAACCGATGCGAGATCCATCAGTATTAATATCGACGCTTCAAAATAAATCTCACATCGTCGTAATACTGTAATAATGAGAATATTGTGGGTGAATAGCAGGTACGATGCCAAGACCACTCGAAACTGGGTGACCAAATCGCAGCCCTGCTAGACAACAGACAATGTCCTCGAACTAACATTTGTAATTTAAACAAGATCCCGCATTCCAACGGAGTAGAAACCGATATTCTGCTCTTACGTTTTGAATTTTTATTATCCACGATATTCACAAGAAATAGGTGAAGAAACCGCTATTAACTGAGAAGCAATATGCTTTCTCAGAGAAAGTGCAATCCTTTAACTGTTTACTGTTGCAAAATATTATGAATAAAAAATATATGCATTTGATTTTCAGTTACGAAAAACTAATAGGACCATTTAAAACATTGAAATGAATAAAAATTTTCAATTTTAAAATTTGTACTGTTACAAAGTTTTTTTGAAAAAGCAAAAGTTCAATTTTGCAGGCAATATTAAATAAAAAAGTGCGCAGCCGATGCTTGAATTTTAGTAATATTTACGCGGCCATATTTAATTTTTAGTGCCATATTTTTCAAATCTGATCTCAGATTCGGAAAGAGGAGATCTTTTTACATAACAGTACGTTACTCTTTATAATATTTAGTTAATTTTACGTCTTGTACAGATCAAAATATCAATCGACTGTGAAGTGTCCGCGTTGCCATTAATAGGTTAAAAGCCAACAGTAATGACAAAATGGTAATAAGTAGAAATATTTTTAATGAAACTTTATCTTTCAGAATATGGAATTAGATTTTGTATATCTATGGTATACATGGACAAAAAATGTAGTTTTTTGAAAAAAATATCAAAATTTCGTATAAATTCTTTTAAAAATGCAGTAAACAGTAGCCAATTGTCTCCAAATTCTAAAATCTATCTAAGTTGGGACTCAGTCTGTCTGCACACAAAATTTGAGTTTATTCTATCAATTCGTTCTAGAGATATGGTCTGGACAAATTTTGCGCACGTACATACAAACATACTTACATTTTTTAAAAACATATTTTTCTGGCTGAAAAACACGTAAGCCGTCGTAATTCATGGAAATATTCAATTTCAAAATTTGCACCGTTACGAAGCTTTCTCTTTGAGAATGCAATAGCATTAAAAATCATTTCAATTTATCAGAATTCGATACAAATTTATAGAACGATGATCTAAGCGAAGAATATTATAAATCAGATGATATTACGTAAAAGTATTTATTTGACGTAGCTTTTTTATCTAATGAACGACATATTATGTTTGAAGTCTTCGTGAAAAGTATCAATGATAATGACTTTTATTGATATCCCAGAAGATAGTTGAAAAAGTTATTTATTGAATTCAATAATTCCACCAGCACACAAAACAAAAAACCGCTGCTAACTGACAAGGGGAAAAGAAGGCCTTCGGAGAGCCAGTCTTGCTAAACATTTTTTTGGTGGCTTCTTTTGCTATAAATTTGCTAAAATTAATAGTATTCAATATTTAGTATCTACCTCGTTTGATTAAACTGAATCTAATAAATACAGTATAATAAAAGTGATGTATATACAGCCTTACTGACCCCTTATAGTTTGTTATTCTGTTTACGGACTTCATAATTCTCAATGAATAACTGTTTTTAGAAATAAGCAGTGTTAATTAAGTGTATTCGATTATAAATGAAAATTTAAATATACCGGCCATATATTGCCATAGAAGTGAATCAGACAAGATCTCTTCACAGGGACGACAGCCGGAGATACAAATACGCGGTGTTAAGACGAAAACCGAGCGACCGAGCGTATCCACCGCACAGCAGCCATACAGCCGAGAATCGTGAGATTAAATCTGAATTAAAAATATTGTAATTGAGCGAAAGAAATTGTTATCACCGCTGGGAATGAAAAGAGTATGCATTGATAATTTTGGTGTCGTGACGTAATGTAGATGCCTACGATTGTGTAATAAATTTTGTACTTGCCGCCGGAGAGTCACGTGGGCTCTCCCGTGTGAATGAAAGATGTATATGTGTGTGCACGAGCCGAGCGACGAAGCGAGAAAACGTCGCTTGTTACTGCAGCCCAGGATAATGGACAGTGTGCAATTCTGGACATTGGACAGCGTACAACGAAATCAAAAAGAGAGTGTCGTTAGTAATTTTCTCGAACGTCGATTTACACAATACGAGCCAGCGCCGAACAGGAGGATGAGCAACTACCGTTAGCCATAGTAAGTCTGAGTGCCGCACCGATAAATAGCCGAGAGATCTACCACCACGTATCCGAGAGTTGCGTGTTAAGCCGCGTGAGAGTCCTGCCGTGAGTGAGTGAGTGAGTTTCGAGTAATAAATTCTTAGTTCAGCATACATCAGCGTAAATATCCTTTCGAGAGCCCACGCCTTTGGTGCGAGTCTCACGCGAGATAGCCGAGTCTGCGCACAACTGAGAAAATGAGCCAGAAATGAATAATGGAGAGTTTCTGAAAGTAATCAATTGGTAGCGAAATACCTTTAATTGTATGAAACCGTCTCAACTGAGAACTCGCGCTAAAATTTAATATAATCAGGATTTGCAATTTTAAAGCAATCAGCTTCAATAAATAAAAATTAGCGAATATAGGTAATTTGTGGGTGGAGGTCATAATTAAAGGTGATCAGTAGAAGGTGGATGATGGAGGGTATATATTCTAGTTTTATAATAATATTTTAAATTTAAATATTTATTTTCCAACCATATTAAATCACTTCAACTTGATGAAATAGTCTTCCCTGAATTTTTTCAGATTTTTTGCATCGATTATCTCTAAGCTACAGGCGGTCAAAGTTGGTAAAAACAGGTTTTCTTTGCATTTTTTGCTAATTTTCAAATATTCATAGCTTCTCAGTATTTTTCACTATAGACATGAATAGGAGATTTTGAAGAAAATTTTGTCTAGTTTTCAAAACAAATACTTTAAAAGTCATATATACATGTTGCAACTATGTTATAATACATTTATGCCTTAATAGTAGCAAAAGTGAAAGTTCGCTCCGGACTACGACTACCAAAAAATTCCTGAAGATACCTTCTTTCAGTACAAAAGTGCCTGTAAAACTCCTAGAACACGATGAAGCTACTGTGATAAGCTAAAAATAAAAAAATCACTTGTCAAAACCCAAAATTTGGATTTCCTATCTGAAAAAAAAAATTCAAGTAAAAAAAAATTTAAGACAAAAAGTATTCTTGACATTTTTCTTAATGGGTTATGACAGTGTTAAAATTTTGAAAATACCCATTTTTTTTTATTCACTTTTTTCATAGTTAATAGTCTGTAGAATATGGTCCTCAAAGCCGTTTTTGGCTAAAAAAATTTTCCTCGAAGATATTAACAAAAAACTAACAAATCTGTTTCAAGTAAATTTTTGAAAAATCGTGATTTTTAAATATTTTAATTAGGCCAAACTTGTGGAAAGGATTGTTCTAACCCACTTTTTACAGAGTAATTTCATGAGAAATCTTACTAAAAATATGACTTAAAAACCGTTTTACAAACCGTTTTTTTCTCAATAGTTATTAATATATTTTCGTAAAATATAATAAAATGCCTAAAATATAATAAAATCCGTAAAATTAATTTTTTTATGTGTGATTTTATGTTACTAAACTCAATGTGTTAAAGTAAAGGCATTCAACAAATTTGAATTTGCCACTCGAATAGGTTGTGCCTCACAGCGTCTGGTCGAGAATGAAGATTTCTGTTTGATCGGTATAGTAGAATTTTCTGTAAAGCAGCAGAAAGCAGCCAAACAGCTGTTTTTCATCCAAGACGCTAGATCAGTGCAGTTAGTCTGCTAGCTGCTGTAGCAATGCTTATAACCTTAATGGTGTTGCAAAAGTGCAAGAGCTTCTGCAGAGTACAAACATTATTCAGATAAGTATTGGAAACTAATAATTGTAATAACAGTGTTCATAATGAGCTTTTTCTTTGTTGGTATATTTTTTGCTTTTAGGTATACGGGTGCAAGCCAGCAAAATGGGAGCTTATATTGACTGCCTGAAGTATTATTTTGCATACCTTTTAAGAACTTGAAGTGTATTTAATAATGGTAAGTATTGTATGTAACTGTAATTCATAAACATAACTTGATTATGAATAGCTAACGATAATTTTTATTTTATTTTCAGCTTCTAAATGCTATTATCACACAGCATGACAAGCGCGTACCATCAAATATACTTTATTGTATGTATATTTGAGTACCAAAAGCAAATCAAGGTATGCCGGATATTTTCTGTAAGTTTAGCTGAGTTCATTTGTATGATTTACATTATAAACTTTATATGCCTTTTACTCAAATTTAGTTTTTTCATGCTTTTGATGTACTTGCCGCAGCTTTCTGAAGGAACCGTAACATCAATCCGGATGAACTAAAGTGGAAAACCTTCCTAATGAGTACGGTCACAAACTGAGTGGAGCAGAATTGGCAAAAATAAGTTCAAAGTGAATGTTACGTATGTTTACATATGTAACATTCACTATCATTATTAATATTGTCAATATATGTTTAATTAATTATATTAATTTTGTGTTTTTCAGGAATCTGTTCCACTTAGTCTGAGACCAGACTCATAATGAAGATTTGGCACTTTGATTCAACAGGATTGATGGTACGGTTCCATCAGAAACATGCGGCAAGTAAATAAAAGTGATGAAAATCATGATTTTTGGTAAGCAAATACCTTTAATTATTTTTAAATGTTACACTCACTTTATGCATATTATTTATGCATAAAAGTGATGTATAATACTTGTATTTGAAAGCAAAAATATAGTTTTTAGAGCACCTATATATCTATTAATTTTTTACAACACTAACAATTTTTCTTTTTTTTCAGGGTTTAACACTGTCATAACCCCTTAATTTCGCTTCGTTTCAAGCTAAAAATCAATGAGAATGTCCAATTTCTTATAAGTATATGATCTAACGGGGCAATTTGGCTTTGTCACGGCGACCACAGTATATTGCCGCGTCACCGAGTCTTACCTTTAGCTTCTATACTACTACCCCGACGTAGCTCCTCGCTAACCTGTAGACTAACGCTTACACGGCCAAAATTGCAGCGTGTACAAATGTGTGATGCGCCCGAGCATCACACTTACTGTGCAAAGAATAATTCTTTCGGGTTCGAAAATCAAGAAGACATTCGGAAATCAAGAGAATCTAATCTATTCGGCGCGCGGGCCTTATCCTATTCTTCCCCCGCGCATCCCTCACCTTAATACAGGAACGAAACTTACTGCTATGCTCAGATCATGCGACATAACGAGCGCGCGCTGTTCGAATAGCGCGATCTAACCTCTAGTTACAATGAATATTTAAAAATCAGCAAAAAATGCAAAGAAAACCTGATTTTACCAACTTTGACTTCTTGTAGCTCAGAGATAATCGATGCAAATAATCTGAAATTCAGGGAAGCGTGTTTCATCAAATGAAAGTGATTTAATATGGTTGGAGGGAAAAAATTTTAATTTTGATCGGTCGATTTCATAGAAAATCACCCATATATATATGTATATATATATATGGGTTATAGGGTTATAGGAATAATGTAACTGTTCATAAAAGCCACTAACGTATCGTAGACTGACAATATTTCTGTGATATACATTTTTCTGTATTCGTCCAGATTGTCTACAAATTTCTATAATACGGAGTCGCTTTGATGTGTATTTATAGGATTTGATAGTTTAACTGCTCTGTTCACAAGGTTGTACACCATAGCGATTTTTTGTGAGAACGGATGTTTATATTCAAAATTTAAAAATTTGCCCGAGAAGGCAGGTTTGGTGTACCAGTCAGTCAATAATTTACCTGCAGTTTTTATTAACAAAATGTCTAAAAAACTTATGGAGTTACCTTCTTCAATCTCATGTGTGAATTGTAGTCTATTATTGTATGAATTAAATGTTTTTAATGTTTCATGAATTTTTGCTGTTGGAACACATGTGATAATGTCATCAACATATCACAAAATTGGTTTAAATGATAATTTTGAGATGCAATCCGTTTCAAGATCATCTATAACAATGTCTGCAAATATTCCTGAAATCGGAGAGCCCATAGGTGTACCGAAAAGTTGTTTGTAAAATTTTTTGCTAAATTGAAAATAAATACTCCATAAGTATATCGCTGACCTACAAACATTCATTTTGAGGGATGTCAGTCAATGTTCGCCGACACGTTGAAATGAAGATTTAATCATTTCTTCCTTCACGTTTTGCCTCCGGGAGATCGATAAATTCGCCAACATCTGTGTTAGAGGTTTCTGTAGGTAGAAGTAATAGGTAATAGGTAATAGGTGGAAGTGAAGGGATTATGCTACAAGTCATAAGTGAAGCAACAAGATTATTTGTAATTATTTGTGATAAAAAGTTTAAATTATAATCATGAAAATATAGATGTAAATATTACAAAATTCTATCTGAACGTTATCAAAATGCAAACTTAAAAATTGAAGTGAAAAGGGTTGGCAAGCAGCGGGTAACCCCGAATTACGTCCATATACATACACACATACATACACACACATATATACATATGTGTGTACGTGTGTGTGTGTGTTTGTGTGTCTGATATATATATATATATATATATATATATATATATATATATATATATATTGTGACGGTGTCTGAGCACGTCTAAGCTAGTCGGCATATTAGCGTTTCGCAGTGCGACGCTGGCTCCGTGGTTAGAGCGCGTGCCTGGAGATCCCGAGTTCGTGGGTTCAAGTCCCCACGTCGCTTAACTTTTGTGCGATTGTCAATGAGTACGGCTCACCCCGTTACATGGCGCCCAACTAATAAATCCACATAAATAAATCCACAGGCGGAAAGATTGTTCTCCAATCATTCTCCTCCCCTCTATCCGAGAATGTTCTCTCCTCTCTGATGTCTAATACTGTCCATTGGCTAAAGATGGCTTGAATTACGGAGTATTGCTCAGTAGATAATGAGATTGAACTTGTGGTCCTTCTTTACCTGCTCACCGCCGACTTCAGCTATCGAATGTATTGGCGCTCCCAATTTTGGAGAAGTTGGTCGCGTTTAAGGTGGGGGGTGTGACGGTGTCTGAGCACGTCTGAGATAGTCGGCATATTAGCATTTCGCAGTGCGACGCTGGCTCCGTGGTTAGAGCGCGTGCCTGGAGATCTCGAGGACGTGGGTTCAATTCCCCCCGTCGCTCAAGTTTTGTGCGATTGTCAATGAGTACGGCTCACCCCGTTACATGGCGCCCAACTAATAAATCCACATAAATAAATCCACAGGCGGAAAGATTGTTCTCCAATGAGTCTCCTCCCCTCTATCCGAGAATGTTCTCTCTTTCTCTGATGTCTAATACTGTCCATTGGCTAAAGATGGCTTGAATTACGGAATATTGCTCAGTAGATAATGAGATTGAACTTGTGGTCCTTCTTTACCTGCTCACCGCCGACTTCAGCTATCGAATGTATTGGCGCTCCCAATTTTGGAGAAGTTGGTCGCGTTTAAGGTGGGGGGTGTGACGGTGTCTGAGCACGTCTAAGATAGTCGGCATATTAGCGTTTCGCAGTGCGACGCTGGCTCCGTGGTTAGAGCGCGTGCCTGGAAATCTCGAGGTCGTGGGTTCAAGTCCCCATGTCGCTTAACTTTTGTGCGATTGTCAATGAGTACGGTTCACCCCGTTACAATATATATATGGGTGATTCTTTGTGAGATCGACCGGCCGAAAAATAGATGCTTACTCTGAATTTTTTCAGATTTTTTGCATTCATTATCTTAGAGTTACAGGGGGTCAAAGTTGGTAAAAACAGTTTTTTTTTTCATTTTTTGCTGATATTCAAAAATTCATAGCTCTTCAGGGAAGCATTTTTCACTATTGGGACATAGAACATTTATGTCTTAAAATTTTCTGTTTTTCAAAAAAAAAAATACTGTGAAAGTCATATCTATAGGTTATAACCATCCTACGAATGATTTAATGTTTAAAGTCAAGTTTACAAAAGGTTCGCTCGCTGGGATCGAAACCCAAAATATGTGAAAAAGTACCTTAAAACAATACAAAAACATGTGCCAAAGCCCAGAATTTCTGAATTCTTTTTACTAGTCCATTCCTGTTTATACAAATAATTATATATGCCAAAATAGCTGAAAATCAATGAAAATCCTTTGTGGCGTCTATTATTATAATAGGCGTATGGACTCAATTCATCATAAACATTTGTTTAGGCTAAATTCTCTTATAATTTAAGAAATTACAATATTACCTGACTTAAAATAACATTAAAATATCAGATTGTTTAATCCAAATAGCTGAAAACGATCAAAATCCCTTTTGGCATCATTATTACAATAGGCGCAAGGACTCAATTCACTATGAACATTTGTTTAGGCTAAATTTTCTTATAATTCAAGAAATTACCTGACATAAAATGACAAAGAGAATTTAGCCTAAACAAATGTGTATGATGAATTAAGTCCATACGCCTATTATAATAATAGATGCCAAAAGGGATTTTCATTGATTTTCAGCTATTTTGATTAAATAATCTAATATTTTAATTTTATTTTAAGTCAGGTAATATTATAATTTCTTAAATTATATGAGAATTTAACCTAAACAAATGTTTATGATGAATTGAGTCCATACGCCTATTATAATAATAGACGCCACAAGGGATTTTCATTGATTTTCAGCAATTTGGCATATATAATTATTTGTAGAAACAGGAATGGACTGGTAAAAAGAATTCAGAAATTCTGGACTTTGGTACATGATTTTGTATTATTTTAAGGTACTTTTTCACATATTTTCGATTTCGATCCCAGCGAGCGAACATTTTGAAAACCTGATTTTAAACATTATATCATTCGTAGGATGGTTATAACCTATAGATATGACTTTCACAGTATTTTTTTTTTTAAAATTGAGAAAATTTTAAGACATAAATGTTCTATGTCCCAATAGTGAAAAATGCTTCCCTGAGGAGACCCATATATATATATATGCGTGTGTGTGTGTATGTGTATGGACGTAATTCGGGGTTACCCGCTGCTTGCCAACCCTTTTCACTTCAATTTTTAAGTTTGCATTTTGATAACGTTCCGATAGAATATGTCCATTTATATTTTCATGAATATAATTTAAATTTTTTATCACAAATAATCACAAATAATCTTGTTCCTCCACCTATGACTTGTAGCATAATCCCTTCACTTGCACCTATTACCTATTACCTATTACCTCTACCTACAGAAACCTCTAATACAGATGTGGGAGAATTTATCGATCTCCCCGAGGCAAAACGTGAAGGAAGAAATGATTAAATCTTCATTTCAATGTGTCGGCGAACATTGACTGACATCCCTCAAAATGAATGTTTGGAGGTCAGCGATATACTTATGGAATATTTATTTTCAATTTAGCAAAATATTTTACAAACAACTTTTCGGTACACCTATGGGCTCTCAGGATTATTCGTAGACATTGTTATGGATGATCTTGAAACGGATTGCATCTCAAAATTATTATTTAAACGAATTTTGCGATATGTTGATGACATTATCACATGTGTTCCAACAGCAAAAATTCATGAAACATTAAAAACATTTAATTCATATAATAATAGACTACAATTCACACATGAGATTGAAGAAGGTAACTCCATAAGTTTTTTAGACATTTTGTTAATAAAAAGTGCAGGTAAATTATTGACTGACTGGTACACCAAACCTACCTTCTCTGGCAGATTTTTAAATTTTGAATATAAACATCCGTTCTCACAAAAAATCGTTATGGTATACAACCTTGTGGACAGAGCAGTTAAACTATCAAATCCTATAAATTCACATCAAAGCGACTCCGTATTATAGAAATTTGTAGACAATCTGGACGGATATAGAAAAATGTATATCACAGAAATATTGTCAGTCTACCATACGTCAGTGGCTTTTATGAACAGTTACATTATTCCTTAAAAACAAATAATATTACAACCATTCCCAAAATACAGAGTAAAATGACACAATTATAAAAGGGAAGGATAAAAAACAAAACGAATTGGAACGAAACATAGCATACAAATTAAAATGTAATAATTGTACAGCCATTTACGTAGGTCAGACAAAAAGAAATGTGGGTATACGTGTTGATGAACACGAAAAATCGAAAAACAATGTTATTGCAGAACATACTGCAAAATTGAAATATAGTTTCAATTTTGAAAAGTAAGAAATTAAAGATAGAGAAACAAATTAAAATAGGAGGCTCATTTCTGAAATGTTATATATACACATGCAAAACCATGGCATAAACAAAAGAAAAAATACACAAAATCTCAAAAACGTATACACACATCTAATGTATTAGCTGAAGTGATAGATCGGCATGATGATTATGCACATGTATAAGAGAATTAAATCCAACGTCACCTGTAAACAAAAGCTTCCGAATAACTGAGCGTATTTCGGAGTATATATTGCGACAAGGCGCCCATCACATACAAGCATGAACGCCTGGCGCAACGCCGTGCACAGACACGAGCATGCGAGCGCACGGCAACGCGAGGATCGAGGCGGCAGGAGCCGCACACGAAACCGCGAGAGGGGAAAGGGGGAAAGAATTAGGAGAGAGAGAGACGCAAAGACATCCGAGCCAGCGCGACAGAGCGCCGAAGAAAGAGAGAGCGCGCTAGCAGAAAAGCGCGAAGGAAAGAGAGAGAAAAGCGAGAGACGCGACAGCGTGATAGAAGACGCTGCCGCGCGAGAAGCAGTGGGGAGAGTTTTCGGACTAATTGGTGTCCGAAAACTAGACGAGCGCGAGAAGGCTCGCCAGATTACCTCTCGGCTGTTGACCCGACCGCACGCGCAGAAACTCACCCGTGCACAGTCGAGCCCGCTACCGACTACCCACTGGGAGGCCCACGCCGCTGCAGGGCCCAACACTCGCCACCGCCGGCCTTGCCTCCCAGGGACATCACGCAGAAGCCACACCGAGGACTACGATTTAGCAGCCACCGCCGGCCGAGCCGCCCGCTCCGTGCCAGCCCTCAAGCACGACGACGCCATCCGCAGAGAGGAGCACCCGGGCGAAGCGCCGACCGACCACGGACCAAGAACACTCTGAGCCTGTAAGTGTCGGCCCAGCGCCCTTGTCTCTCTCTCTCTCGCGACGAAGGTCGGGGCGCAAGAGCCCCCAGCGCGACCGTAGCTCAGGGCTAGAATTCCGCGCACGTGAGCACGTGTGAGCCACCGGCCGCGCCGGACTCGATCCTCGTGTCGCCCAGCGCGACTGTCGAAAACGCGGATACGATAACGCGAGCGCGCGTTACATGTAATTACTTTTGGCGGAAATAAACACGCGGGTGAGCACAATCTGCCCACTCGCCCTAAGTCTGAAAGCGCGTGTTTTACTCCGCACACCTACATCCTAGCACCCGAGGATCCCCCCAGCTCGCCGAGGAAGCTGAGCAGCCGAGCAGGGTCAGGAGACCGGGTACGAGAATCTTTTGTGCGTACGGCACCCCCCCCCCCCCCAGCGCGAGTTGCAGCTAGGAGCAGCCCGACGAAGCCCTGGCAGGAGCCGCGTCACAATATAAAGCGTGTTACCAGCAACTTCCGTACTTCCGAAGCAATAATCGAGTGACAAACATCGATATGGGTTTCGTATACTTTTTTCTTTTTTCGGAAAACCAAAAAAATTTTGAAAATCCAACGCTGCTTAAATAATGTAAGTTTATAATTCTGTGACTTTTTTGTAAATTATTTGTGTATTTTAAATTTACGAAAATAAATTATTGACACATAGAATAAAATGACTCTATCGCTCTACTCGAGTAAACTTACTGAGGAGTGCACTCTGACAGCTGCGACGAAACGCCAAAAGAGAGAAATTTATATTTCTCTCTTTCATATTTTTTTGAGGCCTGCCTGCATACAGATCTCCAGTGTGAGAATATGCAGTGCAGAGCCTGTATTCTAAAATCAAGTTTACTCGAGTAGAGCGATAGTCATTTTATTCTATGTACTATACTTTCGAGTGATAGAGTCGCATACCATCTAAATTATTGACAGTTTTCCTTCACGTTTGGCCTCGGGGAGATCGATAAATTCTCCAACATCTGTGTTGTAATAACCACCGAAGGGTAAACTCATATGTAGACATAGTTACTCACTTGTCTATGCATACACCCTAAACTCTCATTTCCAATCGTAACGATTTTACCTTCCTCCTATCCCCCCTCGACGATGTACTTAGAACTTCCACCTATTGCTTCCATTCGTGACCTTTACCCTATACCTAGGACCTACAACCTCTACATACGACCTCAACATATCACCGCTACCCATGGCCTTGAGCCCCTACCTATCGCCTTCAATTATGTCTTCCAGCCTCCACATGTTGCTTTTAATTGTATCCTCCAATCTTGCTATGGTCTTCAGCCTCCACCTATAGTCCCATCCTCCACTTATCGCTTTCAATCAAGACTCCACTCATTCTTTTAACTCAACATTTTTAACTCATCATTTCGAATCATAACGATTTCACCTTCCCCCTAGTTTTTCAATCATGACCTTCACCCTCTACCTATTTTGTAACCCATATGTTCTAATCTCTATGAAGCCCTCTATCTATCACTTTCACATATGGCCTCGAGACTCCACCTATTATCTCCAATAATGACCTCCAACATTCACCTATTACTTTGTTTAAAATACAACATATAATTATACTTTTAATGCACCCTGACTTAAAGTACGTACTTTAACCCCGGCGAACTGAGAAAATAGGGAGTCGTAGGCGAAACGGCGTTTCAACATTCCACTTTTTTCTCTGTTTACCAAGGATAAGTGTACGCACTCTAATTAAAGGTGAGTTAAAAAATTGTATATTGCACTCGGGAATAAAGTTGAGCTGTTTTAACCTGCATATTTGTGTGTAATCATTTGTGGAATTTATAAGAATTAAATAGAGAAATTGATGAATATTTAAAGACAGAAGAACAATACGTGAATTGTATGATAAATAATATGTGTGGAGGTGTGTCAGGGAGTGGCGGGGGGTGGGGGGGGGGGGGAATCAATTCTTCCGTCATTCTCAGAAAAGATGGCATAAGTATCAAAATAGATAAGTATATTTTGAGAGACGATGGCTCCATTCGTAGAGTAGCGGGCTAATAATCCAGAGGTCCTAGGTTCAAGCTGCACTCCCGACGATTTTGGGGACACCTCTTTGTTTACATAAGTGCCTACACATCTGAGCTCCAGTGGCTCGGATTGCACTATGTACAACGTATATATTTTCACTGTATATAAAACTGTAGGTCCCCATTGCTGTGCACGAGTAATTAAAAATAGTGGACTCAATGCACTGAAATTAAGTACTCATAAGCGCAAGCAATGCAGAGCCATATAAGACTCGTATGAGGACTTGAAAAGGCTGTAAAAAAAGTATATTTCAATTAGTTTTAAATAAATTAGCTTTACAATAACAGAACATGATTCTTTGTTATAAAATAAAGCTATGTTTACAAATTTTTGTATCTCAATTCGCGGGATCGAACCTTGAAAATTTTGAACTTAAATGTCTAAATTGCATATAAAGCTTCTAAAACGTATATATATCACATAGTAAGTACTTGGCTAATAAACGAGAGAAAATTTCCTTGTAAAAGTATTGTATGCATTTTCGACGAAACACGCTTTCCTCAGGAGCTATGAATTTTTGAAAATTGCAAAAAATGCCAAAAATTCTGATTACACCAAATTTGACCCTCTGTATTTCGAAGGGGCTTGACGAAAAAAAACTGAAAAAATTTGAATACTTTGAATAATATATATTGTAACGGGGTGAGCCGTACTCATTTAACAATCGCACAAAAATTGAGCGACGGGGGGAATTGAACCCACGTCCTCGAGATCTCCAGGCACGCGCTCTAACCACGGAGCCAGCATCGCACTGCGAAACGCTAGTATGCCGACCAGCTTAGACGTGCTCAGACACCGTCACAATATATATATATATATATATGGGTGATTCTCTGTGAGATCGACCGGCCGAAAAATAGACCTCACTATAACTCTGGGAATTTGTTCTAGAGGTTGCCACGAGTTACTCCAAATTTTTTCAGATTTTTTGAATTGATTGTCTTAGAGTTACAGGGGGCCAAAGTTGATAAAATTAGTTTTTTATGCATTTTGCAGCGCGTGCGATTTGAATATATTTAGTTGGATTTCGGCATAGTTCAATGTATAGTTTCAACCATTATTCCATAATGTAAGAAATAAACAAAATCATCATAATAAATAAAACAATCAGCTAAATGTATTTAAATTCCACGCGCTTTCAAAATTGTCGCCGTCTAGTTCATACATATAGGCCATAACTGCTGCCAACCCACTTTTCGTGCTATTATGTTGAGTATAATCTGAAGCTTTAGTTCTACTGCTGCTGCTATCAGCTGCCTAACCTCATACGCGCCGGGACCAATAATTTATAATAAAATATATTGTTTAAAATGCACTTAAACCCTCTAAAACTCGTACTCCGCGTGTGTAACAGTGTCTGAGCTGTAGCCTGGAGAAAGTTTATAGTGTAAAAGTCCACTTGGACAAAAGTCATGTGTATATGAAGATACTGTGAATGACTCATTGAACATCAGATATGTATACTTTTATTATTTTTAATTCAATTAACTTTAAATTAGAGAACACAATTCTTTGTGTTAAAATAAATTATTCTTTGTTTGTTACAGGTGATTCAAATAAGTTGGTCCGGGAAAACAAGTTAAAACCACCTCACACGTCTATGACTGTAAGTACTATTTTATAAATTAACTATTAATCCAGATTTTAGTCGCTATACATATAGACTTATTATCTATTACATTGAGAAATATCACCTCATTATGTATTATATATATCTACTATACATACAATAATTAATTCAGATGAATTTATAATTATAAAGGCGGAAGTAGATCATTATTTGCCAAATGTAGCAAAATATGAGTAATAACTTTATTTTTAGTAAGAAATAGAGCAAGTCTGATGGGTTGGGACATACGTAGAAACTTTTCTACTAAAATAAGCAATTTTGAATTTCAAGGTTTAAATTACACATATGACTTGTAATGCATATATATATGATTTCAAAAGTATTTTTTTTGAAAAATTGAGAAAATTTTAAGAAAAAATTGTTATATGTCCCTATAGTGATAAATGCTTCCCTGAGGAGCTATGAATTTTTGAAAATCAGCACAAAATGCAAAAAAAAACTAATTTTATCAACTTTGACCTTCTGTAACTGTAAGACAATCAATTCAAAAAATCTGAAAAAATTTGGAGTAACTCGTGGCAACCTCTAGAACAAATTCCCAGAGTTATAGTGAGGTCTATTTTTCGGCCGGTCGATCTCACAGAGAATCACCCATATATATATATATATATATATTGGTGATTTTGTGAAATCGAAATCAATGACTTTTACCGTTTTTGCCTATTTTCATTAAGGGGTTATAACAGTGTTAAAATTATGAAAATATCGATTTTTTTATCCACTTTCTTACAGATAATAGCCTGTAAAATATGGTCCTGAAAATCGTTCTTTATTAAAACAATTTGTCTCGAAGATACAGAACAAAATCTTAAGTAATTTTATGGGAAATCTTACTAAAAACACGACATAAAAACCGTTAAAAAATAGTTTTTTTCTCAAGAGTTATTAATCTATTTCCGTAAAATATTAATTTTTCTAGATGTGATTTTGTGTCATTATTAAACTCAATGTGTTAATATAAAGGCACTCAACAAATTTGAATGTTACATACTAACATGTTGTGCCTTATTGCCCAGCATCGGATCCGGAATGAAGATTACTTTATAATCGGTATAGTAGAATTTTGTGTGAAGCAGCTAAACATCTGTTTTTCATCCAACCGTTAAATCACCAGATCAGTGCAGTTTGTCTGCTAGCTGCTATAGCAACCAATAGTGCTTATAACCTCAATGGTATTTTTAAAGTGCAAGAGCTTCTAGAGAGTACATCAATTATTCAGATAATTATTGTAAACTAATAAGTAATAATTTTTCTTTGTTTATTGTTTGCTTTTAGGTTTACGGGTGGAGGACTCCAAGATTGGACTCTTATATTGACTGTTTGAAGTATCATTTTACATGCTTTAAAACAACTCAAAGTATATTTAATAATAATAAGTAGTGCAAACAACCTTAATCTTTAATAAACCTTGATTATCAATTGGTAACGATAATTTTTATTTTATTTTCAGCTTCAAAATACCATTATCAAACAACATGCTGTATCCGGATCATCAAATCTACTTTATTGTATGTATATTTAAACATCAATACTAAATAAAAGCATGCCAGTGATTCTGTAAGTATCGCTGAGTTTATTCTCATGATTTACATCATAAAGGGAATTTTCTCTAGTTTCGAAGAAAAAAATCTCCAGTATGATATATATAGGTTTCAATAGCTTTATATACAATTTAGAGATTTAAATTTAAAATTTTGAAGGTCTGATCCTTCGCATTGAGATAACAAATTTGTAATGATAGCTTGTTTGAATACAAAAGTATCTGAGTAAGTCTCAGGATGCCACTCAAAGATCAAAACCACTTAACATAATCAAAATATCACTTGTCAAAAATAAAAATTTGGATTTCCTATTTGAAACAAATATATTTAAATATTAAAAAATATTTTAAGACAAAAAGTATTCTTGAAATATTCTTTATTTCGCTTCGTTTCCAAGCTGAAAATTGATAAAAATGACGAATTTTAGCTTATAATTTATTGTTAAAATTTGACATTCTCACAGATTCTTAGCTTAGAAATGAAGTGACATTAAGAAAAGATCTCGAGAATTTTTTTTGTCTTAGAATTTTTTTTATCATTTAAATATATTTTTTCAAATAGGAAATCCATTTTTTGATTTTTGATAAGTGAAATATTTATTTTTAGCTCTTCATAAACACTTAGGCCCACTCTGAAATTTTCGAAGCTTTTTTCTACTGAAAAAAGCTATCTCCATGAATTTTCGAATTGTCGGAGTCCAGAGCGAAGTTTCACTTTTGCTAATTTTAAGGTTTTAATTGGATATGCAATCGAGAAAAAATATATGTTTGAAAAAGTATTCTTACTGGAAACTAAAGAAAAAAGTATTGCATGCGTTTTCGACGAAAAACGCATCCCTGGGGAGCTACACATTAATGAAAATAGACAAAAAATGTAAAAATCACTGATTTCGTAAAATTCACCCTCTGTAACACAAAGGAAGTTTGTGGAAAAAATCTAAAAAAGTTTGTGAGATCCCGTGACATGCTTTAGAATAATGTCCAATAATTTGTTGATAATATTAAGAAATTCATCTTCCATCTCACAGAGAATCAGCCACATATGATAAAGATATAATATTCTTCCACGTTTCCAATTATCTTGTAACTTAATATAATAAAATGCATATATGTTAAATTCAAATTATGCTTAGTATGCTGTGCTCTCCCAAAGGCTAATATATATAGATATATGTACATAAATACTTTTATTGGGGTCTTACTGCACTTACAAATGTTTTGTCTTGATATTTTGATATTAAATAATAATTTCTTATGTTCCTTTTATCCATTTAAATTAAATTAAGAAAAACGTATTATTAATAACAAAATTATTATAACTTACCAAGATTTGATGTACCAATAGTTAATAATGTAGAAGATTGGTTTTTTAAATTTGTAGAAGATCCATTAGGATCCGACATAACTTGAAAAACATCTCCGATATCTGTATGTAAAATTTCGCTATCGTGTATTCCTGTTTTTCGTTGTAGTTGATGAAGTTGTTCCATTTGTAAATGTCTAATTGATCTAACGTGTTGAAGTAAAGGTAATCTATTTTTAGTGCTGAAACTACAAAGAGCACAGTGGTAAAGCTTTGACGTCGATGAAATATTAGAACTTGCTTCTAGTAAGTGTCGTAATAATAGTGCAGCAGCTTCGTGCCTAGGAGAAGCAGCGTGGAGAGCTAATTTATGAACACTATTAGTATAATAATCACAAGCATGACAACGTATTTGTGCTGCACTTGCTGGTGATGCTAGGTACTTTAGTTTCCATTCATTGCGAGATCCGCCTTCTTTTACATGATTTACGTGTTGTAATCTTTGTAAATGTTTGTCAGTTTTACAATGAAGTTGAAAATTAGCTTTTAAATTAGTTTTATAGGAACATAGTTTACAAATAAAGTGTCCTGCTATATTACTGAGTATTTCACTTTCACGAATTTTAGTACGATCAGAAGTTAAATGTAATCCTAGTCCTTCAATAGAGTCTGTTGAAAAGTTATTGCAAACACAGCATTGATAAAGGTGTGACGGATCTGGATCAGATGGTTCGGGGGGAGGCTCCATACTTTCAGGTGATAAGCCAGAATCAACCCCAACTCCAGCCAAGGAATTAATATTTGTTATCCCACCTATAATTTCGTTCGGAATATGAGATGGTAATTGGCCACCTGTCATCATTTGAAATAATAATGCTTGATTATAAGCCATATCTGCAAGAGCAGCTTCAGCATGTTGAGGTTTTTCTAAATTACCAAGATGAAGAAATTGTTCAAGTTGTGTTTGATGATGTTGAGCCTGGTTTTGTTGTGCTTGCTGATGATGAGACTGTAGAGCTGATAAAGTTTGAATGTGCTTGATATTTTGTTGAAGCACTAACATATGATGAGTATGTTTTTCACTTGTCATATGTATTCTCAAATTTCTTGCAACGTTAGTTTCATAATTGCAGGCATCGCATCGAAAGGTTGGTTTTGGTTTGCCTTGATTTGTTGTTTGATTGCTTAATAGTGGACTATGGTTTGATTGATGATGAGGACTTCGAGTAGGCCTTGGAGGATCTTGAGATGATGATGGATTATTAGTACCAGAATTGCTGTTACCTTGTTGTAATTCTTGCATATTATTTAAATGCTTATCGCTTTGCATATGAATACTTAAATTTCCTTTTGTTGTTGTTGAATAATTACATACTTCACATCTATAAGGTTTATACCCACAAGTATAAGTTTCTCCTCGTGCAAGCCTTGGATGAGGTTGGCCAGCAATGCAATAAATACAAGATGTTTCACTGTCAGGATGTTTTTCTTTCATATGAATTTCTAGAGTCTCCTGATATTTGTAATGCCAATTACATTTTGGACATTTCAAGGTTTTACAAGAATTTCTGCTATGGATCCCTGTTAATGATCCGCCAGTTACAGATAATCGGTTACTTGCTAAAATTAATTCACATTTTGAACACTCGATTCCGCTTGGTCTACCCTGTATATGCTCAGGACAAACACCAATTGTTGTACCACTTATGAAATTTGGTGGTTGCTGAGATAAATTAGAAAATGCTGGTTGTGAAGATTTTGTTTGAGATGACGGTGTAGAAACATAATTGTTTATGGAATTATCTGTTATTTTTGACCAAGAAGAAGAACTAACTTGAGTGTTTATCCATTGATTATGATGCTGATGATTATAAATAATATTTTGATTTGTAGGTGTCGTTATTATGGAAGTATTAGTGATTGGCTTCTGCTGTAAATTTTGTATATTAGATGTTAAATTTGGCAAGTTAACTTTTGCGTCTGTATTAATCGGAGAATGTTCTTTATTTTGCTCTTCACCGTTGTGTGAACGCTGTAAAGCAATCTGCTCTATGGAATCTTGAGAACATGTAGATGTTGAAACTGGTTCTAAAAAACTAACGATAGGCTGTTTGTTTCTGCCAACTACTTGAATTATTGCAGAAGCAGTTGAATGAGATAATATCTGTCTTTCATCTTCCATTAATGTCAATTGATGTTCACCTTGCGCATGTGCTACAAAACTTTTTGTATAACCAAAACTTAATTTACAAATAAAACACATTAAAATTGGTTTTACGGGAACTGAAGCAGCAGATAAAGAAGGTGAGCAAGGAGAAGATAAGGATTGTGCGTTTCCAGCAGAAGTTCGATAACTAATAACGCGATAACTATGCATTATAGGAAGTTCAGGATTTTGGGATATAATTGACGATCTTTGTTGTTGTTGGTGCTGATAAACTTGATGTGCATATAATCTTGACACGTAGTATGCATTAGCGATTTGGGGAAATACTAATGAATGAGGTATCGATACTCCTCGACCATCGACAATACAACCATCAGGTAAGGAGTCATCATCACTTAATTCACTTTCTCCTTCAATAATATACGCGGATCCATCTGGATTGTAAACAATTTTACCATCGAATTTTTCTACATCTCTTGCTATTGAAGGGCTTTGACTTGGACTATTATTTTTTTGTTTTAATGGTGTTGGGAGAATAATAGAATCTGATACATTAGTAGTTGTATCCGCAGCGGATATAGGCGTCGAGATCGTTTCACGTGTACAAGGTTCGGTACCAGAAGCTGGACTAGTAGTTAGAGGATAATGAGCTTGATGTAAAGCAGCCCCAGCAACCGGTGGGGACCCGCCCCCTCGGCCACCCTCTTCCTCCGGGCTCATCTTATCGTACTTTTTATTTGAGGAATTTTGGCTGCTCTTATTAAAATACTTCAATAAATATATGTTCTTCCGTATAACTCGACTCCTTTCTGAGAGTAATATACCACGAGTTCTGAAAAAAATATAAATGATTTGAGAAATTTCTCGGTATATTGAAAATAAAATCAATGTAAAATTAAATAACTTTTATATTTATACAAATATTCAAATTATTAATAATATTTTTCGTCAGAAGATTATAAAAGTAAATTTTGTAATCCCAGAATAGCTTCGATGAAATCAGATTATAAAATTTTGTGAATGAATCACAAACAATATTTTTAAGAGGTTATTACAGGGTTAAAATTATCTAAATATCAATTTTAATTTTAATCACTTTTTTCATAGCTAACAGTCCATACAATATGGCGATGAAAGTAGCATTTTGCTAATAAATATTGCCACGAAAACAAGACAAAAAATTAAAATATGTTTTTAGCAAATTTTCGAAAAATTGTTGAGTTCGAACACTTTAATTTGACCATACTTATGCATTAATTCTTTTACCTACCAAAAAAAAAGAAATTCAATCAATTTGAAATGGCCTCCTGAACATCGTGTGCCACACAGCATTGGAAATCAAAATTACTATGTGATCAATATAGTAAATTTCTCTAAGAAACAGCTCTATCAAACAGCTCACGAAGTTAATATAGTTTGTCTGGTAGCTACTACAACCTAGTACCACAACTTAAAAAAAATCTGTTTTTACAAACTTTGATCCCCTGTAACTCAAATATAATCGATACAAAAAATCTGGAAAATTCAGGGATGTGTATATTTCATCAATTAGAAGAGATTTAATATAATTAGAAGAAAAATTAAATTTCAACCTCTCGATTTCACAGAGAACCACCCATATATATTATAACGGGATGGCTATTTCTGCTATAATCGGGCATATCCGTTTTCACCTGGAAGATTACCTCACAGTAACAGCGTGAATTTCGGACTTGGAAGGTAGACGTAGCCGTAAGGGGAAATGAACGAAACATCGTAAGTAAAAGGAAAAGTAGCAATGTATATTAAATGAAGATGAAAGAGTACAGGCATACACGCGAGGCACGCATGGACGGGGAGTAAGCGCGAGAAGTCCAGGCGACGGCCAGTGAGAGAGAGAGAGAGTACGAAGAGAGAGAGCCAGTAGTTACAGAGTCATGGTAAAGGACGTGACATGATGACGCAGGTGGTGTTGGCGGCAGCTGGCACTAAAGCAACGGCGATGCGCAGCAGCGGCGAGGGACCTCGGCGTGGAAGCAAGGACGTCGATGACACCGGTAGCGGGTCCTCGATGTAGCAGCGCACTCGTGGATAGATATCGCGGGCTTTAGCACAGCGAGAGACAGATGATACGCAGGTCAACCAAAGCCAGGGTCGAACGCGATTGTACGTTGCGGTTACGTACCAGTAGCGCTCTCTCTCCCCCCCACTTACTCACTTATTCGACAGTCCTCTGAGCTGCTCAGTGCTGCTCCTATAACATGCTTATGGTCATGAGTAGATGGACATTACGCTAGAGGACATGCTGGGCATGGCGGTTGCCAACCGTCATAATATATATATACACATTGTAACGTAGAATTTTCCCACCCGCACGGGGATTCCAGTTATTGTATAAGTAATTTATTTATGCGCGACTGACTCTTTTTCTCGGCTTGTGGAATTCCTGAAATGGCAGAAAGCGGGATTGTGGTGGCAGCCGGGTTTATAAATATTAACACAAATTATTAATATAAGTGGTCCAAATGTATATTGTAAAAATACATTTATACATAGCGTTTTCAATAACAGAAATTTAATGTATTTAAATACTCTCATGGGCCAGCGGTTACTATCTCCGGTAAACGGCTAGATCGTACTACATAAAGAGGCCGCAGAAATTCCTCTACGAGAGACTCGTAGAGGAATTTATTCGCAGAGAAAGAAACACAAAAGGGAAAACTGCCGAGTCCCCTGAAAACGCGAAATGGAATAGCCGCCGCACGTATGAGATAAATACTCTTCCTCTACTTACTCAATTTCCTTCCAACCAGAAATAACAAAAGTTAGAATAATATCACACCAACTGTTACTTCCAATATCAACCACACTTTAAGAATTCTCCAATAATCCTCCAATAATTCTCCAATTGAACTCCAATAGAACTCCAATAGAACTCCGGCAATCAAAATGGTGGTCACCGTTAAGTCCTCAATAAAACTTCGGACCGAGGAAAACGCTCCCAGATTTCCTGATAATACTGCTTACAAAAACTATACAAGCTGTTGCTACCATAGCGATCAGGATCGGAATGGCCGAGGCCGATGCTCCGCACGAAGGAGGATGCCGCGATTTCCCACCAAACCTCCTTCTTCATGGAAGCATCATCCCGGCTGCCCAATTTCCTAATTGGTCCTCAACCTAGAATAAATCCTCTATTGGTCTATTGGAAAACCACCACTAGTTTATCTTTCTATCAGTGATTTCCCCGAGCGCCCACTTTCCCAATTCTAATTTCTTCATTGGTTCAAAAGTTAATGGCTGCCCTCTATATCCTTTGATTGATATGCTAATCCGCGCCATCATTATCGATAACGATCAATCACTTAAAATCAATGTCCATTCAGTGGCTCCACCTATAGATAATCACTGGAGCGTGCGGTATTTAAAATCATCTATGCCAATGTATGAATCACTGTAGATGAGCCTTTAATAACAACTAGTGACTTCTAGTTGGCAACCGCCATGCTTCTATAGCTATAAAGAAAAACCACTATATTAGTACTGTACAGTTTGACTGTATATAAAAAATACCATTAATTGTGGAATCGTTAACAACATTAGGAACCGCATATTAAAAAATTGCGAATGCCTTCGTTTGCGCGTGAAAAATCGAAATCTAAAAAATGATATAATTGTCGCTTTCTCACTTAATATTCGATATTAACATTTCAAAGAGAGACCAATCATTCCCAATTTAATTGCCGGTAACGTAAATACTTGTGTTATAACACAATTCTTATTATTTATTTAATAATCAATAAATTTATTTTTCGATCATTTCTATGTTAATTTTGACCGTTCCTGTTCCCCGTTTCTACTTTGCAAGACGTTTGCGCGGGCGAACGTAATTTGTAAACTTGAAGAAAATGACAGTGCCAACAAATGCAAGATGCATAACCTCAAAGGCGTAGGGTAGATTTAGTAATAGACGTAGTGCTTCAAGAAATAAAAGTTAAATTGGAGTCTCCGAACACGACAATATATACCTACAGCTCAAGGAAAAATTAAATCAACGCATAACTGAAATTCGGTTAACTCTTATGGCAAGAACGGCCGCGCAAAGGTCTTGGAAAGTAGAAACGGGGAACAGGAACGGTCAAAATTAGCATAGAAATGATTGAAAAATAAATTTATTGATTATTAAATAAATAATAAGAATTGTATTATAACACTATTATTTACGTTACCGGCAATTAAATTGGGAACGATTGGTCTCCCTTTGAAATATTAATATTGAATATTAAGGGGTTATGCCTGAGTTAAACCTGTAAAAAAGACATTAATAAGTAATAGGCTGAAAAAAATTATTTATTAATAGTATAAAAAAAACCTTCTCCTACTTAAAATGTAGGTATTAAACATATTTTTAATTATTTTTAAAAAATTATATATCTATACTTACATTGTAAACAATTACATGTATGAATCACTAATTTTCAGCACTTTTTTCCCTTTGCCGCAGGATATCTCAGCATCCAGATGATGAATTGACACCAGACAGGATGTAAAATCTTCTGAATATGTTTCTTCACTGCTTGAGTGGAAGATTTTTCTACAAAAAATAAATTTTAAATATTTAGTAACTCATAAGTTGATTATATCAGTAATTATAGTGAATATTACATATATTCATATACGCAACATTGACTTTTACCTTGTATTAGTTAATTCTGCTCCGTTCAAGCAGTGAAGAAACATATTCAGAAGATTTTCCATCCTGTCTGGTGTCAATTCATCATCTGGATGCTGAGATATCCTGCGGTAAAGGACCTAAAATCATAAAAATGTCAAGACTGAGAAAAATGCATCTAAAGTTTATCGAAACACTTATGTATATTTAACTGGTAGTACTTACATGAACTACTTGGCATATTTTTCTTATATTTTGGCATAAGATACCTATATATTAAGCCATGTATGAAAACCCGGGTGATGTACATGTAGATATACTAGTATCGAAAGCTGAAATTGAAATGTAAGTTTTTAATACGCATTCACAGTCAGCATGTTTTAGATGAATATAAATTTTGTCATTGCTTACCCATTGCTTTATAGGATCATTAGTAATTACTGCAGACTTTGAGACCATCTAACTCACAGGCATCTTCTCGTGCACATGATATTTATAGCCCATATACCTGAAACAATGAATACACACACAAAGAACAGATTCTTCACAAATAATGTTGTTTATAGTACAAAACACTTATCTAAAGTTGAACACTAGTGAGACTCAGAAGTTATCACAACAGCACAACATCCAGCTTGCACTAAACTACAGACAGCAGACGAAACAGCCGATGTCTGAATGCAAACTCGACTAGGTCGGTAAAACAGTGATTTCCTGTTCCATATGCTGTAAGGTGCCATGTTTTTAGGCGGTAATTTAAATTTGCATGTATGTTTTTTACCCCTTTATAAGTTTGATTGAAAATTACAAGACTAAATTTAAATTCTAAATTTATTTTATTTTGAACATTCAAAATAAAAAAAAATCTACGATTTCATAAAAATGAGCTATTACAGTACATAATGATTTCGTAAATAATTTGTGCTTTTTTTTAAATAAAATTGCGCTTTCAAAAGGAATTTGTGAACACATTGAATGTTACATTTTCTATAAAATCGCAATTTTTTTGAATAATCAAAAGCGCTATAAAACAAAATATGAATAATACGCAATTTTGAAAAATTGTATTTTTTTGGTATTTTGCCTATAACTTTGTAACGGAATTCTTTCGGGCAAAAAGAACTAAGGCAGCTCATTCTGCAGTAAATTTGCCTTTAAAAAATCATATAAAAAATTTTTTGATTTTTTAAAATTTTAACTCAGGCATAACCCCTTAAGTGAGAAAGCGACAATTTTATAATTTTTTAGTTTTTGATTTTTCACGCAAAAACGAAGGCATCCATAATTCTTTAATGTGCGGTTCCTAATGTTGTTAACGATTCCGCAATGGTATTTTTTATATTAAGATGTTATTTTCGTACTTCACGGAGCTCATGTGACCGCATATGCGCTGATATCTATGTCGCGCTCTTTCCCAGGCGCAGGTGAACTATACACATCACGTCCTGCGCTCCGCACACGGTCGAGCAGAGGCAACTCCTGCCAGCGACACCGAGCGCTGGCTCCGCTCCAGGAGCTGTCAATATGCTTTGAGCGAGTCAGCTGCCATGAAAAACAATTACGGCGCAGCAATATTTACTGCTACGTCGCAATATATGTATATAATTTGTCAGCTCCGCCAGCATGCATTTTTCTACATAGCAACATAAAACATTTTTTTAGGAAATTTTGTTTACTTACAGAAAAAATATTTTTAATGTCATATATTATATGTATTATATATTATATATATATTAATAAGTAAACAAAATTTTCTAAAAAAAACTGGTGTGTTCCTAATTAAAACCCTGTGTCAAAAAAGAGTGAGGCGAAAAACTGAAAAAAATGACCGCGATTTTGGCTCTAAAAATTAAAAAATGCGCATTATCTACATTATTATAATTTTTTGAATGATTTTCATATACATAGGCTTAAAGTACACAAAAAGACCTTTAATTTGCATATAAATTTGTCTAGATCGGATGCACTGATCCAAAGATACGCACGTTTGAAGACAACGAACTCTGTTTGAGGCGCTTACGAAAATAGCCAGTTTTACGCTCTTCTGTTTAAATCCTTTAAACTTTTGATCCAAGCATTCATTTTTTATGGTTAATAGCTCAAGTTAAAGATTTTAAACCGATTTTAAAGTTTAATAATTCAGATTAAAGCTCTTATCTTCTACTTTTTTCTAACTCATCTGAAGTTAAAGTTTCTCATGCCATACGCTATATATATGAATCTCAAAATCAGTAAGAACGATCAACTTGAGAAATACAAAATCCAGAAAATTTTATGTTTCTTCAAATCATTTTCAATTATGATCCAGTCGTGCGTTTTCAACGTTCAATACCTCAAATAAAAGCTCTTTTTTCTACTTTCATTCTAGTTGATGATAATCCAAATTTTTTTAACTCATGAACATATATATGCTTCTCAAGTTGATAGTTTTTTACTGATTTTGAGAAGCATATATATAAGTTATCGCATGAGAAAATTTAACTTCAGATCAGTTTGGAAAAAGGAGCAGATAAGAGTTTTAATTTGAACTATTAAAATTTGAAATCGGAAAAAAGGCAAATTGCGCTTATTTCCATGAAAGCAATCGATTTTGGCAAATGCAGTAATTTTTTCCTTTTTTCAATTGTCTGAAACTTTTGATCCAATAACGCGTTTTCAATGTTCGATAGCTTAAATTAAAGCTGTTTTCTACTACTTTTTGTAAGTTAGTCCAAATTTTTATACAATATATAGTGTGCTACATACATACTTTCAAAAAATGGTTTACTTGAGAAGTATATTTATAGCTCACAACACCAAAATTTTTGAATTTAGACTTATTGGCAGAAAAGGAGAAGAAAGAAGCTTTAATTTGAGCTATTAACCATTAAAAATGAATGCTTGGATCAAAAGTTAAAAGAATTTAAAGAGAAGAGCGTAAAACTGGCTATTTTCATAAACGCCTCAAACAGAATTTGTTCTTCAAACGTGCGTATCTTTTGATCAGTGCATCCGATCCAGACAAATTTATATGCAAGTTAAAGGTCTTTTTGTGTACTTTAAGTCTATGTATATGAAAATCATTCAAAAATTATTATAATGTAGATCATGCACAATTTTTTAATTTTTAGAGCAAAAATCGAGGTCATTTTTTTTCGGTTTTTCGCCTGTAGCTTTTTGTTGGCATAGGGTTTTGACTAGGGACATACCCGTTTATCATTTGAAATGAACTGCCAAACAAAACTGGTATGGTCTGATAGATGTGCCCTCAGAAATTAGAAAGTGCAACTTTTGGACCAAGTTATGTTACACTTTCTGGTGGATTTCCGCATATACGTACGATTCACGGATTTTCTTGCGGTCTAAGCTTCGACACGATAACACTTGAGTAACCGTGCGAGTAGTATAGCTATAGGCATACCAGAACATAGGCATACTAGAACAATGGATCCCCCTCCACTTTGCCTCCGTTGTTCTAGTATCCACATGGGTTCTAGCATATGCTGCCCCTCTCTCTGGGCCCCCTTTCACAGCCAGAACCCGTTGGTGAGAGGACTTTCTCAATTTCCCCACTGTTCTAGTATGCCTATACATGAAGAAGTGAGAAAATTTGAGATAGATCCGTATTGGTTGAATTTTTCTCCCTCTCATGTGTGGGAGAGAAAGCGTATTGGTAAATGTTTTCTTCCTATTAATTTAAAGGAAGAAAACTGTATTGGATAATTGAAGAAGAGAGAAAATAGTCGCTTTTTTTAACTTTTATCTCTCTCGAAAAAAAAAGTCATCTCCTACGCGCTGCACTTGTCACGACGGGAGCTCCATGTGTATGGTAAGGAGATACACATCATAAAGGGAGAGCGTGCGCTAATCGAAGGAGATATGTACACATATACAATGTAAATATACATAGCAGTAATTGGATGAAAATAGTCAAGCGACATAGAGTCATTGCAGGCTTTACCTGTAAGAAGAAAAAATAGGTGAGCGCAGTAGGTTAATACAATGAAAAATATATACGAGTGCAGCATGGTGATTCCGTCACTATGGGCTCGCCTCTAAATTTTGGGTGAGAAAAATAAGTGTGCGCTTCGTATGTAAATATACATTTTCCATCTCCTTCAGAAGTAGGCATTCTCCAATCAGAGGATGTTCTCTATTCTGAGTGAGATTTTTCTTTGAGAACTAGTGGAAAGGGTAATTCAGTTTTCTAAAATAAAAAGGGCTGCTCAAGCAAAGCTCAATCAGTTTGCTGGAGTTTTCAGCTGAAGAAATGGCCCTCAACGGAAGACGAAGCAAGGTGCAGCAGACGTTGGAGAGAATAGAGTGGATCCTCAAACACGGGGATACCATTCTAAAGATGGCTAACATTGTTTCAAGTGTCATGGAAATTGGTGAAAGTTGTAAGTATTTTTTGATAAAATATTAAGTTAAAAATATTTTGTATGTCACTCTAACCTAAAAATCACAACTTCATTGTTTTGATTTCAGTTACTTGTGACATAAAATATCTTATGGAATTTTTACGTAAAGGGGATTTTTTTTCAAACCTCAGGTTCGGTAACAAGAGATCATAACACACGCCTTCGGTTTGTGTTGTGGTCTCTTGTATTCATAAAATAAACCCTTTCCGTATCCATTAAATATACTATCTTAGTACTATAGATATTAATTTAATCATTTTTTATAGTACCACCGAAGCCATCATTAGACTGCATGGAGCAGCTAGCAAAAGCGTTTCAAAAACGAAAAAGTAAGCTGAGACCATCTACATTGAAGAGGATTCAATCAGATAGGACGGATGCATTAAGGACATTGTACCACGGCAGCAGAAGCAGTTCCCCAAAAGATTCTAGTAAGTCGTATATATATATATATATATATATATATATATATATATATCACACAAACGCATACATACTATACACGTATACCCTCTCTACTACTGCTATGTTTTCTTACTCTCTCACTCTCACTCTCGAGAACGTACGCCCCCCTCTCAACACGCTTCATGAATCATTGCCTAGCTTTGAGCCTTTTATTGCTTATATATATTTTTAAATTTATGCATATTTTATTGATTGTTGGAACAATAATAATTCTTAAATGTGTCTACTGCCGTAACATTCATGGTATATACATGATACTGAAATATGTTATTATAAATATAGCTCACCCATCAGCTCCACCCTCCGTCTGCTACCTCTACCTATCTTCTTCAGCTATCACTTATCGCCACAAATCATGAATACCACCTTCACCAACTACCTTCAATCACAAATTTCACTATTCACCGCTCATCTACATCTGTGACCTACATGCTTCACTTATGACTCCAATAATGAGCTCCATATTTCAGCTTCATACCAGGCACAAACTTCATCTGCAAACATGACCTATGACGCTAACCAACCACCTATCTACGATGATTTCTAACCATGAAATCTACTAACTACCTACCATTTTCACCATTGAACTCTTATCTACCATCGATCATCTACACCCTTGACCCATCACCTAGATCCTTTACTTATGACTCCAATAATGAGCTTCACAATTCACACCTGGTATAAACTTTACTTACCACCTTGACCTACTAAACAACCACCTGTCTACGATGATCTACCTAGCACCTACGACCGTCTACCTAGCACCTGAACTGCCAATCGCGACCTCAACACTCCATCTATCTCCTACATCATCCACTTATTGCTGCAGTCATGAGCAACACCCTTCACACATAATCTCAACCTATCACCTTTACCCTTGACTTTCCACCTTTGCCTATCACCACTACCTAGGACCTTCTTATCAACCTGTTATCCTCCACCTTCACCCTCTACGTATCGCCTCAACTCATAAAATCTACTCTCTATCTATGACCTAAAATTCAACTAAAACTATTGTTCTCTAGAAATGTTCTCAACCTATCATTACTACCCTCCATCTATCGTCTCCAATGAGGACCTCATTGTTCACACTTTCTGCCTACAACTATCAACTCCACACATGAATTCCACGTACCATCTAACATCTTGACTCGTAGCCTCAAACCACCACCTATAATTTCAACCCATGAAGCTTAATAACTATTTAGCACCTCCACTGTCCATCTGTTACCTGCAATCAAGTTCTCCTACACCACCTATTTCTTTCATCTACCACTTCTACTACACAATCTACTTATTACAGTCATGAACTCCATCCGTCATACGTAAGCCTAAACTATCACCTCCACCTCTGATTTTTGGCCTGCTCCCAATACCTCTACATGATTTTCTGCCTTCACCTATCACCGCTGTCCAGGACCTTTTCATCAACCTGTTACCCTCCACCTTTCTTCTATGTCCATGAAGTCCAGCGTTCACCGTCACCAGCACCTTCACTCTCAATGTATCGCCGTCAATCATAAAATCCACTTTCTAGCATCACCATCAACTAAGATTAGTATTCTCTACATATGTTCTCTATCATCCACTTATGAATACAATCGTGATCTCCAGCATTCACAAAATCTCTACCTATCTCCAACATCAATAACATTCTGATTCCGCCTGTCTTCTTCAATAATAATCTATACGTGCTAGTTCTTGTTATTGAGGGGGCGCTGAGGGGGGGCTGAGGGGGGGCCAAACGAGGGGGCGCTGGGGAGGGGGGCGGTGAGGGGGGCGAGGGGGGGGGCAAAACGCATAAAAATAACCAAACTTTTGAAACATTTCTTGGTTCTTTTGAGGGGCTCGTGAGGGGGGGCGAGGAGAGGGGGCTAAATTCCAGCGCGGCTCAAAACAACTATATAATATAGTAAGATATATATATATATATGCGGACATTTGAATGCATCTCCTGTGTAAAATAACACTTTTCTCGGCATTCAAACGTATGATTTGCGGATTCAAATGTCCGCCTTAACATATGTATATTTATATATTGTAACGAGAGATTAAAACGCGCTATTCGAACAGCGCGCGCTCGTTATGTCACACGATGTGAACGTAGCAGCAAGCTTCGTTCGTGTATTATGGTGAGGGATGCGCGGGGGAAGAATAGGATAAGGCCCGCGTGCCGAATAGATCAGATTCGATTTGACCGTGCTGGTAGGTACCTCGTGCGTTAGGTACACCGTTTGCGAGGCCACCGTTAGTGCCCAAGGTAGATCGACTCGTCCACGGAGGAGCTCTAGGCTGTGTTCGTCTTCAACACCCGGATTGCAGGAGAAGGGACGCCTTCTCTATACCAATCGACAGCGCCCCGAGCGAGATACCCGTAGGAGCGTTGACGGCTCGTGATAGTATCGTGATAGTAAGTCGAATCTCGTAAGAACATTTCCTCGACAAGGTCGCCGACAGATGAGTATTCTCGACCACAGAATACTCGTCTCTTCCTTGATTGAGAGCGTGCGAAAATTTCTCCGCTGTCGCGCGTGCGACTGTCTATGCGGATTATTATATTATTTTCTTGATTTTATAATATACGAGTCTCCGACTCATTTCTTTAGCATAAATAACCGAGTATTTATTTCCCGTATCATCGCTTCGTCTTCTTGATTTCCGAACCCGAAAGAACTATTCTTTGCACAGTAAGTGTGATGCTCGGGCGCATCACACATTTGTACACGCTGCATTTGGCCGCGTAAACGTTAAAACGCAGGTTGCCGAGGAGCTACGTCGGGGTAGCAGTATAGAAGCTAAAGGTAAGACTCGGTGACGCGGCGACATAATGTGGTTGCCGTGACAAAGCCAAATTGCCCCGTTACAATATACATATATATATATATATATATAAATTTATATAATTCTATAAATTTATAAATTAAATTATAATCTTATAATTTAATTATATAAATAATGATGTATTTAATTATATGTGTCTGTATTTTCTGTATGTGCTTATTAATTTTCACTTATTAATTTTTTATTTATTTTCTTTTTCAGATAAAAAAATTAACTGGCGAAAGAAATTATTCTCCTCGTCAAGTTCGAGCAGCAGCAGTAGCAGCAGCGACAGCAGCAGAAGTGATAGCAGCATCAGTGACAGTAAAAGGAAAAATGGTATGTATTTCATTCAATTTTTAACTTAAAAAATTCCACTGTGTTTAAAATAAATACTTTCTTTGTGTTTTGTTTTCAGATGCAGATACAAAAAAAGCAGTAGATATTACTTCAGCTGCTGAAGGTACAGGATCGCATAGTGTGACAAAGAGTGAGTCTAGTTTAACTGCTGGTGTTGTGGCATCTAGCAGTTAAACAAAGATTTACTCCAAATTAACTACTGATGCCGCATCATCAAGTAGAGATTATTCAAATTACACAAAGTCGGTCTCATCCTGTAAAAGCGACAAAATGTCGAGCTCGGAAACTAAAGAAAATCGTAAGTTTTTATTATTAAAATATATATTTATAACATAAGTTAAAATTAAAATATGAAATATTTAAAAATTTTTTCAGCTGACAAGCGACGAAGCATCATGTCGCTGAAAAAGATTCCACATCTTGAGCAGCATCACCAGCAGCATCACCAACAACAACAAAATCATCAGCAACAACAAAATCACCATCAACAACAAAATCACCAGCAACAACAACAACAACCACAACAGCAACTAAAACGTAATATGCCAGTTGTTTTAGATATAGAGTACATGGTCGATCCAATCGATATAGACAAAAGGTACTCAAGAAAATAATAATATAAATAATGTATTTAATAATAAATAATTTTGTATGTAAGAATTTTGTAAGCAAAATAAAAATAAAGAATTTAAAGAAGAATAATAAAGAATTTTATGTAAAAATATTATTATAAAATAATAATTTATATGTAAAATAATATTTTATCCCCCCCCCCTATCTTTACCACTTTACGATTTTTTAATAATTATGCGCGTTATATTAGTAATAAGTAAAGAGACAATAAATAAAATTTTATGTTTTTTTATTAATTCCAAATCTATAGTCTAATTCATCTTTATCAAATACATTGTTTAAATAGTCTAATAACCATAATTTTATTGAAACTACATTGGAAATGGCGCATACAGGTCGTCTTCTTTTGCAAAGGATGTGATTATCACATACAGATTGATAATTACATATTTCCTTGAGTGAATGACATCCATATATTTCTATATTGGAAATGGATCTGAAAGTACAAAAAGTATCACGTAAGTATCACAATAGTATCACAAAAGTATCACACAAGTATCGTAAAAGTATCAAAAAAGTCAATCATAAATGTATAAAAGTTAAGTACTCACACGTTTGGTAAATGTTTTTTTAACCATTGCTTTTTCTGCTCTCCCTTTACGTAAAGTTTTTCAACTCCTTGTGAGCAAATTCCAAAAATTTTTTGCATATTATCATAAGGAATATCTCCGCTATCCCACGCTAATCCGTGATGATACCTTTCTAGCCATCTAGCTGTGCATTTTTCTTCTTCAGTAAGTTCTTTCCATCTTGTTGGTGGCTTAAAGTGATAGACAGTTGGTAAAGCAGTTTTTTTTCAAATTAAGAAAACTGACTTCCTTTAAAATAAAAGAGTCGGATGTTGCTCTTTGAAATCCTTGAATATCACAGATATAAACATTCTCCTCAGGACATGGTAATAAAATATTTCTAAACATTATATCATAATCACGCGCTCTAGCCATATTTTAATTCTTGAGTTCGTCACACGACAGAGGCAAACTCAAGAATGGAAACGAAAGGTCTAGCATCCTGATTTTAAGGCATGTAACTCAGCCTCTTGCTCTTCAGGATTAGGTGTAGTAGAAAATAATTCTCTCCCACTCTTCGACCCTTTAACTCCTCAGCTTGCCATTGGTTGTGCATTAAAATCGACAAACTCTAATTGGTTAAAATTCATCCCTTCTCTGAGAAAAATCTCTCTTAAATTTTGATTGGTTCAAAAAAGGAAAATTCATCCCATCTATAAGAAAAAACTTCACTACTATCATTTTTTTCCCCTCTACCTTACAGACTTATGCCTATAAAAGCGTGAAGATTTCGTGCACTTGTTAGTTCGTTTTCAACAGTAGCATTCAGATTGTAATACTAAAATATGACTACAATGGAGCAGATGGAACGTAGTATACAAGTGCTTCGAGAAACATTACAAAGTATCCATGAATTAAATAATTCAGACATTCACTATTTGTTGGATGTATGCAATTCAAACATAAAGGAATTAAACGAAAAAATTCATGAATCAAATCTCACACGTGGAGAAAAACAGAAATGTCAAACTTTTATGGCACATCTATCACAGATTCAAGTTGAATTCGAACATCATCTTCAGCGAGGAGGTGCTCTACAAGAAACTGAAGCACGAGTTGAATGGCGTGATGTTCAGTCGGCTTTCCAAAATCGAATAAGAACCGGCATAGTAGCCAATATAAGTCATATAGATATTCTAAGTTTTATGAATGATGCAGAAAAGATTTTTAAAGAAAAAGTGCAAGAAAGCTTACATAATTATAACACTATAAAAGTAAATTCTGATTTCATTTCAGAATTTTCTATGCAAAAAAATGGAGAAGAAACTGTAGATATAAAATATTTCACTAGTGAAAGTTCTGCAATTTATACATCAACAATCATAAAAGAATGGTTTAGAGAATATATCAAAGATCCAATTCTTGCACAACTAGAAGAATTTCAAGAAAAGGATTCTGGGTGGGCATTAAACAGTATTATAAGTTTATGCATAAATATAAAAAAATATTCTCCAGTTAAAGAAAGCTCATATATTCCTCTTCCAAAATTTATAGAAAAGAAAAAAGCATGTATTAATGTTCAAAACAATGATAATGAATGTTTTAAATATGCAATACTTTCAGCATTATATCCTTGTACAACTAATTATCTTCCATATGCAAACATGCTCAATTTTGGTGACATAGAATTTCCTATTAAAATAAAAGATGTTACAAAATTTGAAAAGCTTAATAATAATATTACTATAAACGTGTATATGCTTAGGATGTTTGGACAGAAGCATGAAGTATCACCTTGTTACATTACAATCGAAAAGAAGGAGAAACATGCAAATCTTCTTATTATACAAGATTATTATATAAACGAACATGAAGAAAAAAATCAAGGTGAAGATGAAAGAGTGCCTCGGTATCATTATGTGTGGATAAAACACATTTCAAGACTTTTAAGATCTCAATTGTCGAAAACTAATAAAAAACTATATCATTGTGACAGATGGTTACAAATATTTTATAGTCAAGAGGGATTCGAAAATCATGAAAATTATTGCAATATATTTATATTGAACTTATATTGAACAATATACTTAAATTTGAAGATTATAAAAAAAGTGAAAAAGTGCCTTTTGTAATATACACAGATTTTGAATGTTTATTGAAGCCTACTGAAAATGAAAATGCTTTTCAACTTCATGAAGCATACAGCATAGGATATTACATAAAATGTAGCTATGATGATCGATTATCTGGCTATAAATCATACAGACAAAATCATTCTGATCAAGAATCACCTGCAGAATGGTTTGTAAAAGAATTGAAATCCATTGGAAAAAAGATTGAACAACTGTATAAAAATCCAAAGCCACTGAAACTTACAGATCTAGAAGAACTATCTTTTCGGAGTTCAACGATTTGTCATATATGTCGGAAACCTATTCATTCAGAACAACTAGCAGTAAGAGATCACTGTCATCTCACAGGACGGTAAGTTTTTTAAATTTGATATGAATAGAAAAAAACAAAATAGTATACTAATTCAAAAACATACTTTTTTTAGTTTCAGAGGTGCAGCATATAATTATTGTAATTTGAATTATAAGGATTCAAGATTTATTCCAGTAATTTTTCACAATCTTAATTACGATACTCACTTTATTTTGAAAGAAATTGCTACTTCTTCATTACTGAAGGGACGAGTCAGCGTAATACCTCATAATAAGGAGAAGTATATTTCATTTACAAAATATATCAATGGCAGTGATATTATTTTTAGATTCATCGATTCCTGGCGCTTTTTATCATCATCCTTAGAGAAGCTAGCGTCATACTTGGAAAACGTTCCGATAGCAGTTCAGGAATTTCAATCAGATGGATTTACAAGTGAAAAGATTGATCTTCTCAGACGGAAAGGTATATTTCCATATGATTTTGTAGATGGATTAGATAAACTAACTACTACAAAATTGCCAGAAAAAAATTAATTTTATAACAAGCTGATGGATTCTGATATTGTTGAAGAGGACTATAATCACGCTCTTCAAGTGTGGCATAAATTCAATATATCAACTTTAGGATTATTCTGATCTCTATTTAAAAACAGATGTACTGCTACTGGCTGACGTCTTTGAAAGTTTCCGAAAAACATCCCTTGAAGCCTATGGATTATGTCCGGCACACTTTTATACTACACCAGGATTAACATTTTCAGCGGCACTTAAAATGACAAAAGTGGAATTAGAACTTCTTACAGATATTGATATGTTAATAATTCTTTTGTTGTTATTATCGATCTCTCCGAGGCAATGGTTTAGAAAGGGTTTAAAAAATTAAAACTCCTTTCTTTTAAGAAACGACGTTTCGGCGATCATTGTCGCCCTCATCAGGAAACTGTCAAAAATTTTTTTATTACAATAAACATGCAGACTTTAAAATGAACAGATTTAAAATAAAAGACAAAGAAAACAATTTAAATAAAAGATTGATCTCGGAAATGATGCATATAAATTTGCAAGATAATGGTATCAATAAGAAAGAGGATACCCAGAAACTCAATAACGTGTACACACATTTAATATACCAGCTTAAGATTTAAAATCAAATTTGTATACATCGAAAGGATGAGGTGATGCGTGACGTCATATGTAAACAAACCGCGCGAAAGATTTTTCGCACTATATAAGCGACGATTGCCGGCTACTTCCTCACTTCCGAGACAGTAGCTGACAAAAGCGGTATAAATAATAGCTGTGTCACTCGGTCTCTCTCTTCCCCCGCTATTAACTAGCCGGGGGAAAGGATTATCGAGATGTACACAAATCAAATGTGCTCTAATATGTAAGTTTCAAAAATATCGCCTTTTCTATGTAATACTCTGTTCATTTTAAAGTCTGCATGTTTATTGTAATAAAAAAATTTTTGACAGTTTCCTGATGAGGGCGACAATGATCGCCGAAACGTCGTTTCTTAAAAGAAAGGAGTTTTAATTTTTTAAACCCTTTCTAAACCATTGCCTCGGAGAGATCGATAATAACAACAAAAGAATTATAACAAACTACCGAGGGATAAAATCATACTAGATAGTGTATACACACTCATCTAAATACATTGATATGTTAATGTTTATCGAATCAGGCATTCGAGGTGGAATTAGCCAATGTTGTAATCGATATGGAAAAGCAAACAATTCATACATGGGATCTTCTTACGATAAAAATCAGAAAATAAAGATGCTCTTATATTTTGATATTAATAATCTTTATGGATGGGCAATGGTGCAACGTTTACCAGTTGGAAAATTTGAGTGGATGGAATATGAGACGAATCCATACTTTTTCAATGAATCAGCAGATTCAGATATAGGTTATTTTGCTGAAGTAGACTTAGAGTACCCTGAAGAAATACATGATGACCATCAAGATTTACCATTTTGTGCAGAACATCGCACACCACCTGGCTCAAAGCAGAAGAAACTTCTAACTACATTAAATGATAAGAAAAGATATGTTATTCATTATCGAGCTCTTAAACAAGCATTAGATAATGGACTTCGTTTAAAAAAGGTACACAGACTTTTGAGATTTGAGCAAAAGGCGTGGCTCAAACCTTATGTTGAACTAAATACAGAGAAGAGAAAACAAGCTAAAAACGAGTTTGAAAAACTATTTTATAAATTATTAATAAACGCTGTCTATGGTAAGTGTATCGAACGAGAGCGATCTAGCGTTGATGTACGATTAGTACATAAATTTGCAGGTAGATATGGAGCAGAAGCCCGTATAGCTCAACCAAATTTTCATAGTTGCGCAATTTTTGATGAAAATTTGGTTGCTATTCAATCGAAAAGAACGAGTGTTACAATAAAGAGGCCAATATACGTTGGACTTTGCATCCTTGATTTATCGAAGACACTACTTTATGAGTTCCATTACTCATATATGAAAAAGCGAGTGGGGAAAAAATGCAAACTTCTCTATACAGATACAGATAGTTTGATTTATCAAGTAAACGATGTTGATATGTATCAAATAATGAAAGAGGACATTCATAGGTTTGATACATCAGATTATGATAAAAACAATCAATTTGGCATTCCTTGTGTAAATAAAAATGTGCTTGGACTTATGAAAGACGATTGCTCTGGAAAAATTATGACAGTTTATTGGCTTACGAAGTAAAATGTACAGTATTTTAGTTGATGGTGGAGCAACTATAAAGAAAGCTAAAGGTATTAAATCCTATGTTGTAAAGAAATCCATTACATTTGAAGACTATTGAAAATGTCTTGAAGATCTACTTCTTGTCAATCGAGAGCAGTGCAATATACGTTCAAGATTGCATATAGTTCATACCGAAAAACAGAATAAAATTGCTCTAAGTCCTCATGATGATAAAAGGTATTTATTGCCTCACAGTACCGACACTCTACCATGGGGTCATTATAGAATCATGGAAGAACAGATGTCGCTAGCTGCAAGTCAACTGGAAGGGGAAGTAGAGAAGGGGCATCCAGAAGCCAATGAGAGAAAAGTAAGTGAAGTGGGGATAGACGATGAAATAGAAAAAGAGAGGGGGACCAATGAAAAGCTTGTAACACAAGTAGAAGAGAGGATAACACGAGTGGGAATAACGCTTTATGGAGAAGGAGGAGAACCAATCACCATTGAGTATGATATACCCGAAGAGAATGACAACGAATGGACTACAGCCATGGAACCAAAGAGTGGGGATATTTTACAAGAGGCGATGGAAGGGGCTGGAGTATTGGTGGGGAATGGGCTATATGAGCCGATGCAGCACAACGAGCCGCATATTCGAGCAATCGAAGAGATCGAAAACAGTCCACCCTCTGCAAAGAAACCAAAGCTTGATTAAGTAAGTTTACATCATCTTTACTTATCATATTTTTTCTCTAACAGTGAGTTTTTCTAACCTCAATTCGACTTTAATTTTCAGAATGGATCTATCTGCACTTAACAAGGTTGCTGAATGCGACTTCTTACCAACGAAGAAAGCCAAAGACTTGGAAAAAGATCGAGAAAACCTCGTGACAGCACTGAAAGAGGTAAAAACAAGATTCGGCATCAAGGTTGTAGCTGAGGTGGATGATGCTTTCCAAATATTTTTACCAGACAAGATATCATCTATGCTCATAAAGGATAATAAACTTTTCAGTGATTTGAGCAATGCCGCAAATAAACTAACATTATTTTTTGTACACCAAGGTGGCAATTCTTTTAAATTTGGAACTGCTACCGAGTAATAATAATAAGAAAGACTGTACAAATAATTTTTATACATTTTATTTATTTTATCAAATTGTTACATTTACATATATATATATATGAATAAATAACATTTTAAACATTATAATTTGTCTTTTTATTTATTTATCTACAATCCTTATCCTTTCATTACATTAATATCTATCTTAATTTATTTAATATCATTTTTATTAATCCAACTATTATGCTCGTTACTGAATCCTAACCATTTAACATAGATACGATTACCACTTTTCTTTATAACTTTTTCTACTAGATAAATTTCAGGATACATAGTCTTTTGAATTTCAGTTTCATAAAAGCCACCAGTTACAGGATTATCATAATAATCTTTAACGTTGTAAGTTATTGGATTGGTTTTTACTACTTTCGTGATTGAAAAAATCTCAGTTGACCAATTAGGGGTATAACCTTTTTCAAAAACATGTTTTATTTTACTTATTCGCACTTTATCTCCAACTTTGAATTTCGGTTTCTTCACAGTCAACTCTTCAACTGGAAATCGCTTCTTGATTTCCTTCTCGTTCCCCTTCGAAACATTTTTTGGTTCAATTGCTATTGTTCGATGTTTTCTTGAATTGTAAGCTTTGATCAATTTAGGCAGAATATCCAACCATTTATAGCTTCCTTGTTTGCTAAATTCTATCCACATTGAATTTTTTAATGTTCTATTAAAACGTACGCATATACTTGCATGCAGATTACTATGAGAAGAGTATAAATTGGTTTTATACTTTTTCATGAGTTGATGAAAGTTTGAATTGTAAAATTCTTTTCCTTGATCGGTTTGTAGGTTTGCTGGTGTTCGTCCTTGCTTCAATATTCCCTTCATTGCTTCAGATACATCTTTACCACTTTTTGACTTGACTGGAACAGCCCATGCATACTTAGAGAATATATCGATGACAGTGAGTAAGTAGTTAAAACCTTTATTCTCCTTGGAGTAGGGTATCATTTCTACAAGATCAGCTTGCCAAGTCTCATCTATCCCACGTGTATCATATTTTCTTCGTTTATATCTACGACGAGCTGGTTTGTGCAACTCTTCAGCCACTCTTTGACGCTCCATTTTCCACAATACTTCTTTCAATATTAGTCCAAAACTTGTTGCAGCTGCTCTACTCTTATAGGTTTGTCATAATAATCTTTTAACAATTTAGTTATTAGATTCATCTTTACTACTACTACTTTTGTTATGGTATGAATTTCAGTAGTAAAGCATTCTGAAGAGTATTCTATATCGTTGTTGCAACTTCTCTACTCTTATTTTCAGCTTCTATAGTCTTATTTTCATCTTCTTTGTCTGTCAAAAATGGATTAAGTTTCTCATTTATTTCTATTATTCTTATATTAGCATAATCTAGTAGATGTTTATGAGTTCTAACAGCTTTATTGATATGAGCTAATTCAACGCTTATAGACTTTTCTATCTCTCATTTGATGGTATTAAATTTCCTCTGTCAGCATTGAATGATTATAATCAATATAATTTTTTTGATTGGAAAGATTTTTATTAATCTTAGTCATATCTGCACGAATAGCATCTACATCAAATTTAATTGAATTAAATTCGATGAGAATTTTTTTATTTTCCTCTAATAGTTTTGTATGATTATGATTAATCAGATCTTTTTGAATGGAAAGATTTTTATTAATCTTAGTTGTATCCGTACTAAGGGTATGATCTACCACAGATTTCCACTTCTGAAAAATCTCAAGGGTGATCGCATCCTTGGGATTACTGGGAGAGGCAAGATTGCACAATCTTTTATTATTTAAGTCAAAATTGCCATCTAAAGTAAGATCGAAACCAATACCTTGAGGACCGCGACTTACTTCTTGCGGTCGCTCAAGCGTACGTCCGAACAAATCGAGACTCATGATACTAATGGTTCAAGAATGATGTGAACATTAATATATATGTCCAGCTTCACGTAACTCCTCTATAATTGATTGAATTTCATTAGTATGATTGTCATTTCCAGCTGATTTTTCAGCAATTAATAATCGGAGTCGCTCGACAAGCTCATTTGGATCATCCCAATAGATAAGATCTATGAAAGAATTTTTCTTCGCTATTTTTTATTTAGATAGGAGACCTTCTCCGCTGATGGATTTCTGTTTGCGCATTGAGCTACGGAACATAGGTGATATAACATCTATAAATTTCCTACGCCTTAAAGTACGAATAGGTCCACTTTTGTTGAATTTTCGAACGATGAGCATTCGATGCTACTAGAATATCGCGATAATTTTTACGATCCGCATCACTTATTTTATTTCCATCTGGTTGTCTGATGAAGATTAACTCCATTAGTCCTTCACTTTTAGGATAACTTTTGTTATTCACTCTTACTGTTTTATTGTTAAATTCAATTTCTGCACTACCAATCATATATCTTCCATTTTCATTTCTAACTCCATATACGTTATCTAAATTGCTCCGGCTTTTATCTAGTAATGATAAAAAGTCTGTCGACTGAGTTTGATCACGTACAGATTTAGATGTAGAATTCAAGATTGTGCCATTCAACGAAGCAAACTCATCGTCATCATCATCATCATCATCTTGATTATATGAAGAAGAATCAAACCGTTCAATATCATGAACTATAGGTGTCTTTCCTTTTTTCATGTGCTTACTTGAACTATTCATATCGTCATCATTTAATCGTCCAATGTTTTCAGTTCTCGAATCAATGAGCTTTTCGAGTGGAGTAACGACAGGTTTCAATGTATCGCCAATTACTTTTTCAAAATCATCTCTCTCTTGTTTCAATAAAGCATATTTCTGTTTAATAGCTTTACGTGCTCGTAAGAGCTCGTTGAGAATATCCTTTTCTTTTTTAAACTCAGACATGCTGACAAGCTGCTGTCTGCAATAGAACTGTAAAGAATGAGATTCACATCTACTTTTTTATTGCAAAACAATCAAATCCTTTTCTGTATCTACCATTATTCATTTCTCTATCCTTATCAATAACAATGAAACCATACTTATCGTTTTTCCAACATTCAGAACAAAGATTACGAAATTCAGTTGAAAGTTAAATCAGTATTTACATGATCTTTATATATATGTTTTAAATTAACATCATCTTGACGATAAATTACCAGCATGTTAATATTGTCTCTAATAAGATGCTTTGGTATATGAGCATACGACTGACAAAGATAGAAACTGTCTACGCTTTTATGTCTCCCCATACAGAAAAATGCTCTGACATTATCTTGCTTCTCACAAGCTACATCATCAAAAGTCATAATTGAATTCAGTAATGCTTCATCTGGAGATACTACAGATTCATGTTCACTAAACGGCATATACGATACACCTTTAATTGGACCTAAAACTTCTTTGAGAAATTGATACTTTGGTTGATTTAATGATTTAGAATAAACATAAACATTTTCAAATCTCAGACCATTCGGATGTGTAATTAGAGCTAATAAACTATTTGTTTTTCCACAATTCGATGGACCGCAGAATACTGCTCGTATACTATCTGGTAGTAATTCTCCATGCCGTTTCTTTCTCTTCTGAACTCCGAAATCAAAGTTGGCAATAGGCAGTTTCACTTTTTGATTAGTAAAATCCATGTTAACGGGACAAAGTCAACTTAGACATTGAGCTTTAAAAAGGTATAAATATTCATTTTATATATTTTAACCATCAGTTGTGTATCAGCACTCGAAGAGAGAGAGAGATGATCATTCACAAATCTCAGAAGCGGACGAAAGGATACGGATTGCTTGATAAAGTGATCAATAACTTGCCTATCGAACTGCATCTTCTCGGATATCAGTATTGTGGTCCTGGAACTAAATTGAACAAGCGATTGAAAAGAGGTGATCCTGGAATAAATCCGCTTGATCAAGCTTGTAAACAACACACATTGATTACTCGGATAAAAATATAAATCGTAAAGAAGCTGATATGAAGCTTGCCAGTAGAGCTTGGCAACGTGTTAGTGCCAAAGACTGCTAGTCCTTGCTGAAAAAGCAACTGCCTTGGCTATTGCAAGTGCATGAAATTGAAAGCAAAAACTGGAATGGGAGTCAAATTCAGTAAGTTCGTGACTGCAGCTAAAAAATCATTAAAACCAAGTAACAGTTCACGCAAGGTTATTCAATCAGCCTTGAAAGGCGCTCGTAAAGCTGTCTCAAAAAGGTGGTGGTAAGAATAAAGTTTTACTTCCACGTGTTTCTTCCATTACCATCAAAAATGGGTGGAGTTCTACCTTTTCTTATACCACTATTCGCAGGACTCAGTGCGACCGGTGCTTTAGCAGGAGGTGCTGCTGGAATAGCTAAAGCAGTAATGATGCTAAGGCTGCTCAGAAAGAGTATGAAGAAAAAAAGAGGCATAATAAATCTATGGAAGCCATTGCTCTAGGCAAAGGTCTCTATCTTAAGCCTTATAAAAATGGAATGGGGTTATTTATGAAACCTCATGTTGGTAGTGGACGAGTTATTAATAAAAAAAAAACGTCGATTTAATTTTACCAAATCGTCCACTAACTAACTATGATCTCATAAAGTATGCAAAAGTAATGAAAATCCCAAATTTTAGAGGTGTCTTCATGAGAAATAATCTACCTCGCGATGGTCCTTGGCGAAATGAATCTGCTATTGTTAATTTAGATGATTTTCAAAACAAAGGCACTCACTGGGTATGTTATCGAAAACAAGCTTCTAACGTCATTTACTTTGATAGTTTTGATGATCTTAAAACCTCCTAGTGATCTCATGAACTATCTCAATGTGAAAGAAGTAAAATACAATTATAAAAGATATCAGAATTTTGACTCATTCATTTGTGGTCATCTCGGTCTTCGCTTTCTAACCGAAAGCCTATAAAAGCATATTGCTACTCAAAATTCAATCATTCACTTGCAATCAGTCATGGAAGAAAGTTTTACTTTAAGTCTTTCTGGAAAATCTTCAGTTTTAGAAGCGCAATATTTTCCTTCGATTGAACTACCACAGAATAAGAAGTTTGTTTTGGGTTTAGTTGAACTTTTAACATTCAACTCCATTCCCAATGTTGATCAATCAAATAATAAACTTCATATAAAAAACGGAGTTACAATAACTATTCCTACTGGAAGCTATGAAATTGAAGCTATCAACAAATTTGTACAAGAAGCATTAAAATTGAAAAAAATTGATTTTTCTTTGAAAGCTAACAATAGTACTCTCAAAAGTGAAATTAGTTGTAGTCAACCATTGGATCTCACACCTTAGGATTCAATAGGACGTCTTCTTGGCTTCACTCCACGTATTCTCAAAGAAAAAACTATTCACAATTCTGACTTACCTATGAAAATATTGAAAATAAATGCCCTCAGAGTTGAGTGTAACATTACTACTGGTGCATATATCAATAACAAAAAGGTACACACAATCCATGAATTCTTCCCCAGAGTTCCTCCAGGATTCAAAATCGTAGAAGTTCCGTCTCATGTTATTTATCTTCCACTTAGTGTAAAGTGTATAGATAATCTTCAAATTCGAATCGTTGATCAAGACGGAAACTTGGTGAATTTTCAAAGCTATATAATGGAAATTGTTTACAATTCTAATGCGCATATAAGTCGACCACAATGTCATACGACAATCAAA
>JACCIB010000203.1:0-256384 GCA_018906965.1 Philotrypesis tridentata
ATGGAAAAGCGAGTACGTTTTGAAGAAAAAGTGACAGTTTTTTGGATGTGTACGTGGGTATATGCATGTAAAGTTGCTCGTCGTGGAGAGTGGGAGCAAGTGGGTCGTGATAGAGAGCGATTTAAATTTAGGATTGAACGAGCTAGTAAGATTATTACACCTGTACTTGTACAAAAATTAGAGAAACTGTCAACATTTCAATAAATGTGTTTACATGAAAACTACTGAAGCGTTTTCAACTTTATTTTGATACTGTATGTCCTATTTAATTCCCCACATAAATCATAGAGGGCGTTAAAATATATCTAAAGGCGATTAGTCGAACGGAACAACAGTTCTTTTATACTTTTTGTAGGTTTTAATGACTAAAAGACATAGCTTATATTAGTAGAAGGTATGGATACGCGATGGAAGCATCCATTCACGTCTATGCTATGTGGTCCCACAGGTTGTGGTAAAACAGTATTTGTAAAAAAATTTCTAAAAGATTTGGATTCTATATGTGACACACCAATCGAGAGAATTATAGTCTACTAGGCCGAGTGGCAACCAGGTTTCATGGAGCTTCAAGGCAAGAAAGTAGAATTTCGTGAAGGTCTTCCCCAGACTAGTGACTGGGCCTGTGATTCTAGACCTAAACTCGTAGTCATTGATGACTTGATGCGTGAATCATCGTCAAGTGGTAGCATAGTCGGCATTTTCTCGAAGGCCTCACACCATCATTCTCTCTCAGTAATATTTATCACACAAAACGTCTTTCATCAAGGCAGAGGTCAACGCGATAGATCTTTAAACGCACAGTATATTGTTTTGTTTAGAAATTTACGCGACAAATCACAAATACAACATTTATCGCGTCAATTGTGCCCCAAAGATCCAAAATTTTTACAAGAGGCTTACTGGGACGCCACCTCAAGACCTTATGGATATATTCTTTTGGATTTGAAACAGAACACACCAGACAACTGTAGATTTCGTACCAATATCTTTCCGGATGACGACCAGCACTACGTCTATGTGTCACGTAATAAGAAGATAAAAGGTGGTGATACGTCTAACCTTCTTCCAGTTGTGTCTCTGTAATGGCTCAACATTCTAAGAGACATCTCTTTACTCGCAAGGATGCTATTATTTTAAAGGCTCTGTTTCACTTTAATAATAAACAGCGAAAGGTACTTTTGCAAACTGCTGATTCGAGACTGGTGCGTCATACTTGTGAGTGTGCCCTGAACGTGTTGAGCGGAAACGTACCATTGAGAAAGAATCATAAGTCACGCTTACAAAAAACATGCGAAAACCTTACGAAAATTAGCAGCACCTACACTTAGTTTATCAAAAAAGAAGAGAATTATTGTACAGCGAGGTGGCTTTTTACCAGCATTATTAGGTCCTATCATTGGTACATTATTAGCTAGTATTATTAGTAAGTAAGTATGGAGCACGCTAGAAAGATGGTGCTTGTACCACATGAGACTGTTGAACGTCTTCAGAATGCTTTTGCAAGTGGTGATGGTGGTGATTCTATATTAAAGACTGTTCAAACACCCGGGACAGTAATGAGCAGATTGGATGCTGAAATGAGCAATATACTGAATTCATCTACTTGTAAAAATGAACGCGAAAAGTGGTCTCAATATCGTACCGCACTCCAAAGATATCTTCATTTTAAAGATAGTGATAACTACTATATGAACAAAAAGAAGGAAAAAAATGGCAGCATGCAAAATCAACATAGTCAAAATGATGAAAGCACCAACTATGACTATACTTATGATAGCGACGAGGTAAGAAGAGCCGAAGAAGATGATCGCATTGATGCAAGCATCGTTGAGAGCGTGCCCGCAAAGTATCGAAGTAATGTTGGAAAATTATTGCGTAAATTAAGGGTGTGTGGTGTCATGGTTTGGGACGCAAACGGTACCGTGGCTATAGGAGGTGTACGGATAACCGATGGTAATATAGTAGACCTAGTAAACGATGCTATGAGGCAAAGAAAAGGATCACCACCTCCAGGACATAAACAATTTGCGATGGGTCTTCGTGAATAATTCATACCACGCGAATACATTGGTAACGATCGTGTTTGGAAAAACACTATATCCACCGGTTCAGATATACCTAGTCATATCACGCCGCTCCACAGATCTACACCAGATGGCGTTGCTCAACAATTTCAAACACCTATTGCCGGTACAAGTCGTGCAAATCAGAATAATTCCGACAGTATTCGTACGAAGGGAAGCGAGAGTGACAAGAGTGGTCAGTCACAAAAGCGAAAAAGAACGAAGAAGCAAAACGGCGGAGAAAAGAAAAAAAAAGTTTGTGCAAAAAGTTCTGTAATTTTATCATGGCGTCGATTGAGCGGGAATCTTCAGCAGAACAAGAAACGAGACCCGAAGAAATAGAAGAAACGAAAAATAGCGCTCTTGATGAATTGATCAATCTGCTACCTTTTGAAATGCATGTACCTGGGTACAGATTCTGTGGGCCTGGTACAAAATTAGCTGAACGTATTGAACGCGGTGAAGTTGGTATCAATCCATTGGATGAAGTGTGTCGTCAGCATGATATAGTCTATAGCAATAAAAAAGGCGATCGACGCAAGGCTGATCGTGTATTAGCTGAATATGCATTTTCGCGAATGCTTGCCGATGAAACAGGTGGAGATGAGCAAACTCTGGCAATGATGACAGCTTGTTGCATGGTGAGCAAAATAACTTTTGAAAAATTCTTTTCCCGGATCAAAAAAGCACTGCAGAAGAAGAGAGAGAAAGGAAAAGCCTCTAACTCTGGAGATAAAAAGAAGCAAAATAAAGAAATACAGGAAAAAAATAAAGTATTAAAAGTAACTAAAGAGAACAGGAAGAGTAAAAAAAAAGCACAAGGTGAGCCGCGAAAGATTTGAGAATATATATTATGCACCTCCGCAACCAGCAGCATACGCCGGTATTGATAAACTTTATAACGCCGCTCGTAAAAAAAGAATAAGTAAAAAGAAAAGAGAAAAAGTTAGTCGCAAGAGTGCTTTGGAGTGGTTGCAGAGTCAAGACGCGTATAACCGGCATCGGATGGTTAGGCACCGATTTCCAGGTCGTAGTTACAATGTAAGAAATATGGACAATGTATGGGAGGCTGATTTAATGGATTTAAAGTCATTGAAAAATTACAATGATGGGTATAGTTATGTTTTGACTGTTATCGATGTTGTCAGTAAATATAGCTGGTTAGAGCCGATCAAGGAAAAATCTTCTAAAAACGTTGCTCAGGCACTCCTACACATCCTATCAAGAAGTAATGGTCGTAAACCAGTGTGTCTTCAAACAGATAAGGGAAAAGAATTTGTTGGGCTAGAAAGGCTACGAAAGTGGTTGGACGCTAGAACTTTTTAAAATTATACGAGTTTCTACAACACGTCAACCACCAGTTTACTTTCTCCAAGATCTATCGGGTGAGGTTATAGATGGGTACTTTCATACAGAGGAATTAAGCAGGGTTCGTAAGAATTTGAATGCAGCATCATTCGAAATTGATAAAATTTTACATATTAGAGGTAAAAGCCCGTCAAAAGAGTATTTCGTCAGTTGGAAAGGTTATCCAGAAAAGTTTAATTCTTGGGTCAAGGCCAGTCATTTATCTTTAAGATGAAAGATCAATTTTACGTTATTTTACCTAGCAACAGCAGTATGAAATATTTCCCAGAAAATACGACGACGCGATATATTACACAACTGCCACAACAGATCAAATTACACGGTTCTTGGAATATTGCATTAACGGAGGTTCAAGTTCCGCTGACGTTGCAGCACGTGACATTCAACAAAGAAGAGAGAATAATTTCGCTGAAAAGAATACCACCGACAATTCTGGAAACAAACCAGTTAAGAGTGGAAAACTTTACAGTTGCAGAATCGCTGATTCAGCCAGGGTATTACAAAGATATTTTTAGCTTGGTTGGGGAAATAAATAATTTAGATTGTATCCATAGCCATTTGGAGGTGACAGTTGAACGTAGCGGTTACGTAACAGTCAATAGAATATGTAGAGAAACTAGCTGCTCTCAATTCAATTACGAACTTTTTTTATCGGAAAAAGTGAAAAAAATTCTCGGATTTGAAAAGGATAAAAAACTTCTCTTTATCGACGATCAATGTATAATAGTATCTGGCAGACCAGCACAACTTTCAAATGGCTTACCAACCATGTTCATGATCTACACTGATATCTATGAACCTTATGTAATTGGTGATGTTCAATCGCGGCTTCTTCGAGCAGTCTCAATGAATATCGATAATTATGAATACGGTACAACCCGAATCAAAAGTTTTTCCCCACCCATGTATATACCCTTACTATTCACCTCGTTTCAGACAATTGAAATTGATATAAGGGATCAGTGTGGGCACCCGATACCATTTGATCACGGGACAGTGACCGTAACACTTCATTTCAAGAAAAACGACTAGATGGATCGCTACGCTGATTATTTCTACCAAGTTGGCGGTGGTGGGGGCAGAAACCCATATATGGGCGGAGTCGGTCATATTTACATTGGCTCTCCTTGCCAGAGAGGCCATGGTGGTATCGGGTCCTTTCTAGCCGGTATATTTCATCGAGTTCTACCACTCATCAGTCGCGGAGCCAGAGCTGTGGGAAAAGAGGCTGTACGTACAGGTCTTAATATTATGTCCGATGTGACAACGCATAACACACCAGTCAAAGAATCATTTCGCAATCGTATGAGAGAATCTGTCGAAGTGTTGAAGAGAAAAGCCGAGGAAAAACTGGACAAACTGATGGAGGGGTCGGGATATAATATGTCACGCTGCGGAAACCCGTCTCAGTTACAGTTGCTCGCTGGTCCTGCAACAGTTCGTCGTAGTAGAAGACGAAAACGTGCTAGTGGTGGTCGTGTGAAGAAAAGAGGTGTAAGAAAAACTCCGAATAAAAAGCAGAAGAATAGAAAGAAGAAGAAGAAGAAGACAACTGGACGGAAAGGCAGAAAAAGTTCTTTGAGGTGTGCAAAAACAGAACTACTAGAGATATTTTTGACAGTTAAAATGGCTTTCTTACACACTCATTCTTGCGAATGTCTTAAGTCAGAATTATTACTGTTTGATATACCTCCTATTCAAACGACAATAGAAGGCTCGCATTGGGTTCAATATAAACCAATATCATCTTTGACCGACGACTCGCCAATAGAGTTTGTGATTCCTGGAAATAGTGATGAGTATATTGATTTAGCCCATACCATGCTTAGTCTCCGTATAAGTTTAAGATCAAGTGTAGCCGAAGGCGATCTAGATGCAGATAATGTACTTGCGTACAGATCTATAATCGCACGGTGTGGACCAGTCAATAATTTCATGCACTCACTATTCAATCAAGTAGATGTATTTTTTAATCAAAAACCAGTTTCTCCTCCTACCAATGCCTATGCATACAGAGCGTACATTGAGACACTACTAAATTATGGACCGGCTGCAAAATCTTCCCATCTTTCCACTGTGCATGGTTTAATGATACAGCCGGAAACATGGATAATACGCATGATGAGAATGAAGGATTAGTGGAAAGTCGAAAATTGTTAAATCATAGTAAATCTATTGATCTTATCGGCCATCTCCACTCAGATGTGTTCAATCAAGAGAGGCTCCTAATAAATGGTGTAGTTAATAAAGGTGAGAGTTCGTCTAGTAAAATCCCGAGATAACTTTTGCCTCATGGACCCTTCCGAATATTGCTCAGTGCACATTGAGGAAGCGAATCTTCTCGTTCGACGGGTTAAAATCAGTCCAGGTGTATTGCTAGCACATGCTCAATCGTTGTCGAAAACAACTTAAATATCCTCTAACATGAGTAGAAGTGAAAGCAATCACTATGCATAGTGGTGTACACGGTGAAACATTAGACAATATCATACTAGGACAACTGCCAAAAAGAATTATCATTGGTTTTGTTAATAATAGAGCATTTAATCGAGATAGGCTACTCTTTTTATATTTATATGTTGACGGTGTACAAGTACCATCAAAACCACTGCAGCCAGACTTTACATCGAGACAGCTGTACGTGGATGCTTATCATACCTTATTCTCTGGTACCGGAATACACTTTCTCAATGAGGGTAATCAAATAACACGTGATTCTTATCCACGTGGCTACTATCTCTTTGCATTTGATCTAACACCCGATTTATCGGCAAATGATAATAGTCATTGGAATTTAGTTAAAAATGGCAGTGTCAGGTTGGAGGTACGCTTTAGCAGCGCCTTAACTGAAACCGTCAATTGTATTCTATACGCTGAATATGAAAACATTTTGGAAATAGATGCGTCTCGTCAAGTCATTGTCGATTTTAGTAGTTGAAAAATTTAACCCAAAGATTTCGCTACGGTCTGTCGCTACAAGAGAAATTTGCCGCTCGAGTCTTCATGGTTGGTCAGTTTCTTCGGTCCTTTCTGTCACATAATACGTTCTACATAACATGGATATCATCAATGATATTCACTTCGTCAAGGGTAGCAAGAGTCGAAATATACCTAAGGAGGTGGCAGTAGTGGGTATTAATAATAACTTTAGTGCTCATTGGGTAGTGGCACCGTCAACCCCGGTTAAACAGCTCAGTGATGATTTACGCAGACAGAATGATTGGCTATCGCAATATCATCATGACCTCGACTCTTTTGACGGTAAGACTTCTTTGAAGAATGTGAAAAAAGTGTTAAGAGAACTTTCAAAAAGTGTACGCAAAATATACGTCAGAGGTAACGATAAATGGCTACAACTGCATAAAATCATTCCTCGGCAAATTTTTAATCTCGAATACGATCACGATTGTCCGTCTATCAATGAATTGAAATCGGACGTTTACTGTATGCATCACGCTGTAAAACCCTGTTATGAAAACTATTGCTGCGCTTTAAATAATGCTTATAAACTAAAATCATGGTTGTCGACACATACAGCTGATAAAAAAAAGGGTGTTTTAAACGAGATTTGCAATGGACAGTCTCCAGATACTAAAAAATCTATCAAAAATCCGTTCGCATACTGTCGGTGTATTCCCTACAGATCAGATACCCAAAGTGTGGACGAAACCGACAGCATTTGTTGTTAATACGGATGATCACACGAAACCTGGTACGCATTGGGTTGCTATATATGTCGACAACTCTTCTAACGCACTTTATTTTGATAGTTTTGGGCTAACTCCGTTTATACCTGATCATATTAATCGTCTGCGAAAAAATTGTAATCAATTTCGTTGGAATAATGTTGGATTCCAAAGCGATTTTTCTGATGTATGCGGACAATATTGTATCATGTTTCTACGTTATATGAGCGAGGGCTCAGGCTTCTATAAATTTCTCGATAATTTCTCCACTAATCTGCAAAAGAATGATGACGCAGTCAGACAATATGTAAGCTGTAAGCAGAATGCTCATGAGACATTCGTTGGAAGCGGTGGGTGCATTGTCAGATGTTTACAAAACTGTTGCGCTTCTAAAATATCTTTACTGTAATGTTAAATTATATTTTTCTTTCTCGGAATACTTGATTCAGCATTCGGACTCTTTTGCTTCTCCCACCTCGTCACGTGACAAGCCATTCCACCACTCCTCCTCCAATTGTATATTAAGAGTTTGTATCAAGCGGGAGCTGTCAGTTGCTTTGAGAGCTATAGAGTGAAAATGGAGCACCATCCATTAACACCCGTAAATCTTCAGCCACAATAACTATTTTGCGCACTGTATTCGCTCGATAATTCTTATTTAAAGAAAATTATCGTTGGGCTAGAATACACTAGTTTGGAAGAGGAAGTCTATAAACCTATTGTAAGAATAGTAGATACTGATTTTATTGGTGTAGCTTTCTCGATCAGTGATTGGAGGCAATTCAAGTCTCATTTTTCTATCATCTCTAAATATTTTTCTGAAGACGGTTATTCAAGAAAAAATGATGTAGTTTATGGTATAGGTTGGACACTCAAATTTACTTTCTATAATTTTGAAAAAACTATTGTAATCGGGGAAGGCTTACTACCAGATCAAACTAAGACACCGAGAAACTTACATCATTCTGTTGTACTGAACGAGTCAGCCTTTGAATGTTTAAAAAACTTTATATCAAAATGTATTGATTTGCGTCTCGAGTGTTTAGATATAATAGATGGTAGTGTGAGCGAGGTTGTGAAAGGTATTGCTGAGTTTATTATAAATACTCTACTATACGCCAAGTATTGTTAAAAAATATATTAATTGAATTACCGACGATACTATACATTCATTTAAAGAAAAAGTTGACTCTTACTGTAAAAAATTTCAATGTCATGCTTGATAAACTTGAAATTAAAAATACATTATATGAAATAACTTCACTCCATATGTATAGCTTTATAATCTTGCTAAATAAAATGACAATAAACTAATTAAATGTTTATTTATTTAACCTATAAGCATGTAATCTCCATCCTTTTCAATATACCTCAACCTTTTGCAAAAAGTATATTTGCACATACACGATTGAGTCCCATAAGAGTATGTGCAAAAACCAAAGATTTTCTAATATGTTTTTTTGTACGCGGTGGGTCACTGCGATTTTGACTCACCGCGTGAGAAAAAGTCATAAGTCCCGGCTAGCGAGTCGCGGAGGTATTTAATTTCTTATTCTTATTCTCTCTCGAGAAGAAGAATAAGAAATTAATGTTATATCTTGTCGTGTGCCCTATATATCCTCGCTATGACGTGTCAGCAGACCCGAGGAGTGGGGGTTTGTTTTGACTCGCTAAAGCGAGGGCCTAAATACTGGAGGGAACGCCGCGCGGCGGCGGATACTATCCGTAAAAGATTTTTTTGGCTATGTACGCAACCTTTATATACATATATTGCCAAAAAAGATTTTTTTGGCTATGTACACAACCTTTATATACATATATTGCCAAAAAAGATTTTTTTTCAGAAAAATTGTCAACTTGGGGTATTTGCATTACACCTATAAAAATTAAATGAGTATAACGTTAAAGCTGAAAAAAACACGTTGCATGAAAAAAAATTTAGTGCAATAGCAGCCTTAATTACCGAGATAATCCAATTACAACTAAGGTGTACGAATGCTGTCCGCCACCGCGCGGCGTTCCCCCCACCATCGCGCCTCCCGGCCGGAGGAGCCGCTCGGCCGTGCGCGCAGATTTCCAATTGTTCATTGGTCATTTTAGACAAACTGAGCTATCTACAACAATTGGTAAAAGTGCTATCATTTAAAGTATTATTTCAGTAAGCACTGTAAATAATTTTGCAATGAGACATTTTGAGATATCCAGATTGGACAATGATTTTTACATTGTTCATACTATAACTCATCTTTGAGTACTTATTCCATGAAAAATATAATTTTTTGTAAAATCTGTGACAATATCAAATTTAAAAAAAATTTTTTTTTCGCTTAACAATTTAACGACTGAAAAAATTAATTTTGCGGTAGGGAATCCATGTATCTTATATGAAATTCAATTCTGAACAACTTTTATCTCTATCTTTTTTTACTTGAAATGAGTTACAAAAAAGTTATTCGCAAAAAACTAAAAAAAAGTGCATTTTCGGAATTCATTTTGCTATAATAACAATGTTCCCGACCTGGCCCGAAGTCGAGACTTTAGGGTCATTTTGAGTAAGTTACCAATAACATATTTCAATCATAAAAGTAAAGTTAGAAGAAACTTAATGATATTGCACTTTGAACCTGACGCCCGGACTATTTTACCTTAGATAGAGCCTTTGAATATTGTGTCACGCACATATTCACAAATATATCTATATTTACATTGATAACAATCCCATGAATGAATTACCAATTTTCAGCACCTTTTTCCTTTGCCGCAGGAAATTTTAGCATCCGGATGATGAAATGATTTCAAATATATTTGTCCTCAGACTGAACCGAAGACTTTTGTGAAAAATATAAATTTTAAATATTTATTAACAGATTAGTTCATAATATTAATAATTATAGTGAATGTTGCATATATTTACATGCGTAACATTCACTTTTAACTTATCTCCGCCAATTTTGCTCCGTTCAAGCAGTGAAGAGGGGTTACCTGCAGTTCTTCAAAAAATGTGAGCTTGATCCGTCTCAAAGTTGCTGAGAAATCCTGCGGCAACTGACTTAAAATCATTAAAATCCAAAACGTGTTAAGAATGCATGTAAAGTTTAGAAAAGATACTTATGTATATTTATCGGGTAGTACTTAAATAAACTGTTTGGCATATTTTTTATGTTTTGGCATAAAATACTCATATATTAAGGAATATATTGAGAGCCGAATGCTGCACATGTTGATATACCAGTATCAAAAGCTAAAAATTGAAATTGTTGTCATTGCTTACGTAATTGATACGTAATTGATCCATTACGTATCAGGATTGTTAAAAATTACAATAAACTTTCAGATCATTTAACACACAGGCATCTTATCGTTCACATTTTTTTTATTACAACCTACCTTTTTTGTAAAGGTCGTTTATTTGCTTAGTAAAAGATCAATATAAGTACAGAAATACGGAGCCAGGTGCAAAATCACGCACGCAAAAATCTGGGCACAGTTAAATAATAATTATAATGTACAAGGTTCTTGGCAGAGAACCGCTTGCACATAATACGCAGTGTTGGGAGCTATCCCATATATATATATCTTACTATATTATATAGTTGTTTTGGGTTGAGGTGGAGTTTGCCCCCCCTCCCCCCTCCCGCCCCTCACCCTCCCTCCTCATACCCCCCTCTACCCCCCTTCAAAATGACCAAGAAACGTTTCAAAAGTTTGGTTATTTTTACGGGTTCCCCCCCCCCTCATCGCCCCCTCCCCCCTCCAGCCCCCTCACTACCCCCCCCCCCCCTCTACCCCCTCATTCCTTAGAATGTTAACATTTATAATAATTTAATAGAGCGTATAGATTATTATTGGAGAAGAAAGACATCATTGGAGATAGGGATAGGCGGAATCAGAATGTTATTGATGTTAGAGATAGGTAGATATTTTGGAAAAGGTGCTAGGTGTGCATGGAAGTCATGTTTGAAATTGTTGCTGTAAATTATATCAGAACATTACCAAAATATAAAGTTAAAATCTGAAGCAAAGGGGGTTGGTGAACAGGGCGAGGTGGAACCCCTCCCCCCTCTCCCCCTTATATATATATATATAGGAATACATTGTTGGAGATGATAGGTGGTGGCTCAAGGCCATATGTGAAGGCGATAGATAGAGCGCTACATAGAGGTTACATGAGAAGGAAATAATTATAAGTGAAGAGTTTTTATTGAAGGCTGTAAGTGCAAGTTGAAGGGATCATGATTGAAGGCAACAGGTGGAGGATGTAGGTGATAGGAGAAAGTTGGAAACGATAGTGGGAGGGTGAAGCCAATAGATGGAGGCTGGAGGCCATGAGGAGATTGAAGGATACAATTAAAAGCGATTTTTGAAGGCTGTATATTATTAGAAGCGATAGGTAGAGGCTGGAGATCATGGATTGCGATGACAGATCGAGGTTGTACGTGGAGGTTGAAGGACATAGGTATAGGGTAAAGCGCACGAATGGAAGCAATAGGTGGAGGGTGAAAGTGCTAAGTAATTACTTATGGGTGTTAACAATATGCGGGGATAAAAGCTGTAGCATGAAGAGATAATGATTGAAGACGATAAGTGAAGGGTGATGGCATCATGATTGGAGGCGATAGATGGACAGTGAAGGGATTATGATTGAAGGTGGTAGGTGGTGGAGCTGAGCGATAGGAGAAGGGTGGAAACGATAGGTAAAGGGTGAAGAGAGGGAGGCTAAAGAATGCGATTGAAGATGATAGGTCAAGGGTGATAGGCGGATCATGACTTAAAGTAATAGGTGGATGTTTGAGGTTATGGTTGAAGATGATACGGGGAAACTCAAAGTCATAGGTGAAGGTGATAAAAGGGTTATAAGCAGAGGTAATAGGTGGAAGTGAAACGATTATGATCGGAAGTGATAGGTGGATTCTCCAGATTATTTGTAAAGGTGATAGGTAAAACGTGAAAATCGTAGGGGAAGGTTAAAGATAATAAGTTATGCAAGTGGTGAAGGGTGGAGGTTTTAGGTGCACGAAGAATTCATAAAAGGAGCATAAAAATATTACGATTGGAAATGATTACTTGAGGGTGTTGATAATATGCGGAGATAAAAGCTGGACGGTGAAGGGATATGGATTTAAGGCGGTAAGTGAATGGTGAAGGTATCATGGCTGGAGACAATAGATGGAGAGTGAAGGGAACATAATTGGAGGCGGTAGGTGGAGGGCGGAAACGATAGGTGAACGGTGGAGATGATCGATGGAGCCTATGGTATGTGATTGGAGATAATAGGTGATATGCGCATCATGACTTTATGCAATAGGTGGATGTTGGAAGTTATGGTTGGAGATTATATGGAAGCTCAAAGTCACAGGTTTGATAGAAGGTTGTATAGGAATTACGTCATAGCTAGAAGGTGAAGGTCATGATTGGAAATATAGGAGGAGCGTGAAATCGTTATGGTTTGAAATGATGAAGTTGAAGGTCTGCGAAAAATTAGAAATTGAAGCTATGGGGGTTAGCGAGCGGAGCGAGCAGGGGGTACCCCCTAGTATATATATATATATGTGTGTGTGTACATTAGGGTGACATATTATCCAAGCCCAATGCACTTTTTCTTTTTCTGATAACTCAATTTTTTACCGTGTTTTACTGCATTTTAGATTTGCTATTTGAAATTAAACGTGATACGTAGGTAGTACTTTTAGCTCAAAGTAACTCCAAAACTATGCAAGTTTTTCGGAATTTTTTTTCATACACTTCTTTCTGCAGTAAATGACAGTAGATTGGCAGAAAGTTTAATCAAAAAATATCAATAATTAAGGGATTAACAGGTGAATTTTCGACGAAAAAGATTAGTATTTGAACGCCGTTTAAGGCCCCTTGCAGTACTTCCAGAGCTTTGAAATTTTGATATAAGCGCTCGAAGCTCATTAACAAGCAATACAAGTGAACAAGTTTACTTCGAAAAAGTGGGTGAAAGTAGTAAAATTTTTTTCGGTACAAAGTTAATCTGACTCTCTACCGCGCAGGGAATCTCAATACATAATTGCCTACAGTCGTCGGTCCTGATGTCGTGACACATGGCCGGCCATATGATCGTCGCTTCAGGCTTTCACAACACATAGTCAGCTACGCACTCCGTTCATAAATTTTCAATAAATATTAAAAATAATTATAAACTGAATAATTTTTATTTTATTTATATTTCAGACATAGGTATCAATATATATTTTTAGATACTGTTCGGACAATTAAAATTTAACATTTTTTTATATTCGAACAATTTGTTCCTTTAACGACGTTGTGCGCTTCGGAAATATACTCAAAAAAGATTTCTCGATTAATTTACAACACACAAGCGGCATGCGGAGAGAGAGGGAACGAGATGCGAAGAGAGATAGAGAGAGTGCAGAGTGGAGACATTGCAGACCCTTCCATTTCCCTGCATTTGCATGCAAAGAAAAATGGTATAAAGTAAGGAGAAGAGATATATAGAGGGATAGCTGTCCGGCCGTCTACGTCGGGGTATAGGAAAAGTTATATAGAAAAACTATATTTCCGAAGGAAATGTTGTGGCTCATCCTTCGAGGTCGAAAGAGAGTGCTGACCCTGCCATAAATGCTACAATAACGACATAATCTGTGGAAATACTGTATATTGTTCTGTTTGACTCTTCGTTAGTTTTTTCAGTCACATCGCTACACTAGGTCACGAAATTTAAGAAATCTTTTTAGTCGACGGAACATGGTAAAAAATGAAGTAATCGGAAAAAGGAAAAGTGCGTTGGACTTGGGTTTTCCTAGCGAACAGCATAGGACCTTTAGAGAAACCATTTTCAAGACAGCTTAGATAACATGTCACTCTAATGTACATAGTTGAGTGGATAGCGTGGAAGAATCCGTCCGGTGCCAGACCTTGATTTGTGTTAGCAGCAAAAAAAATATACTTAAAAAACTGTTGAAACGCTATATTGTTTGGTGGAAAGAAGAATGTGAGTAGGTCCGGGAGGTTGGTGGAAGCTATTGCGAATAACTGAGTGTTTATTTTGACTGTACGTCTGAATACGCATACCTTAGCGCTTGTAATTATTACTCACTAAGATAGTGGCGGCTTGCAATCGATAGAATACACTTAAATATTTATCTTGAAACGGCGACGCCTAATGTCGGCCCTTTGTTCGTTATCTGCGGCCAGCCTCCAGTATCTTTTATAGCTTTTGAGAGTGCTCTTTCGATCTCTATCGGGCATAGTGCTAGAATATTTCATAACCGCGTTTGTTGGGGTGCTGATAGATTGATATTTTTGTTTGCTCTGTGCCTAGATATGTGGTAGATTATGGGATGTTAGTACATGTCGTGATGTATCCGATGCTGCTGAAAAACATAAATGATTGCGTTACGTTAATCGCGGTTATGGAAGAAGCGTTTGAACTTGCATCGCGGGCTCTTAGCTGTGCAACATGGTGTGAGTTTAGTGCCACTTTCTTAAATGTGTGCGGGCCGTGTACGTTCTATCCTTGCGTCGGGGCTTTGACTCTTAGAGTACAAAGTTATATTGTAATTGTACGAATTTTTGAGAGTGTGCGCGGATTTGGATTCGTATGGAATTGTGCGATCCGAAAAACTGTTAAGTCGATCGTTGTCCTTCGCCGGTGTCGCACTACCATCTGGCGACACCGGCACTGTTTATTGTTGATCGGTTTTGGCAAAAACGTATGGTTTGTTCATTAATTTTAACTGTATTGTTTTTAATTATTTAATTGATTCATAATTGTTATTTTTCGATTTAGCTGGTTTTCCTGCTTTCCTACTGTGCGTAGTTTAGATGTATAAGTTAAATTGACGTAATATTTTAAGGTATTAATTTAGCAGTTTAATTTTTATTGTATAATAATCGTAAATTTTGTTAACTTCATATTTATTTTTGGCGTTTTAGCCCTGATGAAGAGCTCTAGTTAGCTCGAAACATTGGCTCACAATAAATACGTTTGCTCGAAGGGATGCATCATTTTTATCCTTACACCTTAATTGCGAGTCAGTTTAATAATAAAACAATCAATACGCGGAATATCAGCCTTATTATAAAGCACTCTATTGCTAATGACATATTTATTATCGGCGTTGCGATAAATATGTAGCGATGCCGGGGGACAAAATCGCTCAAATTTGCGGATTTTTTCCGTAATCGAGGCGCTCGTATTCTACTATGTGGGGGCCGCATAAGTTATTATGGGGCAGATTAGAAGCTGATAACAAATAACTTTGGCTCTGGACGACAGGGCTTTGTTAAAAAAGATTTGGCGGTGTGCTCTGAAGGCGTTTTTGTCAAGGTGGACCTCGAGGTATTTTAGTGCTTTTTTATGCTCAATGGAAATAATATTTTTGTCGCTTCGAATGAAGATTTGGAACTTTTTAATATGGTTAAGGATTTTTGGTGAGATGAATTTTAATGGTTTGTGAAATAAAATTATTTTGCAATTCTGCGGATTTATGCACAGGTTGCATTTGTGATAATGGTAGTTAAGCTTATTAAGAAGATTTTCTAGCTTCTCCTGTACTATGGTTGGGTCAGAGTCAGTGGCGAAGATAATAAAATCGTCGGCGAAGGCCACCGAGTGAATAGTATTATTTATAGAGTTGAGCTCGAAGAGATTGGATATGTTGTGCGTGTAAATGTTAAAAAGTTCATGGTAATTGACCGTTCCTTGCATAAGGCCCTCTTCTATCGCGAATTCGAGTGCGGATGTTTGTTCACCATTATAGGTGACGAATTTTCTTGAGGTGGTCATACGCCGGACAAGCTCCACAAAATCCATGGGGTACTTAAGTTCGATAAGAGTGAATAGCAGACCAGTGATCCAGACAGAATCGAAAGCCTTCTCAAGGATAATAAGACACGCTCCAACAACGCGGTTTTCGTGGAGGTGGGAATTAATGTCATGACCTTATGTAGTGTGTGTGATCTGAAAAGACTGTAGCTAATTCCGAATTGATTGTCGGTTATGATCTGGTTTTTGGAAGTGTTGGTTTTATGTGTTGAGTTAATGATGGTTTTGAAAACTTTACTGATTGCGGGGGTCAGACTAATTGGGTGGTAGCTGGTTGCATCGGTAGGACTTTTGCATTTTTTTAATATGGGTAGGATTTTGGCCATTTTCTAAACTTCGGGGTAATATTTATTATTAATGCAATTATTAAAAATGGAGGTATAGTCAGTGATCATAACAAATTGTATTCTCGGACTGTTTGGGATTGGAGGCCGGATTGGAGTCAGTGAATTTAGTAATTGTGATATTATTCAGCAAGTTATCGTTGAAAGTTTTGATGATAGAGGTCATGAATCGGTCTACTCGAGCCTTAAGTTCCGTATTTTCAATAGTGTAGCGCGGTGCATTAGTAGATTCGTAGTAGGATCCAATGACATTAAGGATATCGCGCGGGTTTTCGATAACAAAATTGTTATTGAGGGTGGGGGAAGTAAATTAGTGTGGCATTGAGCATGGTGGAGGATCGTATTGTTATTTTGAGCTACTTCGAGACGGTCTATTTTTGGTAGGTTTTCGACACTGAAGAAACGGTTAATTTTCGGGAACAATTTATCTAGGTATCGATGATCTATTGCGCGATGCTGGCATTCCCAGTATTTGTTATAGGCTGATTTGTACTCTGCCTTGATAATGGAGTTCATGTTTAAAATAAGTGTTTTTATACGATGTATATGATATTCGGAATATGGATTATTATATATTCTGTGTTTATACAATCTGTTGAGTGAAGTTACAAGAAAGAACTTGTCTTTATAGAGAGTAGTGATTTTCAGATTGACATATTGGAGCATATTGTTGTTTGGTTTGAATTTTGGTCCGATCTCCTCAATACTATTATTAATAGTTCTCTTGAGGGTAAGTAGGTAAGAGTCTATTTCGCTATTAGAAAGATTTCTGTTCGCGGGAACGGCAAAGGTTTGGCTATTCGAGAGATTTTTTGAAATCTTGGATATTTAGTTTTTTTGAAAACGGCTCTTGCCTTACTCTTGGGGTCAATCTTTTTATTTTTTCTTTCCTACTTTTGGGTCTATCGGAGCGGATGATATCATAATCAGCAAATTGAATTTTATAGCGCGGACTTAGTTTGGTTTCGATTGCAAGCGTTAAGTCGATAATATTGTTTCCAATGTAATTTATAAGATCGGTGCACTTGTTAAGTGAAATGAGCGAGTTAATGTTGATTGATGCAATTTTGAGAGATGTGAGCGCAGTAGGGAAAGGGGCTGGTAAAGGGGGCCTCCTTGACTATTCTGATTAGTAGTATAATTAGTTGAAAAATCGAGAAATTGTAAGATTTCAAATATTTGATTGATTCTGTTAGTGTTAGTGTTGAAGATATTCAGTAGATTTTGGAATTGAGTGTGAATAGAGTTAACTATTTGGGTTTTGAATAAATTTAGTATGCTTTCAATATAGGACATGGGAGTCGGGTTGGAATAGGTAGAAGGGTGGAATTGAACTTTGTATTCGGGCATCGATGTACACAGGTGCTTTAAATGCCGGAAAGCTATTAGAGGGAGTCTGGTCTGTGCGCATGGTACCAGAGTCAGTGGACGTCGCAATGTCTATCCTTAAAAGTTCCCACTTTACTTTTTGGAATACTATTACTTTAATACTAGTAAAATTTTTTGCTATCCTGTCGTACGAAATTTGGACGAGAAAGTGGTAAAGGCCAACATTAGACTTGTTAAAAAATATTTTTGACACTTTAAGTATTGTTACAGCTTAATTAGTTAGATCATTTAATTCAGATCTTATTTCATTCCCGGTGAAGTTCCGTGTATGCCTTTACGCTGAAGTTTTTAGCTTTGCGCGATTTTGGCGGTTATGTGAAGAATTTGATTTTAAGTTGAACAAGTTTGCTTTTAATTCTAGCATAGCTAGTTAAATTTGAGCAGTAAATGGTATGATTTTCGCTATCGGTTTCTCTAATAAAAAAATTTGTTTTTAGTTAGCTGTAGTTTCTTAAGATTATTGATTAGTTCGTGTAATTTTGTGTTTGAAGTAAAGATCGGTGGGGGCCTTCTTTGCTTATTGACCGATGTGACGGTTTTCGTCGAGTGATTCTCCTTGTTAGCGGCGATGGTATTCTGCGCTCTGTTGCTGGTCGTTGACGCCATTAGGTGGGGGCTGAAGCTGGCTACAATTTCATCGTCGTCGTGGAGCGAGCAAGTCTGCTGTGCGTCTATTAATACGCGCGCATTGTTTGGGCTGGTATATAATGTTTTATTTTGATAAGAATTCGGCGCGAAATCGTATGCCGAGTCTTGGTGTAGCCTGAGCGCTTATTGTGTTGAGGTAGTGAGAATTTCTCGCGCGCTAATTTATTGGTCGCGTTGAATTTCCTTGGATTTTGCCATTCCTCCGTGGATGGCGGCATGCAGGTGGTCATTGAGCTATTTGTATTTTCACCAACTGCGATTTGCGATATCGTGCGTTTTCTTGATGCAGCGAGATTGGGGGTAAATGGCGACGAGTAGCGGCTCAATTCTTTGTTTGGTTGCCTAAACAGCTTGTCGAGAGTAGTGGAGTTCATGATATCTTTGAGTGGTATTGTCGGTCTTGGAGGTATCCTGCTAGAACGTAGGCCTCCTGGAGATTGCTGTGCGTTAGTTTTGCGTTGTTTCAGTTTTTTCATGAGTGCAGACACTGTTGTTTGCGGAAGCGTTCTTCGATTCCATGTATCTTTTATGAGTTCCCTCATCTCGTTTTGGTTTTTCTCCGGTAAAAGGCTTGGGGTTTGCTGGGGCCTCTGAGGCGACTTTTCGGCGCCATGCGCCAGGATCTGTGGATCTGTGCAGCAGTCCAGTCTATTGTTATTTGACGGAGGTAGTAAAAATATATTTTGCACTATGCACTGGCGAAAAAAGAATGTTTGGACCCTGACATGAGTTATTGGCGCGTTGGCTGCACTTGAACTACCCAAGTCCTTTTTATGTGCATACCCAAGTCCTATTATTATAGCCTACCGAAGTCTTCATTATGAGTCTTATACGGCTCTTTCCGCTACCCAATACCATACAATGGTACCGGCCAGTGAGGTTTCCTATAGTCAGGATGTATGTGCACAACATTGGAATGTAGTCCGCATGCATCTCGATTGGACCTACAGTTTAGCTATACAATGCATCCATATATTGTATACAGTAGGATCTAAATCACTGGAGCTTCGACGTTATAAGATACTCAAGTCTATACATACAGGTGTATGTAAATATAAAGATGTCTCAATGACAGAAAAGTCGAGAATCAGGATCGAACCCAGAACTTCTGGATCACGAGTCCGACACCCTGCCTACTGAGCCGTCTTCGCTCTTCTTATCGTTCACATGATATTTGCAGTCCATATGCCTAAAAATAAAGAATACACTCACAAAGAACAAGCTCTTCAAACATAATACGTTGTTTATAGTCCAAACTATTTATCTAAATTTGAACACTACTCAGACTCAGAAGTTTTCACTGTAGATCAAAATTGACAAAATATACTGCAGAAGCAGACGAAAGAGCTGTCTGATACGAACTTCGACTAGGTCGGTAAAATAGTGATTTTCTTTTGTATGAATGTTTTTTTATCCCTTTATAAGTTAAATTAAGAAATTACAAAACTAAATTTAAATTCTAAATTTATTTTATTTTGAACATTCAAAGTAAAAATCTATGATTTTATGAAAACGAGCTATTTGCTATATGTAATGATTCAGCAAATAATTTGTCTTTTTTTAAGAAAATTGCATTTTAATAAAAGGAGTTTTTTAGCAAATTTACTTTTAAATTTTCTATAAAAATACAGTTATTTTGAATAAGCAAAAGTGATATAATAATACTCAATTTTGATAAATTGTATATTTTGACGTATTTTGCCGATGACGAAATTTTTTCGGGCAAAAGAACTTTCAGCAGCATTTTCTACACTAAATTTACCGTAAAAAAATCTAATAAAAAAATTTGATTTTTTTGAATTTTAACTCAGGCATAACCATTTAAAGTATTCACTGTCTGCCGAATTTAAATGCAGTGCTATTGTATCAAATTCTGGAACTGAGCTCCTTCGATAGCATTACTTCTTATGGTTTTCTAGGAAAAATTATTATTTAAATATTTTTAAGAACTTGAATCGTAAGTAGACAATTTTTTTTACGTAGTATATGTTAAAAATTAATAGCAGAATTTATTTTTATAATTTTTAATAATGATTTTGTTCTCTGGTGAATTAAATGAGAAGCTGTTTTATTTGATAGGATCAGCTGATCAGTGCATTTGAGAAATATGGATGTGATCATCACGACAGATTTTCAACTAGTTATATATACTATAAATATAAAAACGTGCAGCAGTGGTGTGTACCAACAGAGAGTGTGTGACACGCACACACGGCAGATGTGAATAACATATATACATGCTTAAGAAGTTGCTTGGCTGGATGAAGTAGTTCCGAGATCAATACATCCACCATATCCACCAATACACAAATCAGTAGATTTGTGTATTGGTAATGGTAGATTGAGGCAAGGATGTAAGAAAATAATTATGAAAGAGTATATCGTCGCTTGCAACGAAGACTAACACTGTTCAAAAACGTCAATTTTCAATTGTTAAAGTGTTATAATAAATTGTAGCTACTGCAACGTATGGTAAATTGTGCATGTGGATGAAGATACAAATTGATCTAAGTTTAAATAAGTTTATATTATTCGTCGACGTTCAGTGGTTAGAGTATTATACAATTAATTAAAGCTACTGCAACATATGGTAAATTTTACATGTGGATGAAAGTATAAATTTATCTAAGTTTAGATAAGTTTATATTATTCGCAGACATCAATGTAGCGTTGAATTTAGGCGTATATTGAAGTTGCTAATCTTTATTGGAAACGACGATATGGTTTCACAATATTTTTTACGCATTAAATAAATTCGCATTTGTTTACGCGTAACGTTGTATCCAAAAGCGAGCTTCTGTAACATTTGCACCGTTTACTCACCGATTCCAAACTGACTGTTAATGCATCGCTTGGGTCCGCGAAAAGCGCGATAAATTCACAATGCCCCATACTCTAACAAAAACACATAAACAGAAAGAAAAGCAGCAAACACCTTACAGCTTCTTAGTTATGATGTATATCTATATACATCTGTATATATAGTTAATAGTTAATCTATATATATATAGTCATAGATAATATAGGTACACTCGCAAAGTATACATATACATAATATATAGAGGCAAAGCGAGTAGACACACACACGCATACCCGCACGCTCGCACACACATACACACTCATAGGAAAAGCCCTAAACGCTGTATAAGCTGCAACACGTAGTACACTGCGTAAAGGGCCTGAGAGTGGGGGGCGAGAAGCTACGCACACAGTATACAAGAAGCTAGGTCTCGCTGTAAGTCAGCTGCATAGAGACTATCCATAGTCGGGGACCGTGCGCCCCTCAATCTCTGCCCAAATTCTGTGACACCTTCTCCTCCTCTGCTTTTCAAATTTTCACGCAAACCCCCCATACTAACTAAAGTGCTAGAACGCCCGTAAAGATGTTATTCACATCAAAATAAATAATTTTATTATTGCTGAATCTTTCATGTGTACACAGTAACGTAAACAATAAGTCCAACGGTACCGATGACTATCACTGCAATCACCGCGATTGTCTTTGCGGTTTTGCTCGCAGCCAATATCTCACTTTCTGTAAATAGATGGTATCAAAATACTGTATTGTACATATTATCGGTTGTCAGAGTAAAATCTTATATGCAAAGCATCAAATTTGAGTGTATAAAATAATACTGTTCTTGTCAGTTTTTTTATCTTAATTTAAACGTTTATATTATAATTTTAATGTTCACATTGAAATTGTAACCATTGCAACTTATGAAGATCGCAATATTATTTGGGATTTACTCATGTATAAAACTAGAAGTTCAACGTCTATAAATATATAAATAAACTAGAAAGCAGAAATTTTACCTGTATAAGCAAACAGATCATCATCAGTTTAACATACACAGCAGTTTTTTTTAAATATATCACGTATTACATATTACAAATTGAACATATGTCCCAAGGTTACAATAAAAAACAAGTACTGTGTTCCAGCATTTAGTAAATACATTGCTGATATGATATTAGAATTCTATTTTAATCTGAGTAAAAATTGCAACGGAATCATATTAATTGACTAGTATTAATTTCTTTTTAAACATTTTATGAGGCTACTTTGATTTTAATCTGCTTGCAGGTGTGAATTTTATTTGTTTGCATTTCCGAAGTAAAATGAAGGAAGACTAAGAAAAACAACTACTTCTGCTTAAACGGTCCCGTTTCAATTAATATTTTGGAAACTAAAGTAATATTACGACCTCGCATATCAGATTTTTTACAAAAACTGTTGTAAGTGATCTCGTGTTGTCTTGGTGAGTTCAATTTCTGTTTACTAGTCTATTTATACGTTCAGAAAGTCATAATTACTTTATGCTTTCACAATAAAAATGTTAACATCAAATTCTCATTGACGTTACAGGTACAGAATTCAAGTGGGTCAAATATTAGATAAAAGTGATTTATAGTATAAAGTATAAATGACTTTCGAAATATCATTTATTCAACTTTATCAAGTAAAGTCAATTACATCTAAAAGAGTGATATATTTTTTGGTTTGCATAAAATTAAAAAAAAAGGAATAACAAATAATATAAGAAACTTTTTTTCATCCAATTTCGGTGAGCCATAAGAAATTTGGAATGGAATCGCCTAGGTTATGGGCTGTTTAACTAGGTATAATTTACAGTTATTTGTAAAACCTTTTTTTAATAATCAAACGTGAAAGCGATGTTTTCCGAGTAGTTAGTTTGCTATGTACTGAGACAACACTGACCGGCAGATGAGGTAATGGGACAGTTTGAGCATAGATCGGGTGTATAATGGATTAGATATAAAATATCGAAGTGTTTTTGAATGTGATCTGGAAGAAAATAAGATTCCGTACTCGTAAAAATGAAAATCGTGGGTTTTATATATCGTGAAATTTATTACCTAACTAGCGTCAAAAACCTTCGTGTCAGTACTTTTCATTAGAAAGTACATCTAAATAACTTGGTTTTAAAATATAATATATTGAACTTGATATAAATAATGTGTGTATTTATTTCTAATTGCTATAAAATATTTCAAGCAATAATCGGTGGAGTATTGTCAAACCCTATGGTGAGAAAGGAGAGGTAGAGAGAGGGAGGGTGTGTGTGTGTGTGTGAGAGAGAGAGAGAGAGATTTTTATTGATTTGAAAATATTTATTACTCTACATTATGTTGTAAAATTTTACTTACTACACATAAGAATCCAAATTACTAAAGCTATCTAAGTGTATGGTCGACCCGTACGAAGACTGCCAACGAAAATCGCTAACGAAAAACATGACAGTTGATTTACCCCACGAAAAACATGTCAGTTCAGTTTCTTCCAGCCAAAAACATTACAATTCAGATTCTCTTAGTGAAAAACATCATAATTACGAATCGTTCGACGATAAATATGACAATTCAGATTTTTCCTATCAAAAATATAACGATTCAGATTTTCTCTGCGAAATGATGGGACGGGGGCGGAGGAACAAAAAAAGGGTTGGCGTCTGTAAAAGGGGGAAAAATGGTTATAGTCCCTGAGTCGTCAGCACCATTTTTTTTTAATAATTCCCCCATAGCATGGAAGGTTTCTGGAAGTTTTTTTGGAACCTTGCCAGGAAGTTTAGAACCTTCCAAGAAGGTTTCGCTGGAAACTTTCTGAAACTATGTAATATGCGCCCATAGGCTTGCCAAGAAGCTTCCGGCGAAGCTTACAGGAAAGGTTGCGCCGGAAACTTCCTGAAAAAGATTCGAGTTTTACGATTCGAAGAAACCTTACTGAAGCATTCAGAATACTTTCTTGTTAGATTCAACGTTATCTTTCGGCATAATTACTTGTAAGGATATCGCAAGATTACATGTTAAGGTTGAAAATACTTTCATTTCGATTGTTACATATAAGCTTACCAGAAATCTCTCTGAAAGATTACTTGAAAGATTTAAGCCGCTTTATACCGAATATATCGAAAGATCGTATCGTAAGGTTGAAAATGTCTTAATTTGGATTGTTACGAACAAGCTTACATGGAGATCCCCAAAAGATTACTTGGATATTATACGTATAATTGATAAAGTTCAATCGGTCTTGCATAAAACATAATAATTGAATAAAACATAAACTCTTATATACTCGAAATACATTCAAACTCAAATAAAATATAAATAAATTATCTCCTGGAGGGAGGCGATGATCATACGTAATTTTCAATGTTATCGTCACAACGATATCATTGGTTAAGTGGCCTAGGAGGATGCTCAGTAACGAAATGAACCCAGGTTCGAATGCAACCTCGGGAAATATATTTTTTCCTTTTTTTCATTAAAATTGCAGTAATTGTAAGTATGAAATTATAACTTAAATATAATAAGAAACGATGAGTATCTATATTTTATTAATTCAAAGAAATAATTCATATAGTAGTAGTAATAGACGATTAATAAATCATGTAATATTTTTTATCAGGAAACAGTAAACGAAATTTAAAAAAAGATTAAAGTTAAAAAACATTCAGGAGTAATAAAATAATCGTTCATTAATTAACTAATTGTAATTTCATTGGTAATTATTTACTAATTTTATTACTGTATTGACTATTTCAAATAAATAAATATAAATTCTCATTCTTTCCAATTGGTTTTAAATTATTTACATTCTTTTTTAACTTTATCGATCTCTTCGAGGTAGTGGTTCAGAAAGGGTTTAAGAAATCAAAATCCCTTTCTTTATAAAAAACGAAGTTTCGGCGATCATTGTCATCCTCATCAGGAAACTGTTAAAAATTTATTACATAAACATATAAACTTAAAAAGAATAAATTAACGGAAACTGAGAATTTTATTAAGACTCATAATAATATTATGTTCACCTTTGCTGATGAAGGTAATGTAACGGTTGCGATGTATAAACACGATTATATTGACAAGATGGAAAGTCTTTTAACTGATACTAGCACATACAGTATAATTAAGAAAAATCCGAAATTGCAGCTAAATGTTAAGAAGCTAACAAATATGTGGAATGAAAATGATTTTTTTTGTAAAAAATATAAGAAAGAGTTTTTTTTTCACTCAAACTGATATGTCAAAAAGCGACTATCTGTAATCAAAATGACTAGACAACCGGAGTGACGTGCGAATAACAGTGCGTTTAGCAATTACATTAGTGTACCGTACATCAATGGTTTCTATGAGCGGGTGCAGCATTCGTTTAAGAAAAATAACATTACGACCATTCCAAAAATACATACATATATATATATATATATATATATTTATTAGGGGGTATCTATATATATATATATTAGGGGTATCCTCTACTCGCTTCGCTCGTCAACCCCCTTCACTTCAATTTCTAATTTTTCGAAGACCTTCAACTTATCATTTCAAATCATAATGATTTCACGTTCCTCCTGTATTTTCAATCATGACCTTTTTACCCTCCAGCTATGTCGTAATCCCTTTGTAACCCCCCCTTTACATATTACCTTCACCTATGACTTTGAGCTTCCACCTATCATCTCAAACATCCACCTGAACCCTCGACCTATCATCTCAAACATCCACCTGCACCCTCGACCTATCAACTCCAAACATATCCCTCAGCTTCCATCTATTGTCTCTACCCTTTACCTATCGCTTACGCCCTTCTCTTATTGCCTACATCCTCCACCTTCCGCTTCCAATCATGATCCCTTCATTCTTCATCTATCGCCTACAATCACGATCCTTTCATTTAAGAGCGACAATGGCTCAACCGGTAGAGTATCGGGCTAGTAATCCAGAGGTCCTGGGTTCAAGCCTGACTCTCCATGATTTTGGGGATACTACTTTGTTTACATAAGTGTCTATACATCTGAGCTCCAGTGATTCGGATTCCACTGTGTACAACGTGTATATTTCGAGAACTTAAAAATAGTGGACTCAATGCACTGAAATTATGTACTCACAAGTGCAGGCAATGCAGAGCCATATAAGACTCGTATGAGTACTTCAAAAGGCTGTAAAAATAAAAAAAGATGATCCCTTCATCCTTCACTTATCGTCTTCAATCATTATCCCCTCACCCTCCAGCTTTTATCTCCACATATTTCCAACACTCAAGTAATCATTTCCAATCATAATGTTTTTATGCTCTTTCCATCCCTCGTGCCCCTAGAAACTACACTCTTCACCTATGATTTTCAGGTTTTACCTATCACCGTCATAAATAATCTTGTGCCTCCACCTATGATTTCCAACATAACTCCTTCACTTCCATCTATTACCTCTACCTATAACCAACACCCTAAACTATCATTTACAATCGTAACGATTTTACCTTCCTCCTATCCCTTGACGGTGTACTTAAAACTTCCGCCCTCCACCTATTGTTTCCAACAATGACCTTCAACATCCACCTAGTACTTTATTTAAAATACAAAATATAATTATATTTTTAATATACCCTGACTTAAAGTACGTACTTTATCCCCGGCGAACTGAAAAAAATATGATGCGATTAATCCCTAAGCCCACTCTCGTCCCTATAGGAACGAGCGCTTTTTATACCCGAGCCGAAGGCGAGACGACGTTTGACCGTACCATTTTTTTGCCAGTTTCTGAGGATAAGTGTCCGCACTCTAATTTAGGGTGTGTTAAAAAATTGTTTATTGCTCTCGGGCATGGAGGTTAGCAATTGTAATCGGCACATTTTTTGTTATCATTTGTGGAATTTACACCAAATTTTGTAGAATTAAATAGAGAAATTGATGTTTAAAGACAGAAGAACAATATATGAATTATATGATAAAAGAATATGTGGGGGGGGGGGGGGAGTAGAGGCGTGAGGGTTTATGTGGTGACGAACAGGGAAAGTGAGGAGGGGGATCGTAAAAATAACTAACTTTTTAAAATAATTTTGGTTATTTTGTGGGGGTGGGTGACGGTGGGTGGGAGGCAAATTCCTCCTCCGCTTAAAATAACTATATAATATAGGACCACCTTCACTTATGACTTTAAGATTCTGTCATCATCTATAACCATGATCTCCGACATCCACCTACAACTTTAAGTCACTACTTTAAGAAGGGGTGAGGGGCGGGAGGGTGGTGAGAGGGGGGGGCGGTAGAATTCATAAAAATAACGAAACTTTTGAAACGTTTCTTGGTTATTTTGAGGGGTCGGGAGGGGGGGGCAAATTCCGCCTCGGCTCAAAACAACTATATAATATAGGAAGATATGTATATATATATATATGCAATGCAATGCTATTGTGAAACGAAAGGATAAAAAAGAGAAACACCTAGAAAAAAATGTTGTTTATAAAATTATATGTAATGATTACACGGCTAGATATGTAGACCAAACAAAAAGAAATGTGTACGCGTATTGAGGAACATAAAAAGTCTAAGGACAGTGTCATTTCCAAGCATAGCGAAAAGTACAATCATACTTTTAATTTTGAAAGATTTAGCGTAAAAGATAAAGAAAATAATTTAAATAAGAGATTAATCTCGGAAATGATGCACATTTGCAAGATAATAGTAGTAATAAGAAAGAGGATACCCAGAAACTCAATAACGTGTACGCATATTTAATATACCACCTTAAAAATTAAATTCGGAAAACAAAAATTCGAATCTGTGTACATCGAAAGGATGAGGTGGTGCGCGACGTCATAAGTAAACAAACCGCGCGAAAGACTGTGAACTTTTCGCACTATATAAGCAATGACTGTCGACTACTTCCTCACTTCCGAGACAGTAGCTGACAAAGTCGTATACATAATAGCTGTGTCACTCGGCCTCTCTTTTCCACCGCTTTTAACTAGCCGGGGGAAAGGATTAGCGAGATGTACACAAATCATAATTGCTGCAGTATATAAGTTTTTAAAAATATCGCTTTTATATGTATTACTCTGTTTATTTAAGTTTGTATGATTATGTAATAAATTTTTCACAGTTTCCTAATGAGCACGACAATGATCGCCGAAACGCCGTTTGTTATAACGATAAAGTGAACAAAGAATATAATTAAACCAATTACCGAGGGATAACATCATGTTAGATAGTGTATAAACACTTATCTAAATACATTTAGTTTTAAATTATTATCATTAAAAAAAAATTCGCCGGAGATTGGTTTCGAACTCGGGTGCATAAAGTTACTGAGGTCGATGATCATATGGTACATATAATTCATTTATTTATGTTTTATTAGATTTAAACGTATTCAGAGTATAAAAGAGTTTAGGTTGTATATGATTATTGATTATTGATTATTGTTTTATATAAGGGCGATTGAATTTCATCAATTACACGTATAATATTTAAGTAATCTTTTGTTTATTTCAGTAAAGCATACAGAATTGCTTATTGCAGCCTTCCACGAAAATGTCTTGAAAAATCGAATGGAATTTTCGTTGTACGCTTGAGGAAATCACTTACAGCAGCCATCTGCAAAGCTCACTAGTATTAAAGGTATTAAGAAAAGCAATGCTGTTGACAATTCAATTTTTTCGGATTTTTGGATGCTAAATTTGTATGTGATCGCAGAGCAAATCTGAATTGTCATATTTTTCGCAGAAAGAATCTGAATTGTCATGTTCTTCGCAGGGAGATTTAAGCTGCTACGTTTTTCGCTAGTAAAAACTGAACAGGCATGATTTGCGCGGGGTATATCAATTGTCATGTTTTTCGTTAGGGATTTTCGTTGATATAGTCTTCGTCCGGGCCGACGGTATGTGGATGTATGAGATCATGAGATGAAGTGAGTTGTACATATTTATGAGCGAAATTACATAATGAATGCAAGCTTGATTCTTCTCGGTCGAACAGGTATTGCGGATGACAGATGGTGGTAAATTACACAAAACTGAATATGACATATGCAATAAATTCCTAAGCCTTTGTATTGTAAAAGGTGGAATATCCAGTGGTTTCGTTGAAAGAAACAGGAGCATCAAAACCCGCAGCAATTTATCCAGGGACTGAGGTGTTAAACAATTTCCTGAGAAAACATACTGCAATGCGATGCTCAGCGATGTTAAACAAGGTTAACTCACGTCTAAGGTCACTAATCTGCTTATTCATCCTCATACCGTTGATGTATCGTATACGTGTGTTGATTAGACTCCGTAGTCTGTGTTCACAACACGGCTTATATCATGAGAATGAGGCGCAGTCAAAGGTGATGGGAAAAGTAGCATTTAGATTAAATGCTTCCACAACCTAAAGCTTATGCAGCTCTTAAGGGGACCAACCACTTTTGAAGGCTGAAAAATAAAAAGGTTGTTAATTCATTTCAGAATTATTTTAAATAATTCAAGTAAATTTTATATAAAAGAACACTACTTTACCTTTAATTTAAGATTTCAAACGCCTCATTTGGATCCTTAGATCCAGACTTGTGATACTTACAGCGTAGCATGAATTTTTGCATTGTCCGTAGAGTCCAAGAGGAACCAGAGGGTCTAGAGACCTGGGACAAATTTTAAAATGTTTTTCAGGAGTGTCATTTCCGTATGAATGTAGGATTTTTTATTAGAAGGCTTAGAAAATTTTTTATCATGAAAAAACTGAATTTTTTTTTTTGCCGGACTAATTTTCACACATTTTTTGGGCTAAAAAATTTTCTAAGCCTTTTAATCAAAAATCCTACATTCATACGGAAATGACACTGCTAAGGAACATTTTAAAATTTGTCCCAGGTCTCTAGACCCTCTGGTTCCTCTGGGACTCTACGGACGATGAGCTAAAATCAGTAAAAATCAAAGTTGTGGTAAATCAGCTTTAAAGATTACGCTTATAATTTATATGATAATTTATCTTACCAATCACTGGCTCTTTTAGATATTTTTTTTCCAGTATTTGACAGTTGTAGGCCATCCTTTTCTGCATTTATATCTTGTAGTTTATCCCAATGTAACCTCCAAGTGTCAGATTCACTGAAAAAACATGATAAATTAATTTCTAAAAATCTATTCAAATCAGCTAGAATAATGTAGAGAATTATACTTATCTTTTTTTCGTAGTCATTTTAAGGCAGATTTTTTGGCACCCTTCGCACACTACCTAGTGTGCACCAGCTGCGTAGGAATCATCCTCCTGCATCTGTCTTGCTCTTCTCCTAAGGCTTCGTGCTTCCTTTGAGCTGGCTTGGACTTGCTGATCCGCTTGAAAAATCCTCTGGTTGTCTGTGGAGTTTGCCCATTCTGCAGCAGCGTGTCCAGGCTCCACATCCAACTCCTTGAGTATCCTAAGCAGTCCAGAATTTCCATCATTAAACATGGTGATTGCACAGTAAACACCAATTTTGAGAACTGACAAGCCACTGAAAGATGTTTTGGGTACTAATCTCCAAACAGAATTGTTAAAACTCTCATTAGAGTTTTGTGTGAATCCTCCAAGACATCTTTCAAGTAGTTCTGGCTTACTCAAATCTTCATAAATTGGTTTTATCACTTCCATAATAAAAGGTGAAAGGCTGTTCTTGTGAGTGAAGCTGGCGATGGTCCCTGCAGCCTTCGACTTCTGCCATTGGCACCAACTGTCAGGTCCTGGCGGGCACAAGTGATGTGATGGTTGGAGGTCCGTTGATTGCATATGATAAAAGGTTGCCCAAATATCATTATGCATTTCCTCTGTTGAATCCGGATGACTTCTGATGGCCTTACCGTAATAGGTTGACAACTTGTCAACCATTTTACCTGTTAATCTTCCTTTGCCACCAATAGATTTGTTATCCGGAAGCTTCTTGCCAGCGTAGGACTTGATCAGGTTTCGAAGGCGAGTACCCATCCTCTTCTGCACGTGTTGGATACATTCTTTCTTCTGCACTAGAAGGTCATCACCATAGGGCTTACACTCACTCACAGCCTTATATACTTTACAATCACCATCTCCAATGTACTGCTGATACTTGATGTTATGTTTTTCTTCTGAGCGTTGAAAAATTTCCAGGATGCCATCAACTTCCATTCTTCCAGCACTTCCTTCATGGTTCGCACTGCACTCGGGCTCATGGTTTTTATACTATTCTTCATACTCTGCAGTATTTTGTCGGTTTTCCCACTTACGGCAGGGTTGGCAAAAGCTATTTTTGATAGCAATATCCAACACCTTACCTGTGTGGTGCCCGACAATACTCGCAAAGCCTTGAAGTGAGGAGAAGCCCTTCTTCCTCCATGAACCGTCACCAGAAACACTTAATCCAGGAGACTCTGTAGCAGCATCTTCTTCTGCAACTGCAGCTGCCATAGATTCCATGGCCACTTTTTCACTGGCATCACATAACTTTTCGTTCACCTTGTCATAAGCTGAACGAACAATTGGCTTGGCGCAGTCCATCAAACCACAGAAGGTTGATAAACCAGCATGACCAAGTCCAATGGCACGGCATGCTAATACTGCTCTTCTATTATTCTCCCATGCATGGTTGTTTACGCCAACCTTTTTACAGGAGTTAATAGAAGACACTTTTTCACACACAGCACAAGTTACTTGAATTTTAAATCCAAATCCTTGAGGTTCGGACTCAAAGATTTGAACTTTGCCATGGCACTCACTACAACACAAAAGCTCCTCAAGCTCAGGAAATAGAATGTTAATGTCAACTATTCTATTTCTGACCTTAGTGGAGCCTTCCGCTGCTGGAATCTGGATTTTTCTTGAAGATGCTGAAGGTCTGGTCTTCGCTGCAGGTTCATCCGGATCAGTATTCCCTAAAAACTTCTTTGGCCTCTTCCTATTTCTTCCCCAAGCGTGTTTCCTATCAGAATGTGCATTTGCTGGCCTGCCTTTTTCATCCTGCTGCATTTTCAATAAAAACACTTCCTCTTGATACTTCCTCTTGAAAATGCTCTTGACACTTGCTCTTGATATTTCCTCTTGACACTTGCTGAATTTTGTTTGTTTGTAAAGCTCAAAAATGGGTTATGTTTACAAAAAGTAAATCATACCTCAGAGCTTTATCAAAACAGAGGATTTTAAAATGTTTGTCGTCTGCGCGCGCTATAGTGATTGATTCTAACCTCCACTAACAGGTGTCGCGCCGGGCGCGCGAAATTCGAATTGTGTACTTATAAAGTGCCTTCTTTATAGGTAGAAAAATGTAGGTAGATAAAACTTGAAAAACATGATTAGTGATTTATTATAAATATTTAAAATAATTTCTGAAAATTCTGTGAAATCAGTGAAATCTTTTTTTTTACTTTTTGATTTTTAATTTCGAAAGGAAAAATTTTAAAAATATGCGGCTTTCACGGTCGTTTTCTACGGAAAATTTTCTATCGAAATAAAAATAAAAAAAAATCGATTTTTTCGAAATTTAAAAGTGGTTGGTCCCCTTAAAGAAATTTAACTCGTATAATTCATCCGTACACCTACCCCCTATCATAACTGATACTATTAGCATAATTACTAAGATAGTTCAAATGGTAGGAGGTTCTTAGAACAATGACCTTAGTCTTACTAACATTCAATCTCTTGCTATTATAAGCCTAACCTATAACCCTTTCGACATTAGTTGACATCTTGGTGATACCGAGAAGCGTCCAGCTCCATTGTTCGTATATTTGCAGGTCATCCACATACGTGGTATGAGAAATTTCAGGAGCTAAGCAATAAGATATGTTGCAGACATAAAGAGAAAACAGCAATGGCCATAGAACTGAACCCTGCGCTACACTTGTATTAATACATCTTAATACACCTATATGAAGGGAAAGAAAGATAGAAGGTTTCCTCTTTCATCATCAACTGCTTGCTTCTTACCAGTACGGTAAGAAGCAAGTTGGATTTCCTGTTTAGAGAAGCACAAGAACAGCTTCTTGAGGAGCTTTGCCTGACATACTGTGTCGAACGCTTTGCTAAAATTAAAAAGAAGAAAAATGGTCCCCCTCCTATGGTCCATTCCAAGTCTGATATCATTACTAAGCTTAACAAGAGCAGACTGTTTACTATGGCTAGTGCGAAAACCAGTTTGAAAAAGGTCCAAGAAAAGTCTGTTTTTAAAATACAAAGAGATTTGCTAGTCATTCCAGCACCTTAGAAAGGAAGCAAAGTAGAGAGATTAGACAGTGATCTGTGAAGACCAATGGATTGGGGATTCTGAGCAATATATGCAGAATAGATTCTTTTTAGACAGTTGGAAAGCAGGCTTCTCTCAAAGATTGTTTAAGATATACACTAAGAACGGACAAATGAAATGCCTTATGCACTGCCTGAGAATTAATGTAATACAGCTAGTCTAACATTGCCTCTGAAATTTCACTGGAACAAAAATACTTAGGGAAATCCATGGCTTTGATATATACAAGGACATGCTAACTGATAGAACCAAAACATCGTTCCAGACAGATGTAAAGTAGTTAACGTCTGCACAAGAGAAACTCGATAAGGTATTCTGTCGCTCGGCAGTGATAATGCCAAGGTTTCTGAGTTCCAATTTTAAGATAATGATTTTATCGCTCGAAAATAATTCTATTAAATTAAGATGTTATCTGTCACATCGAGCCAAAGAAATTAAAAAGGTTAAATTTACTAATTCTAAAAAAAATGATACTAATACGTTTCGCCCCAGACTACTCGTTGAGTTGATCAGTAAGATGACGAGTAGTCCTATCTCAGACGTAACATAATATGCCGGGATGGGTGTTACTTATGGAAAAAAAAGTTGGAAATGAAGCCAGTGGGACACGAAAATTGTATTTCAGATCTTATTAAGATCGGTTAAAAAGCAATACGAGAGTAATAATACTCCTTTCTTGCCTTTTCACCTTCCTGTGATGCGAGAGTCTTGAGGATGTCTTGCTCTACACAATCATCTGTATAGCCTGCCCCTGTCAGCAACCAGCACCTGCAGGTCGCTTGTAAGCCAGGGGTGTTTGTTTTGTTTAGAGGTTACGGTGATGGATTGGACGAGTTTGTAAGGTAAGTATTCAGTGTAGTAATATTTTCGTCTAGTTTAGCATGCATGAAAGAGTTCTAGTTAAGGGGTCAGGCCTGGGTTAAATTCTAAAAAAAATTTTTTTCTGCTTCAAATAGATATAAAATACCTCATTTTTAACTGCAAAATATATACTTATATTACTAATAACTCTATATCTTAAATAATTTATAAAATAGTCATTTTATATAATTTTACTTATTTGCCGCATGATATCGCAGCATCCGGATGTTGAAACAGGTTCATCCAGCATGGAATTTCTTTCTAATATGAATCTGCTCCGAATAAGTGGAGCGGATTCCTGAAAAACAACAATTTTAAATAATTAGTAACACATATGTTCGGATTATACACTTTTTACTCATATTTCTGAATTCCGCTCCACTTATTCTGTGAAGAAACCTATTCCAAAGGTTTCTCTAAAATTTGAGATCAGTTGATCCATTCAATGTTTGGAGGAAGTTTCGTGAAAGGATCTTGTAAGCAATTCCGGAACCTTCACTAAAGTAAGCAAAAGTATGAAATGTTCAAGTATAGCATGCAAGATTTTGTAAAGCTTCCCTAAGGCGTACGGTGAAATTCCATCTTATGTATCAAGAAAGTTTGACGGAAGGCACCTGTAAGTAATTCCGGAAGAAAATGATTCAATTCGGATCGTTATGCACAAGCTATTCAGAAGATTTTCTAAAGATTACTTAAATATTATACGTCTAATTAATGAAATTCAATCGCTCTTATATAAAACAATAATCAGTAATCAATAATCATATACAACCTAAACGTTTATATATTCTGAATACGTTTAAATCCAATAAAACATGATGGCGATGATCATATGGGACATTCGATATTATCATCACAATGATGTCCTGGGGTAAGTGGTTTAGACGAATGCTCAGTATCTTTATGCACCCGGGTACGAAACTAATCGCGGGCGGATTTTTTTTTTAATAATAATTTAAAACTAATTTGAAAGAATGAGAATTTATATTTATTTATTTGAAATAGTTTATACACTAATAATATTAGCAAATGATTACCAATGAAATTACGATTAGTTAATTAATGAACGATTATTTTATTAGTCATGAATGTTTTTTTAACTTTAATCTTTTTTTAAATTTAGTTTACTGTTTCCTGATAAAAAATATTACATGTTTTATTAATCGTCTATTAATATGACTATATGAATTATTTCTTTGAATTAATAAAATATAGATACTCATCGTTTCTTATTATATTTGAGTAATAATTTCATACTCACAATTACTGCAATTTTAATAAAAAAAAGGAAAAAATATATTTCCCGAGGTTGCATTCGAACCTGGGTTCATTTCGTTACTGAGCATCCTCCTAGGCCACTTAACCAATGATATCGTTGTGACGATAACATTGAAAATTACGTATGATCATCGCCTCCCTCCAGTGGATAATTTATTTATGTTTTATTTGAGTTTAAATGTATTTCGAGTAAATAAGAGTTTAGGTTGTATATGAATATTGCACTTATGTTTTGCGTCCGACCGATTGATCTTTATCAATTATACGTATAACATTCAAGTAATCTTTTGGAGATCTCCTGGTAAGCTTGTTCGTAACAATCCAAATTCAGACATTTTCAACCTTATGATGCGATCTCTCGGTACATTCGGTATAAAGCGGCTTGAATCTTTCAAGTATTCTTTCGGAGAGCTTCTGGTAAGCTTGTATGTAACAAACGAAATGAAAGTAATTCAACCTTAACATGTAATCTTGTAATATCCTTACAGGTAATTATGCCGAAAAAAGAAACCTTACGGCAAGTGGCCTGAAATCTTAAAAAAAAAACAATAACTGAGAAAAATGCAGTTAAAGTTTTAATGTACATTTAGTCGAACAAAATATACTTACCATTTATATTCAGCATCAGGACCTTATTTCCTTGAAAACTAGTTGTACGCTATTCGCTTCTGTAAAGTTTAGTGAAGATCCGGGTACAAACAGCTTCTCTGTAACAAAAAATGAAAAATAATTAAAAAAGCATTATGTTATACTTTGAAGCAATATTCTATTTTAAATTATAAATTCGAAATTTTTTAATAAATTATTTTTTTCTCGTACATATATAAGCTTTATTTAATAGAAAATATATTTATTATGTATATATATAATGAGAAAAATATTAAATTACTGCAAATAAATAATAAAGTAAATTATACTGAATATTACATAAATAATTTTAAAGTACTCACCAGAAGTTTTCTTGCTTCATATAAATACACTACAAGCACCAATTTGAAGGTTACAAAGAAACATACAACTCTACTGATCATCAGCTGACTGGCTTGTTGTTGTGTTTATAGTCTGTCGTGTGGAGAATGAGATCATGATCTGTACTCGAGGTCTCATTTTATCCGCATGTTAATACCAAAAAATTTTAAAAAAATTGTGTGATGATTTTATGCGTTTCAGTATTTCAGCAGCTTTTGTTTGTTATGGTTTGATAGGAATTGTGATTATGTGGGGTTAAAAAATATATGTGTAGTGTATTCGAATAAAATGTAGGGTTAAGTTTTGACTGTGCAACAGCTCTGTAAGAATCATAATCTGAATGATTTCTCATATTTCGAGCTTTGCGTGCTTGTAATATTGATTCTGCTGCTCTCCTGTTAGACGGATGCTTTCAAATGTATTAGTTGAATATTTCGCCGTTGTTTTATGTGTAGCCTCCAACACATCTCTCAAGCAAGCCAGGATCTGTCAAACTCTCTGTAATCAAAATTCTTCAGCATTTTGTTAGCTTTGACTACTTGCTAACAGGCATTTGCACCAAATTCTTGTTCTTGCTTGGCAAAGATGGTGTATGGATTTTTTATCAGATTACTTTTTGTGAAAAAATGTTGTCCAAATGGTATTCGATATTTTTTTAACATAATCGTTACGGTCTTGAAAGGCATTAATGGCACCATAATACTTTAGATGGTTTTTTTCAACAATGACTACACCATCCCATAGATTCTTTCCTGCTAAGCTGTTCTCTAGGTTTCTTAGTCTTGTTGCTATCCTTCTTCTCAAGGGTGAAATCTTCTTCATATAGTTTGACCGCTCAAAAATCTTTGTAAACTTGTGATTCGCCATCATCAATACAATTCTTGTTTGAAGTACATCATGTAATTCAATGCATACATCTTGAAATGTTAGATGCTGTACTTGTATGTGGTTGCTGATGGTTTCTTGAAGTTCAATTGATCCTCGATGCTATTGATGGTGGTTGCTGATGATTTGCAGGTGTTTGCGATGACTGGTTTTCTCCTGGTCTCTTGTCACGAAAAAACTTTCCTCTCTTCTTCGTTCTTCTAAATATGCATTTTCCATATGTAGACGATCCAAGCACTCAACCTCTTGTGGTACCTACCATCTGGATTCATCTTGAATTATCTTATGAGTTGTCAAAATAAACTCACTTATCCACTTTTAAGTAGAATTTTTAATTACAAATTCTTAAACTTTGATAATGCTAATAAATAGCTTTCACCAAACTTATTAAAATAAATTCACTTTAAAAAAATTCACAACTAAAAAGTTGTAACGTGGAATTTTCCCTTCCGTACGGGAATTCCAGTTAGTGTACAAAAGAAATTTATAAATTTCGGTTGCTTCCTTCTCCCAGGTAGCGGATCCTGAAACCGGAATAAACGCGGGAAATCGGTAGCAATAGGGTTGATAAATAAACAATAAATACACAATAATTATCAAGGACACAAAACAGAAATATATTCCAGACTGTTTTTACATCATCCTATGTAACAAAAAAAGGATAGAAATGAATCTAAGTATATCACATGGGCCAACGGCCAAATTACTAATTCTTCTGGATGGAGAAAACTTATGGAAACGGGGCCGCGAAGATTCCTCTACGGATGCTTCTAAAAATAAATTCAAAAGGGCAACTGCAAATTACCACCTCAAACGCGAAATCAAAAGTTCGACATGTAAAGGGAAAAAACTGCCTCTACCTAACTTTTCCCCAAACCATAGTCCACCAGGGAAAAAATTACGCACAGAAATTTATATTAATTTCTCACCACAATTAAATCCACCAAAGAAAAATCAAAACCAGCCGCCAAGACGCTTCCAAAAAATTCCAATAAAGGAATTTTCTGGAAGGAATTTTCCGGAGCTTCCAGGATCCACACGATTTCCAGGATAATATTCGGAACACTAGAGATTAGAGAAGCAAAGGCTACTAGATCCAGGAACAGAGTGGCCAAGGCCGACGCTCCGTTCGAGGAAGGAGTCGCGATTTTCCCACCCGGCCTCTTTCTTCACGGAAGCACCGTTCTGGCTGGCAAATTTCCATTGGTTCTAAAATTGGCCTATTTAAATACCACTACTAAATCATTACGTGTCCATGAATTTTCCCAGCGCCCTCTTTTTCTATTCCTAATTTTCCCATTGGTGGAGAAAACAATTATCGTCCTCTATATCATTCATCTATTGCGAAATTCGCACCCCCTTTGTCGATTAAGATCAATTAATCATTATTGATCTTCATCCGGTGGCTCCCCTATAGATAACTAAACGAGAGCGCAACATTGGAAAAACCACCACCTCCATATGTACTATGATAGAACTGAATCTATCGAACTACTAGAAAACCCTAGCCAGTTCATTCCTCTATGTACTTCTATGACTTCCAAGGAATGACATAAAGTTGACTGTACCATAACGTAGTACAGTCAGGCATTCTTAAATACTATCACGCGTTCCAAACATGATCGAATTTATCCTCCCTATAACTCTCTCTCTCCCACTCATGCGCTCTCTCTCTCACTCGCACGCTCGACCAAGCAATCGTTCCCTCTCTCAATGCTTCCTCTCTCTCGCTTGCCGACTCCCTCTCTCTCTCACACACACACACTCACATGCATGTGACCACGTGCGCATGCCACTACCTCGCTTCCTGCCGCACTCCCTCCCGAGCGCCGGCACGCTGCGCAGGTGTGACTCGAGACATCACATCCTGCGTTCCGCAAGCGGTCGGTCAGAGGTATCTCCTGCGAGCGCCACCGAGTGCTAGCTCCGCTTCAGGAGCTGTCAGCTCGCCGAAAGCGAGTCAGGTGATCGTGCAATAATATTCACGACGCAGCTATAATTATTGCTACGTCTCAAAGTATATAGCAAATTTGAATTTTTACAGTATTTAATGTTTATTTTGTAAAAAATAGGTTTCTGTAAAACAGAATTTTAGATGAATTATCATTTACTTGAACTCTGATATGGATCAGTTAGTAAATCGATAAGCTGTTCAATCTTGTTTTGATTTATAGATGACTAAATTTGTATCAAAGCGGTTTTTTGCAAAACTTTTTGCATTAAAATGCTTTATACAACATATATAAATAATAAGAATAAAAATATACAATCAATCTTATTTTTATTGTTTGTAGACATTAGTGAATAATATGTCAAAAATAAAAATTCTACGAAAATTCTTTATAAAAAGGTATTGCACTAATTTGTTAATAATTTTTAATTAGAATGAAACTTTCTCATCGTATTCTACATAAAATTTGCTGTAGAAATCGTGTGTGGAAAGTGATGGAACAATCTTATTTAGTGGTAATAAAAGAGTCGAATAAATTATAATTTTTCGAAAATTACCTATTAACATTTTTCAGTTTTTTGTTTATATCGTTGCAAAAAAATCGCACAAAACGAGTGTCACCATTAGATTCTACGGAAAATTTTCTACAAAAAAAGTGAAAAAATACACCGTTTTTTTTTAATGGTTTAACCCACGCCTGACCCCTTAAATTTGTCAAGACCTTCTACCAACGAATCCTGGCAGATGTTCTCAGTGAATGAAAATTAAGCTTGTGGCTGAATTTTTACGCAGCATAGGAATGTCAACTGTGGCAGAAATGAAATCATGACTGTTTATGAATGGCTCATTTGTATTTCAATGCGACAGCAGGCCAACCTGCTCGTCGGCAAAGCAAAGGTTAAGCCAGCTGTCCGAGACCTAACTCCCACGAATGCAGTGATGTGTTGCATCATGCAGCACCGACTTAAGAGAGTTATTCCTCATAAGCGAGTATGCAAACGCAGCATCATCGCTGGATGATAGTTCGTCCGTATTAAAATCACCAAGTATTACTTTCGTAGAGTAATTATGCATAAGAGTTGTCAGCTGCTCAACGAAGTCATTATTATACCCACGCAATAAGAGGGCACGGGGTGGTCTATATACCAGCCCTACAAAAATTCATAGAATGTGCTAGGCAACGTCACTTCGCAGGAAAGATACTCAGGTTTACCTGGTCTTATGGCTCAGATAGCAGTCGAAGAAGAGATGATGCGTGATTTTAGGATATCATGAATGTAGATGACCGAACGTTGACAATGATTGAACCTGTCCTGTCTCAGCAGAATGTATTCATAGATATTAGGGATATCACTTGCTCTTTCATCAAATCTACTCTCAGTCACATTTATTACATGGTAGAAGGGAAAAGTGAACAAAAAGAGTCTGACCGCCTCAACGTTACCCTTATCATAACTTGAGTAAACATGAATAAAATGTGCTCAAAATTTTCAGAAAACTATCTGTTTTAATTACAATTATGACTTGAAAATTACAAAATGTATAAAGAAACAAGAAAAAAATTTTTTTAGTATAGAGCCAGTATCACCCATTTCATATCAAGATGACAAAAATGTTACTGACCATAACTTTTTAATTATAAACGAAAAAAATTGCGAAGTATCATTTCTGATAGTTTGGAGTCTCTCTTTCGAATGTTGTGATTAGAATTGGCCAGTAATTTTCCTGGAAAAACTTATGAGGACAATTTCATCAATAACGTGAAACTTTCAAAATTTTTTTTTAAAAATATATATTCGAATGTGAAAGAGGTCATATTTCGAACGTCAAAGAGATGAGGCTGATTATTGGAAATATCTTAAAGGATGATATTAGTATCTGCCCTTTAAAATGACAAATAGGTTTTTACGAGACTCTTGTGATTTTTAAGAGTAAATATGGGAAATTTTGAAAAAAAACTACACCATTGAAAAGATAAGAAAATTTTAGATCTAAAACGTTTGTTCGATATTTTTTTTTATTAAAAAGCACTCATTTTAATCGTATTTATAAATAAAAATCTTTTACTTTAATGCTTAGCGTAAAAGAAAATATTAATTTTTTTCTAAATGTTTTTGAAGAAACTGTAAAAAAATTTGGAAAAGGATTCGTTGAAATGCCTTGCGCAAGCGACATTTTGAAAATTTATAAATCGCATGTCTAATTACAAAATCGCACACTCTAAAAGAAACAAAAATTTCCAGTTAAAATTAATTATTGTATGTTTCAGAACAATGATAAATTTGGCTTTTCAAGCAAAAAAAATTTTTCGATTTTCGGGTCAAATTTCAATGAAGGTCCACCTTGACAGAGTTAGCATTCAGGGATTTGACAGGGTTAAATCTTAAAAAAAACCATAAATAGATTAGTGCCAGTAAAAAATATATATGTAGCAGTACTCATATTTTTCCTTTTAAATATAAGTGTTACACAGCACTTTTATGCATAAAAAATATGCATTAAGTGTGATTAATATTGCTTGACAATTACAACAATTTACTTACCAAAAATCATGATTTTCACCATTTTTGTCTGCAGTTCGCAGCTTTCTGAATGAACCTGTCCATCTATTGAGGTGAATCTAAGTGAGGAACGGATTTCTGAAAAACTTCTAATTCAAATAATTAATAATATTGACAATATTAGTAATTATAGTGAATGCTATGTATGTTTGCATACTGCGACAGAGAATCTGTCGTATAAAGGTAGTCTCCTGTAGACACCTGAGAGTCGAGACACCGCGCCGGGAGAGCAGTACCTGTTGAGCCCCTGAGCGATACAGAGCCTAGAGCAATCCAGAAGAACCGAGAAGTATCAAAAAATCTACAAGAACTGTAATTCCGCATCAGACCTCCGAGTTGACACGGGTCGAAGTTAACTTTCGCAATCGTCATTTTCAGAGTACGAGACTTGGGCCGAATGAGAGGAGAAGGCGAGGAATCAGCGAGAAAAGAGTAAGAGAGTGTGACTGAAAGTGCTCGCGTCCCCCTCATATTGCTGTAGCCATCGAAAGTGTACTACCGCGCGTAGTCTCTGTGATCCCGTGAAGAAAAGTGTAATAAGAGTGCAGTCAAAATACATAAGATTCTCAATTAACCGCGAGTGTACTCGTTATTTTATGTTACCCCGGGTGAACCCAGCAAGTGGCCCTGAGGTAGGAGTTCTCAGCCTAGGCCAGAGAGAGGTACGGGTAGTACGACAACAATAAACTCCATGGGCACGGAGTCCCAGATTACAAATTATGATAGTAATCCAATTCATTCATATAAAGGTTGTGTACATAGCCATAAAAGATATTTTTTCAGAAAAATTGTTAATTTGAGGTATTTGCATTGCTCCTATAAAAATTAAATTAGTATAACGTTAAAACTGAGAAAAAAACACGTTGAATGAAAAAAAATTTCTTGCAATAGCAGCCTTATTTATCGAGATAATCAAATTACAACTAACGAGTACGAATACTGTCTGCCGCCTCGCGGCGTTCCTCTCACCGCCGCGCCGCCCAGCAGGAGAGCCGCTCGACCGCGCTCGCAGATTTCCAGTTGTTCATCGGTCATTTTAGACGAAGTAAGCTATCTACAACAATCAGGAAAAATGTTATCATTTATGTTTTCAGTAAGCACTGTACCAAATTTCATCGAAAAATATTAAGTAGTTTCGGCGTGATCGTTCATTGAAAAATTTTTCGTATCTCGGCTCCTATTGGTTGGATCTCAACAAAATTTATATGAAAATTCATGGTTTTTTACGTACTTTCAGATGCATTTTACTGAATTTCTTTAACTTCAAAATTGGCGAAATTAAAAATGATTTGTTGTTAAAAATGTTGTTAAATATTAATTTTTAAAAAAGTTCTTTTTAGCGTTTATTAAATACGTCATAAGTTATCGACTAAAGGCGCTTGAATCAAGCTGTCGTTCCATGGGAAATTTGGAGATAAATTTGAAATTTTGTGATAAATAATTTTACAATAAGACGCTATTTTGAAATATCCAGATCGGACAATGATTTTTACATTGTTCGTACTATAACTCATCTTTGAATGCTTATTCAAGGAAACATATAATTATTTGTAAAATCTGTGGCAATATGAAATTTAAAAAAAAAATTTTTCGTTTAACAATTTAATGACTAAAACAATTAATTTTGCAGTCGCAAATACATGTATCTTATATAAAATTCAATTCTTAATAACTTCCATATCTATCTTTTTTTACATGAAATGAGTTACAAAAAAGGTATTCGCAAAAAAACTAAAAGAAAGTGCTTTTTCGGAATTCTTTTTGCAATAATAACAATGTTCCCGACCTGGCCCGAAGTCGAGACTTTAGGGTTATTTTCAGTAAGTTACCAATAACATATTTCAATCATAAAAATAAAGTTAGAAGAAACTTAATGCAAAAATGCTAACTTGCCCCGACTAATTCATAAGTGGGATTTAATTAAAATGTTGGAAAACAATGATTTTTAAACCATTTGTTAAAAAGTTCAAGTTTTAGAATTTTTTGCTTGTATCTCGGAAGTAAAATTTTTTTAGCAAATAACGGGTTTCACTACCTCATTCTAGAGACCGTTGACTGTGAGAAAAGTGAATAAAAAATAGTACATTATAATACTAGTGGAATAAGTCGTACTTTATGGCACGACGTGTATTAGCGCATGAGCGTAGCGAGTGAGATTAGAGTCGTGCATTGAAGAACGACTTATTACACGTGTATTGTACGGTATTTCATATAGCACTGATTAAAGAATTCAAATATTTAATAAATTATAATCCAAATAATGATATTTCTTATCAAGCACTATTAAATATTCAAATGAAATCGCGTATATAATAATTATTAGCATTAGTTAAAATTATTTTATCCATACAATATTTCATATTTGAAAATGTCAGACGCTTTGGGTGAATTGTATCACAGTTCTGTAGGTTTGAAAAATATATAAAAATGGAAATCTACATAATATTAATTTTCATGGCATTTTTTACTAGCTCTGTCAATTATTTTCGATTTTTTTTTGTATTACCAGTTAAAAAGCGTAACTTTTTTTACACTTATTTATAGTTATTGAAATTATCTTTCATTTGAGTGGTAAAAGTATGTGTTTTACAAAATTTTTTTAGTACTTTTTGACTTTGGCAAAAAAGGTCAGTGTTCGTCCATCCGTCCTAATGTTACTGTTTATGAAGGAAAAACATAATTAATCGTGGATTTGGAGATTTTGGGGCGGTAGTTGTGTTGGGAAATGATCCAGGATTTTTCACAGAATATCATCATGAGATGGGGTCCTGATATAAAAGACATGCTGCAAGGGATGATATACAGTCTCACACGCACACACACACACACACACACACACACATATATATTTATAGTTTTGATTGCGACGTAGTAATAAATATTGCTGCGTCGTGGAAATCGTGGTACAGCTGACGAGCTCCGCAGGCGAGTTGACAGCTCCTGTAGCGGAGCCAGCGTCGACGGAGCTCGTGAAAAGTGTCTCTGCTCGACCGCGTGCGGAGGGCGGGATGTGACGTAGCTAATCACACCTGAAATGATCGAGGATTTTTTCTCAGAATATCTTCACGGGATGGGGTCCAAATAAAAGGGATCCTGCGAGAGTTGATATATAAGTTTTTATATTAAATGAAGTATTGCCTGGAAAGATAGATGAATTGCATATGTGTAAGTATGCCTATATACAGTATCTTTAATATATGGGATTTTATGACATTTTTTGGGGGTCACGATTTTTTATTGGATTTTAGTTTTGATAGCACCGAAATCGTGTGTATGTGTTTCTATGTATTGTCTATGGGGTTTATTTAGTTTTATGGTGTAACTCGTATTTTTCGTGCAATGATTCTTCATACGATGACGAGTACGTTTATATAAAACATTTCTTTATCCATGGGTTATTATGAGGTTTTTATTGGGGTAGAATTTGTTTTGATAGTTTACAGTATTTTGAGAATGTGCATATGATGTCATGGGATGTATATGAAAAAAAAATAAAAATTTTTGTATAGATTAGCGTATACGCGATCTATCGTAAATTTATCCCTTGGTAAACCTTGATATCTCCGAGGCAGTTTATAGGGAAAAATGATTACACAATTTTTCCCGTTTTCGACGTTTCGGTGAACATTGTCATCCTCATCAGGAAACTGTCAAATTTTATTTGACAGTTTAAAATCTGAAACATAAAATTATAAAAAATTAGTATAAAATTAAATAATATGTTAGACAAGCTTTTTATACTTATAGTATGTTCACTTACCTTCAATTTAAGCACTTGAAATCCAAGTTTGGACCTACCTATCCGGAGTGGCACTCCGCAGACTGATTTTCACTCTGCGTAGGATTCCAGGCAACCATATGCTTCGATTGAGCTGAAATTTTTTGAGTATGAAGTAAATATAGTTTTCGTCTGAACAGAGGGATTTTGATTTGCATACTTAGAAAAATTTTAATTAAAAAAAAAGTTAATTTTTTTATTTTTAATATTTTTTTTGCCACATTTTTATTTATTAAACAAATTTGAAGCTTTTAAATCAAAATCCCTCTGTTCATACGAAAACTATACTTACTTCATACTCAAAAAATTTCAGCTCAATCGAAGCATATGGTTGCCTGGAATCCTACGCACAGTGAGCTGAAATCATGAAAAACCAAAGTTGGAGAAAATTGACTTTAAAGTTCATTGATGCATATTGTAATATAAGTTAATTTATTGCTTACCAAATTTCTTGGAACTATTTTTCCATCGATCCTTGGTGGTAGACCATCACTTTCAGGATTTATATGGTATACTGAATGTATACCAATGTGTTGAGTACGCTTCTGAGGACCTGTAAACAAAAAATGATAAATTGTGAATTTTAACATTAGATTAATTTATTGTATTTAACACTAAAAAATGCATGTTTATTCTTACCTAATTATTTTGTTGAAATCTCCAACTTGATTTGATGGAAAAATAGAATTCCAACTTAGCGTCATATCCACTGAAAAAAAAATGAAATAAATTAATATTTCAAAAACCATAAAAATCAGCTAAAACAATATAGAGAAGAATACTCATCTTTTTTCGTAGTCCTTGCCAAGCCTTTGCTTTTGACTCCTTAATGGCAAATCCTTATAGCGATAAAAATCCTTTTTTCCTCCACGAGCCATCACCAGAAATGTTTAGTCCAAGAGCACCATCTTCAGTAGCGTCTCTTTCTTCTTGGACTACAGCTCGCATAAACTCTTTAGAAATACTTTCACACACTTCACTGAACTGCTGATTGATGAAATCATAAGCAGACTGAGCTATAGGCTTAGGGCAGTCCATTATGCCACAAAATGTCGAAAGTCCAGCATGTCCAACACCAAGAGCACGAGATGCAACTACAGCCCTTCGGTTCACTTCCCATGCACGATTACTTTCACCCACTTTTTTGCTAGAATTCATGCTGGAGACTTCTCTGCATCGAATACATGTCACTTCAATTTTAAATCCTAATCCAAACATTGTTGATTCAGAAAACTGCACTTCACTATGACACTGTTTGCAACACAACATATTTTGGAGTTCAGGAAATAGAATATTGATGTCAATAATTCTATTCTTGACTCCGGAGAGGCCTTCTGCTGCTGGAGTTTCAAGTTTTCTTAAAGATGTCGAAGGTCTTGGTTGTGCAGTTGAGTCTAGTGCGTCACTGGGTCTAGTTCCTGTAAATGTTCTTGGTCACCTTTTACTTCTTCCACAGGACTATTTCCTATCTAAATGAGTGTTAGGCAATCTGCCCTTGTTATCACTCATTGTTATAACTAACTAATCTAAACTAAAAGCTAAACTAACTAAAATTTCTTACAACTACTCCAACCTTTTCACTTTAAAAAATTAAAATATAAATAACTTTAGAAGAAAAAAAAGGTAAATAAACACTACTGAAAAAATGGTAAATAAACAAATAACTAAATTTAACTATGTTTGCACTGTGCAAAACATCTCACATTCAAGAACTTTCAAATATTTGAAAGCTGGTAAAACAGATTTGAAAGCACACTGATTCTAACCTTTATGTACTTTATAAAACAGGACTTTAGTCAGGAAGAAACGATGTATACATGGTCGGTAAATGGGGAGTTCAAATATTTTCGTCACAGCGATCGTCACGTTTTGGTTACAGAATCGCCGCCTAGTCTGTTGCGAAGAGCGCGCGTATTTGAATTTCAACTAATGACTATATAGTTTCATGAAACACAGAATGAAAAAAAAATCATCATTTATTGTTATAAAATAATTTACGAAATACGTATGTATGTTTAAGAGCGTATGTGTGTATGCGAGTGATATAAATAATATACACACACACACATACACATGCGCGCGAACATACACACATTCGCGCATAAATACATTCATACGCAAGGAAAAAGTTAAACATTCCTGTAATACGATATATGTATGTATATACACATACATATATAGTTATAAAAATACTGTTTTTTACAATTACAATCAAAATATCTAGTTCTGACTGGATTTATTAAAAAAAATGAAACTTTTCGATATATTGAAGAAATAATTTTAATTACGCAAATTTGCGAGAAACCAGTCAAAATATTTATTTAGTATTTTGCTTATAATTTTGCGGGAAAATTTTTTTCGAAAAACGGCTTTCGAGAGTATATTCTATGGTAAATTTCCTATCAAAACAAATCATAAAAAAAATCGACTTTTTCAAGTTTTAAAGGTGTTGGGTCCCCTTAATACAAGATTTTAAAATTGTTAGAAAATAAGACAATATCAACAAACTTCCAAGAATCGGTTCACATATATCGAATGATTTAATCCTTCCCCAGCCGTTCGCGGACGGGGAAGGTGACAACAAGCACGGCTGTTATTATTACGGCTTAGTCGACTACTGTTTCGGCAATACCGAAGTAATAAACGATCCTCGCTTTTACATGCCTTAGAGAATCGCACACTTTAGAAAAGTTTTGTTTACATATAGTCGATCATCTCTCGCATTCGTATGTGTACATCTTAGTTTTATTTTTCAAACGATATAATAGTTGTGTGTACACGTTACTGAGATTCAGTGTGTCCTCTCTCTTATTTATACTATTTTTCTGCATATGAACGTGTACCATTTCAGAAATTAGCCGTTTATTTAAATTACTTTCTCTGTCCTGTATATGGAATTTATTAAAATTAAATGTATGGCTGTGTTTATTACTATGATCGTGAATTACATTATTATCCGATTTTTGATGTTTCTCAATACGTGTACACACACTCCTCTTCGTTTGACCAACATATGTAGCAGTGCAATCATTATTTTTAAGCTTGTATACGACATTTTTTTCAAGTTTTTTGTCTCTCTTGTCTTTGCCTTTTACAATGATGTTACTCATATGACTTTGAATTTTCGGAACGATGGTAATATAGTTATGTTTCAATGAATTCTGTGTATATTCATAGAAACCGTTTACGTAAGGCAAAGAAATGATGTTTCGATTTGCACTATTGTCACGCTGTTGAAAATGTCTAGTCGAATTTATTGTTTTCAGACGTTTTTCTGTATATTCATTGGTAAAATCGACACGATAATTATTATCTAGTAGCAGTTTTTTTCTTATGGAAGCATTTGTCAGATAGTTTGATTGCTGTATCTACTAGATTATATACCATTGCGGTTTTCCAAACCAGTCAGTTTTTATTTTTTCTGTCTCTCTTATCAAAAAACGTCTAGGAAGCTTATGGAATTATCATTTTCAGTTTCATGAGTAAACTCTAATCTATTATTATAAGAATTAAATATATTTAGCATTTCATTCAACTTTGACTTGGGGATGCATGTAATAATGTCATCCACGTACCGGAAAAAGAAAATAGGATTAAAAGATAATTTTGAAATGCATTCCATCTCTAGATCGTCCATGACAATCTCAGAAAATAATCCCGAGATTGGAGAACCCATTGGTGTACCGAAAGTTTGTTTGTAGAATTTATTATTAAATTAAAAATACGTATTCACCATAAGCAACTTGCAAGCCTGAAGTATTTCGTCAAGCGGAATGTTGAATCTTCTCACTATCTGTGTATATCTCTTTTCAATGCTACGTCTGACCAATGTTTTGTAGATGTTCGTGGACAATGATTTTACATCTAAGCTAATAATACAATAATCTGATGGAATGCTTACATTTTTAATTTTTTCTATAAAGTTATAACTATTTTTAATGTTCGATTTCGGTTTATTAATACTATTTTGTAGAATTTTGAACAACTTTTTCGATAAAAAATATGTCGGTGAGCAAAAAACTGAAATTATCGGTCTCAGTCGATAATCTTTTTTGTGGATTTTTGGTACTGTATGTATAACGTATATATATTTCTTTCTAATAGCATACAGTATTTTGGTAGTAGAAATTTTAGTTATAATATGATGTTGGATAATCATTTTAAATACCAATAAATTTTGTCCTAAAGAATAAATTTAAGATAAGATAAGAAAAAATTTATTATATATTCAAAATTTTTAAATGAAATTTTATAAAATTATATCAGAGTTTATGGAACCGTTTTTAACATTCCAATAAGAAAATTTTTGTACCTCCAAAATATGAACAATTTCTACTGCTCAATGTCATACCTCTCTTGAATTTTTTCGGATGTTTTTCTACATTAATTTTATTATAAATTATATTAGCTACACGAGGGAAGCGTTTTACGTCAAAATTAGATAATAGGTTTTCAAGGAAATTTTCTGTAGTTTTTACGAGAGATACTTTCAATCTGATACATGTACGTCTCAGAAGCTTTTCTTTTAAACTTTCCCAGTACTATGGGTTGTATTTTGTAGGAAAATTAAAAAAATTGATTTATACAATCTAAATAATTTGTTATATAGTTTTATAGATTAAGAAATTAAATTAAATTTTTAAATTATTGTAAAACCATTTATTCAAGTTATTAATTAATTAGAATATTAAATATCACTTGTCAAAGCCAAAAAATTAGATTTTCGATCTAAAAAATGTATTAAAAAAGTAAAAAAAATTCTAAGACGAAAACTATTCTTGAGATTTTTCTTAATTTGGCTACGTTTCTACGATAAAAATCGATGAAAATCAATAAAATCTTCTATTATATTAAGCAGCTTCCTTTCGGAATATCGATTGGTGTTATCCAGACTTTTTTTTGGGCTTAAAAATACATATTTATATATATTTCAATTTGCACACTTAAAGCTGAAAACCAGACCTTTCCAATACTTTGTTCAGATATTCATTATCTTATACCTCAAGGTCACAATTGCATTTTGGGGACACCCGCCCATCCGCGCTGAGCGCGGCTTTATAATTTATTTCCCTTGATACTGCTACATATAACTGTCCATGAAAGAATACTGAGGACGGTAAATATAACCCAACTTTTTTAAACGATTGTCCCTGGGCTTTATTTATTGTCATAGCATGGGCAAGCCTAATTGGAAATTGTCTTCGTGTCATTGAAAATAATAAGTTGTATATACAATAAAATGTAAATACATATGCTACTACAGTCTAAGCTCCGTCTACATTAACTTTTACAGTCCAAAAACGTATGAGCATAGTAGTGCCGCTCAACGGCACAATATGTTGCTACGTAAAAGCTGTAGCAGACTAATTTTAACATCATCAGTTTAATATTCTACATTTTTTCGCTAAATAAAAACATTAATTTAATTTAATAATTAAAATGTTAGAGAGCGCGAAGCGGTGTGCCACCTTTTCTGGTATGCTACAATTCTATACAAGATGTAACAAGTCTATAACAATAATAAAAATTAAATTTGAAAATTAAATGTGTTAACGCAATGTTCTCTTGTAACCGAGCGACGATAGGAGCGAGGTGGATCTTGCTAGTTCATTATTAAAATTCGATATTGTCATCGATTTCGTCTTAAAATTTTTTTGACATGCGATATTTTGGATTTTAAGTAGTCTTTAACTTTGATTTATGTATTGGGACATATTCAGATACTTTCGTATTAAAACAAGCTGTCTTTACAAAATTTTTTGTGTCAACCCGAATGATGAAATCTTCGAAATTTTAAATTTAAATGTCTCAATTATATATGAAGCTTCTGAAACGTATATGTATCAGATTGGAAGTATTTTTCGTAAAAATTACAGAAAGTTTCCTTGAATAAGTATTTTATGTATTTTCGATGAAAAAAATGCTTAATATCCTATATTTAATGGAGGAAAAAATTTGAAAAAATTGATTAAGGCATATGACATTGAGTAGAAAAAATTCGTCATATTTTGAATGTGCAAAAATTTTCAGCCAGGTGATCTTACAGAGAATCACCTCTGTGTGTGTGTGTGTGTGTGTGTGTGGGTGTGTGTGTGTGTGTGTGTGTGTGTGGGTGGGTGAGTGTGTGGGTGGGTGAGTGGGTGGGTGCGTGTGTGCGTGTGTGTTTTTTACTTCTTTTCTCTAAAAGTTCTTCAGCAAGGCGCTATCGACTAACTGAACGCTTTTTACTATTGTTCAGTAAAAGCTTATTTCGAGCTTTATCGCGCGCTTTGCAACATATTGCGGTTCCTCCTCAGGATTAGAGGGTTATAGGTAAACCCAATACAAAAAGTTTTGTAATATAAATTCTAAATTAATAATAAATTACAATAAAACACAATTTTACCTTAAATATAAATCAAAACAATTTACACCGCCAATATGCCGGCCATAAAAGTTTGATTAGGCACAAGCAAAATAAAAATATTATAAGATTAACATTAGAAATTAACTTTAAACTAATTTAAACCAAAAACTTACAAAGACAATGACCAATAGTTTTTCCATCACTACCGGTGCCGTGAGATGTTAATGCGACACCAGAGGGTCTAAACAATAGACTAAATCTAACCTGCGCATACGTTGCCTTTTATACCCGAAGAATTATATTTACAAACGCAAATAATTTACATACGCAAATAATCTGCATAACACTCATCTTTCGATACTAACATCGCGTTAATGCGCAGACCGAAAGTAAACGGCAAAGCCGAGAGCCCACGCGCCAAGTCCAAACGCTCCTTCCATCACTATGTCGGCATGATATAGTATTACCGGAGCGTTGACAAGCAACACGGACTCTCCGTCCTCCCACTGGGATGTGTCGCTCCGCCCCGCCAGCCAATCACTATAAACCTCATGTTGGCTATGTTAGAGAGCGCGAAGCGGTGTGCCACCTCTTCTGGTATGCTACAATCCGCATACCACACGCTCAACGCTCAGCCTCCAATTTATTCGATTCATTGTTTCTGCGGTCAATAGCCCCACGTACTCTATTGATAAGTGTATTTCGGCCTCGTTATCAAAATATTTTCCTCAGTCGAAATCTAAGGGCATGAAAGTGCCGCCTAATCACTGTCATGCGTCTTTCGACGTAGTATCTCTATTTACAAGTTTGCCTAAAGAATTGATTATTTCTGCAATCGAGAATAGATGGAGGTTGCTTTCAATTATTAATTGTATTTCGCGAAACGAATTTATAGATGACATAAGAATCTTACTCGATTGCACATACTTGGTTTTTAATGGCATATTTTATAAGCAGGTCTCGGGTGCCCCTATGGGATTTTGCTCGAGCCCGATTTTTGCGAACATAGTTCTAGAAGATCTTCAAACACACTGTTTAATCATTATGAAGGCGAGCGTGCCGTTATATTATAGATATGTAGATGATTGTCTTTTGATTATTAAGAGAGAGATTAGAGTCTGTGTTGGCTACATTTAATAATCATAACAGTAACTTACAGTTTACATATGACTCTCCCACTGGAATGTACCGCTCCGCCCGGCAGCCAATCACTATAAACCTCATGTTGGCTATGTTAGAGAGCGCGAAGCGGTGTACCACCTCTTCTCGTATGCTACAATCCGTATACCACATGCTCAACCCTCAGCCTCCAATTTATTCGCAAAACAATATGAAACGTAATATTATGTACGAGGACTAGACTTTAATTTTGATATGATATTCTTATAACTAGTCGTGCCATCGAAATAGTGAACATGCAACATTTCGGAAAACCGTCTATGGAAGGTAGACGGTTCTTTATCAATAATTTTAATGTCATCAAATTTAAATGAGTCTCCATTGCATGGACCGCGATCGGAGACGAGAGATCACCTTTCTCTATGTAACGTTTATGTTCATATCATATACGAACATAAACGTGCCGTTATATTATAGATATCTAGATGATTATCTTTTGATTATTGAGAGAAAGAGTTTAGAGTCTGTGTTGGCTACATTTAATAATTATAACAGTAACTTACAGTTTACATATGAAATTGAAATTAATAATAGTATTAATTTCAATTCTAGATATCACTATATCGTATGAACGCAATGGTGATATTTGTACAAACTGGTTTCAAAAAGTACGGCGTCTGTCAGATATATTAATTTTTACTCGCACCATCCTTAAAATCAAAAGGTGGCAATCATATATAACCTTCTTGATAGGGCTATGCTACTATCAGACGTGCGGTTTGATACACGGAATATAGTGCATGCGAAAAAGCTACTGATAGCTAATGACTATCCAATTAAATTTATAGTAAAAAATGTAAAAAATGAATTGTGCGTAATCTTGACCTCATTAGAAAATATTCTGAGAGCACAGGTTCGGACAATTTAACAGTTAATAGTAATAACAATGAAAATGTTACGAATGTTGTTAATAATACAGTTACTGATAATAAGTTGAATAATGATAAAAGAGAGGCTACAAATAGAGATGCGATATTTCCTTATTATGAGAAGTTTAATTGTAAAGTAAAGAAGGTTTTATATAATAATAATAGATTATTAGTTAATAAGATTGACGATAAATTTGACAAATATATTAAGCTGAAAAAAGACGCTAATGCGGTTAGCGAAACTAGGAATGTTGTGCATAAGATCGATTGCGCCGATTGCGAATTTACCCGGGTCCTTCAGAGCTCTCGCCGCGGAGAGTAGGGTAGCCCCCTTTAGTTATTGCAATGTTAATGCTATAACAAATACTATAGTAACAATTTTAGAAATAGCAAAAATTTTTTTTGAAAATGTTATTATTTTAGTAGTTACTATAGTAATATCTATATACTATAGTAACAAATCATAATAGTAATAAATTTAGTAATAGCTATAGTAATAACTAGAAAAATCAGCAGTAAATATTTTAGTAAATACTATAAAAAGTACTAAAGTAATTACTAAAACTATTACTAAAATTAGAAAATCGGCAAAATGAGTGTACCAGGTGTCCGCAAGGTGTCTAGGTGAACAGAATCGCCTTTTAAGTCCTGACTACCTCAACTAAATGCCTATAGTCAGGATTATTTATAAAAATTAAATTAATAGTGTCTAGGAATACTTAATTCTCACCATCAATTATAATGTGCAACGATTGTTTACTTACCTTTTTTCTCGCAAATAATAGATTGCGTGCTGCACTCCGAAGAACGATGATTAATTTCAGCTGGTTTTTAAATGATAGAGAACTCTCCGATGTATTTTGTTTTTAGAATAATAGAATTCATAAAAATATATTTATTCAAAAATTCCCTTAAAATACAAAATAGAAAATTATAGAATACAACAAAAGTATCACGGAAAAATAAATCAAACTCCGCCAATTTTCGGACCGGCGTGGACGGAGTCAATACGAAATCTTGACTGACTAATTGAGGGCATTGAGCCTCTTTTAAACTCAAAACTTAGTTTATAAATTTACAACATTATTGAACATTAATTTTTAAACATTTTGTAATTTTATATACAATAACACGATCTTCCAAAAGTATAACGCTTAGTCTGCGTTTCGCAAGCTCAGCATCAGCTGAGCTCTTACTTTTGAAAGTGTGCCAATCATCAAACCACATACAATCGACATAATCGATGTTGTAATTTGAATTTTGAAATGTTATCGTTTTGAAAATCATCATATCTTTCAATAGTTAAAATAATAAAAAGAGTATTAAAGAAATAACGTCATAGGACGTTACACGCCTATTACGACCTCTAGGTAGTGCGCTCCATAGCTTTTCGGCAAAATGTGTGCACCAGGTGCCGACAAGGTGTCTAGGTGAATAGGATCGCCGATTACGCACTCCAGGTGGTGCGCTCCATAGCTTTTGGGAAAACGTGTACACCAAGAGCCGCAAAGCTGTCTAGGTGAACAGGATCGCCGATGACGCCCTCCAGATGTTGCGCGCCATAGCTTTTCGTCAAAATGTATGCACCAGGTCCCGGGAAGGTATCTAGGTGAATAGGGTCGCCGATTACGCACTCCAGGTGGTGCGCTCCATAGCTTTTCGGCGAAATGAGTGCACCAGGTGCCCACAGGGTGTCTAGGTGAAAAGAATCGACGATTACGCCCTCCAGGTAGTGCGCTCCATAGCTTTTCAATATAATCTTTCATATACTTTTTGGGATACTTTTCAAAATAATTTTTCAGATACTTATTGAATTTATAGTGATCAGTGTATGATATATAAATTATTTATTCAACAACTTTCCAATAAAATACGAATGAGACTGTGATTTTTTATTTTGGGTCCGATTGGCGCAACATGTTTAGCTTTAATTCATGGTATCTCCACTCCGCTTGTGCTGCCCTCTCTTTGTATAACAAAATTTGTATTTCCGTCTTCTCACACTGTCGTTCGTGCGCATAGAGGTTTAATTATTTAAAATCGCCATCTGGGGGTAGGTAGGTTTAGCAGTTTAGTTCATATATAAGTCTAATTATTTGAACTTGCTGTCTGGGGTGTACGGCTTTAGAAACTGAAGGTTTTAGAGCTTAGGCCTTGAGAGCTCAGGATTTTAGATCTTGGGGTGTACAAACTTAGGGTTTAAATGCCTAGGGATTAAGAGCTTAGGGTTTAAGTAATTATGGTTTAAGAGATTAAGGTTTAAGAGATTAATGTTTAAGAGCTTAGGGCTTAAGGGCTTGGGGTTTAGGTGCTTAGGGGGTAAGAGATTGCGATTTAGGATATTAGAGTTTATCAGCTAAGGTTTAAGAGCGTAGAGTTTAGGAGCTTAGGGTTCAATAGCTTACAATTTAGAGCATTACATTTTAATTATTTCAAGTTGTTGTCAAGGAGTATGTAAGTTGAAGAGATCAGGGTTTAGCACTTAGAGCTTAAATTTGTTAAAGTCGCTATCTGGGGCTATGTGGGTCTGCAAGCACAGGGTATAAGAGCTTAGGATATGAAGGTATATTATTTATACTCGTTATCTGGGGGTAGTATGCCTTAGGAAGGAATGGTTTAAGAACTTAGGATTTAATGAGCTTAGGGTTTAGCGTATAAAGATTTAATTGTATGAATTCGTCGTTAGATGGTAGGTGGATTTAGGAGCTTAGGCTTTAAGAGCATACAGTTTAGCGCATTGAGTTTGAATTATTTATACTCGCTGCCTAGGTGCATGAGAATTTAGAAGCTTAGGTTTTAAAAGCTTAAGCTTTAGCGTATTGAGGTTTAATTATTTATATTCGCTGTCTGGAAACATGCGAATTTAAAAGAATTGGCTTCTTAAAATTAGTGTTTCTAAATGTTTGACCTCGAAATACGAGGGGTAGTAGACACCTCTATACTGTGTAATTGATTAATTGAAATTAAGCCCGAGGAGAAAAAAATTAAAATATCTTTTATTCTTGTATTTATTATTCAAATTACGTTCAATTAAACGATCGATCTGTAGGCCTTTTAAGAGATAATCTTGAAGCATTCATGCGTTAAATTTTTATCTTGAAATCAGTGGTTTTAAAAGGCTGACTTCGAGATCCGAGGAGTAGTATGGTTAAAGCATTTAGTTACTGTATTATTGATAAATTAAAAAAAAGTCTGCGGAGCGAAAAGTTTAAGACATTTGGGTGATTCACTGTGAGTGCGACCGGCAAAAATTTTTTTTTATTAAAACTATTTGGCAAAATGATGTATCTAAGATTCAGCAATCCTATATGCATACGATAAACTGTATGCTCTTAAACCCTAATTTCCAAAACCCACCTTGCATCTAACGGCGAATTCATATAATTACACCTTTATACTCTAAATCCTAAGCTCTTGAATCCTAACCTCTTAATCCTTGAACTTTTAAGTCCTAAGCTCTTAAACCCTATTCCCAGACAACGAGTATAAATAATATTCCTTCATATCCTAAGCTGTTATACACTATATTTGTAATCCCACATAGCTCCAGACAACGAATTTAAAAAATTTAAGATCTAAGCACTAAACCCTCATCTCTTAAACTTATACACTCCTAGACAACGACTTCAAATAAGTAAAATCTTAAGCTCTTAATTCTAAGCTATTAAACCCTAAACGCTTAAACTCTACGGTCTTAAACCCTAGCTGATAAACTCTAAGCTCCCAAGCCATAATCTCTTAATCCATAAGCTCCTAAATCCCAAGCTTTTAAGCCCTAAGCTCTTAAACCTTAATCTCTTAAACCTTAATATCTTAAACTCTAAGATCTTAATACCTAAGGCTTATAAACCTAAGCTTTTACACCCAAAGATCTTAAACCCTGAGCACTCAAGGCCTAAGCTCTTAAACCTTAAGCTTCCAAAGCCATACACCCACAGACATCAAGTATAAATAATTAAACCTCTATGTGCTAAATCGTAAGCTCTCAATTCCTAAGCTTTTAACCCAAAGCTCTTAAACCCTGAGCTCTCATAGCCTGAGCTCTTAAACTCCAATCTCTTGAACCCGAATCTCTTAAACACTAAGCTCCTAAACCTACCTAATAATTACGCCTCTATGCGCTAAGCCCAAAGCTCTTAAACCCTCAGCTCCTAAATCCATTTACTCCGCGACATCAATTATAAATAATTCAAATTCGATACCCTAAGCTATTAAATCTTAAGCTCTTAAAAGCTAAACATTTAAACCCACATAACCCCACACAACGCCTTTAAAAAATTTGACCTCTATATGCGCTAAGCCTAAATACCTAAACCCTAAGCACTTAAATGCACCTATCGTCAGGCAGCGAGTACACGTAATTAAATATCGATACTCTAAGCCCAAAAATTCTAAAGCCCGAGCATATATTTCAAGTTCATACATTTAAATTCCTATGCGCGAAATGCTAAGCTCTTAAACCCAACCCTAAACTCCTAAACCCAACCCCCCCCCCCCCGAAGCTCTTAAATTATAAGCTCCAAAACTTACCTTCCTCCAAACAGCGAAATTAAAAAATTAGGTCTTATTACAGCGAACCCAACATTCAGGAGATTAGGGTTGGGTGTATTTAGGTTTAATGATTTAAACTCGCTATCTGGAGATAGGTGAATTAGGGAGCTTAGGGTTTAAGGAATAAAACTTTACTTATTTAAACTTTCCGCCAGGGGATAGAACGGGTTTAGAAGCTTAGGGTTTAAGAGCTTTGGATTTAGAAGCTTCGAGTTTATCAGCTTAGGATTTAAGAGCATAGAGTTTAAGAACTTATGGCTTAAGAGCTTAGAGATTAGCACACAAGGGTTTAATTATTTAAAATCGCCGTCTAGGAAAATGTGGGTTTGAGAGATGAGGGTTTAGTGCTTTGAGGTCAAATTTGTTAAATTCGTTGTCTGGGGCTACGTGGGTTTAGAAGCTTAGGGTACAAAGGCTTGGGATATCATGGTTTAATTATTTATACTCGCTGTGTGGGAGCACGAGGGCTTAGAAGCTCAGGCTTTCGTGCATAGGGGTTTAATTGTTTAAGCTCGCTGTCTGGTAGTTTGTGGATTTAGGAGCTAAGGGTTTGAGAGCTTAGTATTTAGTCCATAGAGGTCAAATTTTTTAAACTCACTGTGTGAGGATTTATGGGTTTAGAAGCTGATGATTCAAGAGCTTATAGGGTATGGAATTTATAGGGTCTAATTATTTATACTCACTGCCTGAAATAATTTAATTAACAATTTTTCATATTTGTTGCCTAGGGGTAAGTGATTTGGGATCTTAGAGTTTGAGAGCTTTGAGTGTGTAGGTTTAATTATTTATACCCGCTGCCTGGGGTAAGTGGGTTTATGAAATTAGGGTTTGAGAGTTTAGGATTTTAGAGCTTAAGGCTTAAGAGCTGAGGACTTAAGAGTTTGGGGTTTAGGAGCTAAGGATTAAGAGAATGTGGTTTAGGGTATGGTGAAGATGGGTTTAGGAGCTTAGGTTTCACAGTTTGAGGTTTAAGAGCCTGTGGTTTAAGACCTTACATTTTAGGAGCTTAGAGCTTGAGAGCTTATGGTTTAGTGGATAGGGGTTTAACTGTTTAAACTTGCTATTTAGGAGTTTGTGGATTTAGGAGCTAAGGGTTTAAGAGCTTAGGTTTTAGCGCCTAGAGATCGAATTTGTTAAGCTCGCCTTGACAGGATTTATGGTTTTAGAAGCTTGGGATTTATAAACTTGGGGTACGGAGTTTATAAAGTTACAGGGTCTAATTATTTATACTCGCTGCTTGGAGGAAGGTAGATGCATGAGCTTAGGGTTTAACAACTTAGGGTTCAGGGTATGGAGATTTGATTTTTCGCTGTGTGCGGGGTAGGTGGGTTTAGGAACTTAGGATTTGAGAGCTTAGTGTTTAAGAGATGAAGGTTTAGGAGTTTAGGATTTGAAAGCTGAAAGTGTCAGAACTTATCATTTATGAGCTTATGGCTTAAGAACATAGGGTTTAAGAGCTTAAGTTTAGAAGCTTAGGATTTAAGAGCTTAAGTTTAGAAGCTTAGGATTTAAGAGCTTAGGGTATGGAAGATATAGCGTAATAGGGTATAGTTATTTGTACTCACTGCCTGGAATAAAGTAGATATACGAGTTTAGCGCCTAAAAGCTGAGAGTTCAGGATATGGAGGTTTAATTGTTCGCTGTGTGGGGGTAGGTGAGTTTAGGAACTTAGGGTTTGAGAGCTTACGTTTAAGAGCATAGGGTTTAAGAGGTTAAGGTTTAAGAGCTTAGGGTTTGAAAGATAAAGTATCAGAACTTATAGTTGAAGAGGTTACGGCTTAAGCTCATGAGGTTTGGAGCTTAAGGTTTAGGAGCTTAGGGTTTTAGAGCTTAGGTTTTAGTGTATATGGGTTTAATTACTGTGTTCCAACGGCTGCCCACAGGATCGCAAGGGAGTAGGGTTAAAAGCATTCAGGTATTCGTTTTCTCTCTACATACTGTACAAATAATTAATTTAAATTAAGCCTGCGGAGGGAAATTTTTGAAATATTTAGATATTATATTAATCATTCAAATGACGATTGAATATTTAATCGTTAAATTTTGCTCTTGAAATCAGTATTTTTAAAAGGCTGACCTCAAGATCCGAGGGGTAGTATGGTTAAAGCATTTGGCTTAAGATTTTCCCCTTTAACTGTATAATTGATAAATTTAAATAAAGTCTGCGGAGCGAAAAGCTTAAAACGTTTCGGTTATTCTCTGTGAGATCGACTGTCTAAAATTTTTTTATTCAAACTATCTATCAAAATGATGTATATAAGTTTCAGCAATCGTATACGCAATTTAAACCTTAAAGTTCAATGTTTTCTCGCTCGCTTGGATTTACGCGCTATTGTCGCAATGACACTCAACCTTTCTGTAACCTCAAAAAATCAATTACGTCTTTGAAATTTTTGAAAATAACTTATATGGCATCGAAAAAATTCAGTTAAATTTTAAAAAGAATACTTTTATTCTTAAAATTGTTTTTACAATTTAACCATATTTTAGCATGAAATTTAAATAATGGCATTTTCTTTGATTTTTGCTCGGAAATGAAGCAAAATTATGAAAAATGTCAAGAATACTTTTATTCTTAGAAATTTTTTACAATTCCACTGTATTTTCTTCGAAGTCATATAAGCTAGTTTTAAAAATTTCAATGACCTAAATGGTTTTTTGAGGTCAGAAAAAGGTAGTCCCATTTTGGTAGTAGTATCGATTCTTTTGCATTAAAAAAAAGCTATCTTCATGCTTATTTTGATCTGAATCCAAGCAAGCAAACCATGAAAATTTTCAATTTTAATGTTTAAATTGGTTATATGACTACTGAAACATATATATACACCATTTTGACAGTATTTTTTTTTGAAAAGCAAAGAAAATTTGCAAAAAATTCCAAAAATCCTTAATTCACCAATTTGAGGCTGGGTGGAAAAAATCTAAAAAAATTTGCGGAGTTGTATCTCTCCGACTAGAAGAGATTTAGACTAGTTTGAATGGAAAAAAAAGTTCCTCGTGCACGAGTTCTGCCGAAAAGCTGCAGAACTTAGTAACTGTTCGATTTACCTGTCCGATTTACCTTATCTTGAGTACCTATTAGTTCTGCCAAAAATCAACAACCCTCTTCATCTAGACATGTTGCTTCGTGGGATTCGAGTATACTTGTGCTTTACCATGCATACATAATTATAAAATATGTGCAGCTTTACTGCATATCAATTGATCACGAGGACTTGTATGCAGCGCTTAGTCTATTGGGGACCTTGATAAATAACACATGGCTTAATAAATAACATAAGGTTCAATCAAACTATTATTTATGCATATAATGTCATTTCCCGACGTCAGGAATCGTTTTCTTGATTTTCGGTATTTTGAATTTTCGGTATTTTAAACTTTCGGTATTTTGATCCTTCGGTAAATTGACTTTCGGTATTTTGAACTTTCGGTAAAATGATTTTCGGTATTATGGTTTTCGGCTTTTCGGCATTGTGAGCGGCACCCACCTATATGAGTAATTCTCCTGAAAATATGCACTTTTTGGGGGTCCAGAAATCCAAGAATTTTTTTTAAAGCTAGGGGTATCGGACCGGACAGGTTTTCTTCTGTAAGCCAAAAGATAGTCAAAACCGCAGAGGAACATAGCAAAAGTCACTAGCATCCATGTTTTTGAGTCATTTTAAGTTTTTTTGTAAAGTATTCATTCCATAAATTACTGTAGTAATATAACAATTACGAATGTTTCCGGAGCACAAATCAAATTTCGAATGTCACTGAAATAAAGTACAATAAAAGAGCTTTATATATATTCTATATATTTCCCATGTTCCTCAGCGTTTTTTGTCATCTTTTGGCTTATAGATTCGGTCCGATACCTCTAGCTGTAAAAAAAAATTTTGGATTTCTAGACCCACAAAAAGTGCATATTTTCAGGAGAATTACTCATATGAGTAATAAAATATAATCAGTTTACAAATATTCAGGTATATTATTGATTTTCAGTCAACTTTAAGGGGATCCGATAGCCACTAATGACCCGTCACTAACGGTACGATCAAGAAGTACTGAAATCGAATAAATATAAGGAATTACGCAAATTCAAGAAATACTTGCCCTTCGTCTCGGTATTACCTATCGGCATACACGGTTTGGAATCAAAATGTTCAGGTATTGGGGAGAAAAATGCGAACGAAAATCAGTAGCCGTAACTTGACGTTGCGCACGAACGACAGTGTGAGGAGACGGAAAAACAAATTTTGTTATACAAAGAGAGAGCAGCATGAGCGGAGTGGAGATACCATGAATTAAAGCTAAAAATGTTGCGCCAATCGGATCCAAAATAAAAAATCACAGTCTCATTCGTATTTTATTGGAAAGTTGCTGAATAAATAATTTATATATCATACACTGATCACTATAAATTCAATAAGTATCTAAAAAATTATTTTGAAAAGTATCCCAAAAAGTATATGAAAGATTATATTGAAAAGCTATGGAGCGCACTACCTGGAGGGCGTAATCGTCGATTTTTTTCACCTAGACACCCTGTGGGCACCTAGTGCACTCATTTGGCCGAAAAGCTATGGAGCGCACCACCTGGAGGGCATCATCAGCGATCTACCCAACCCCCCCCCCCCCCCACAGACACACACACAGAGGTGATTCTCTGTAAGATTACCTGGCTGAAAATTTTTGCACATTCAAAATATGACGAATTTTTTCTACTCAATGTCATATGCCTTAATCAATTTTTTCAAATTTTTTCCTCCATTAAATATAGGATATTAAGCATTCTTTTCATCGAAACTTTCTGTAATTTTTACGAAAAATACTTCCAATCTGATACATATACGTTTCAGAAGCTTCATATATAATTGAGACATTTAAATTTAAAATTTCGAAGATTTCATCATTCGGGTTGACACAAAAAATTTTGTAAAGACAGCTTGTTTTAATACAAAAGTATCTGAATATGTTCCAATACATAAATCAAAGTTAAAGACTACTTAAAATCCAAAATATCGCATGTCAAAAAAATTTTAAGACGAAATCGATGACAATATCGAATTTTAATAATGAACTAGCAAGATCCACCTCGCTCCTATCGTCGCTCGGTTACAAGAGAACATTGCGTTAACACATTTAATTTTCAAATTTAATTTTTATTATTGTTATAGACTTGTTACATCTTGTATAGAATTGTAGCATACCAGAAAAGGTGGCACACCGCTTCGCGCTCTCTAACATAGCCAACATGAGATTTATAGTGATTGGCTGGTGGGGCGGAGCGGAGAGGCACATCCCAGTGGGAGGATGGAGAGTCCGTGTTGCTTTTCAACGCTCCGGTAATACTATATCATGCCGATATAGTGATGGAAGGAGCGTTTGAACTTGGCGCGTGGGCTCTCGGCTTTGCCGTTTACTTTCGGTCTGCGCATTAATGCGATGTTAGTATCGAAAGATTAGTGTTATGCGGATTATTTGCGTATGTAAATTATTTGCGTTTGTATACGTAATTCGTCGGGGATAAACGGCAACGCATGCGCAGGTTAGATTTAGTCGATTGTTTAGACCCTCTGTTATCGCATTAACATCTCGCGGCACCGGTAGTGATGGAAAAACTATTGGTCATTTTCTTTGTAAGGTTTTGATTTAAATTAGTTTAAAGTTATTTTCTATTGTTAATCTTACAATATTTTTATTTTGCTTGAGCTTAATCAAATTTTTATGGCCGGCATATTGGCGGTGTAAATTGTTTTGATTTATATTTAAGGTGAAATTGTGTTTTATTGTAATTTATTATTAATTTAGAATTTATTTTACAAAACTTTTTGTATTGGGTTTACCTATAACCCTCTAATCCTGAGGAGGAACCGCAATATGTTCCAAAGCGCGCGATAAAGCTCGAAATAAGCTTTTACTGAACAATAGTAAAAAGCGTTCAGTTAGTCGATGCCTTGCTGAAGAACTTTTAGAGAAAAGAAGTAAAAAACACACACGCACACACGCCCCCACCCACTCACCCACCCACACACACACACACACACACACACACACACACACAGAGGTGATTCTCTGTAAGATCACCTGGCTGAAAATTTTTGCACATTCAAAATATGACGAATTTTTTCTACTCAATGTCATATGCCTTAATCAATTTTTTCAAATTTTTTCCTCCATTAAATATAGGATATTAAGCATTTTTTTCATCGAAAATACATAAAATACTTATTCAAGGAAACTTTCTGTAATTTTTACGAAAAATACTTCCAATCTGATACATATACGTTTCAGAAGCTTCATATACAATTGAGACATTTAAATTTAAAATTTCGAAGATTTCATCATTCGGGTTGACACAAAAAATTTTGTAAAGACAGCTTGTTTTAATATAAAAGTATCTGAAATAATGAACTAGCAAGATCCACCTCGCTCCTATCGTCGCTCGGTTACAAGAGAGCATTGCGTTAACACATTTAATTTTCAAATTTAATTTTTATTATTGTTATAGACTTGTTACATCTTGTATAGAATTGTAGCATACCAGAAAAGGTGGCACACCGCTTCGCGCTCTCTAACATAGCCAACATGAGATTTATAGTGATTGGCTGGTGGGGCGGAGCGGAGAGGCACATCCCAGTGGGAGGATGGAGAGTCCGTGTTGCTTTTCAACGCTCCGGTAATACTATATCATGCCGATATAGTGATGGAAGGAGCGTTTGAACTTGGTGCGTGGGCTCTCGGCTTTGCCGTTTACTTTCGGTCTGCGCATTAATGCGATGTTAGTATCGAAAGATTAGTGTTATGCGGATTATTTGCGTATGTAAATTATTTGCGTTTGTAAATATAATTCTTCGGGTATAAAAGGCAACGTATGCGCAGGTTAGATTTAGTCTATTGTTTAGACCCTCTGGTGTCGCATTAACATCTCACGGCACCGGTAGTGATGGAAAAACTATTGGTCATTGTCTTTGTAAGTTTTTGGTTTAAATTAGTTTAAAGTTAATTTCTAATGTTAATCTTATAATATTTTTATTTTGCTTGTGCCTAATCAAACTTTTATGGCCGGCATATTGGCGGTGTAAATTGTTTTGATTTATATTTAAGGTAAAATTGTGTTTTATTGTAATTTATTATTAATTTAGAATTTATTTTACAAAACTTTTTGTATTGGGTTTACCTATAACCCTCTAATCCTGAGGAGGAACCGCAATATGTTCCAAAGCGCGCGATAAAGCTCGAAATAAGCTTTTACTGAACAATAGTAAAAAGCGTTCAGTTAGTCGATGCCTTGCTGAAGAACTTTTAGAGAAAAGAAGTAAAAAACACACACGCACACACGCCCCCACCCACTCACCCACCCACACACACATACACACACACACACACACACACAGAGGTGATTCTCTGTAAGATCACCTGGCTGAAAATTTTTGCACATTCAAAATATGACGAATTTTTTCTACTCAATGTCATATGCCTTAATCAATTTTTTCAAATTTTTTCCTCCATTAAATATAGGATATTAAGCATTTTTTTCATCGAAAATACATAAAATACTTATTCAAGGAAACTTTCTGTAATTTTTACGATAAATACTTCCAATCTGATACATATACGTTTCAGAAGCTTCATATACAATTGAGACATTTAAATTTAAAATTTCGAAGATTTCATCATTCGGGTTGACACAAAAAATTTTGTAAAGACAGCTTGTTTTAATACAAAAGTATCTGAAATAATGAACTAGCAAGATCCACCTCGCTCCTATCGTCGCTCGGTTACAAGAGAGCATTGCGTTAACACATTTAATGTTCAAATTTAATTTTTATTATTGTTATAGACTTGTTACATCTTGTATAGAATTGTAGCATACCAGAAAAGGTGGCACACCGCTTCGCGCTCTCTAACATAGCCAACATGAGATTTATAGTGATTGGCTGGTGAGGCGGAGCGGAGAGGCACATCCCAGTGGGAGGATGGAGAGTCCGTGTTGCTTTTCAACGCTCCGGTAATACTATATCATGCCGATATAGTGATGGAAGGAGCGTTTGAACTTGGCGCGTGGGCTCTCGGCTTTGCCGTTTACTTTCGGTCTGCGCATTAATGCGATGTTAGTATCGAAAGATTAGTGTTATGCGGATTATTTGCGTATGTAAATTATTTGCGTTTGTATACGTAATTCGTCGGGGATAAACGGCAACGCATGCGCAGGTTAGATTTAGTCGATTGTTTAGACCCTCTGTTATCGCATTAACATCTCGCGGCACCGGTAGTGATGGAAAAACTATTGGTCATTTTCTTTGTAAGGTTTTGATTTAAATTAGTTTAAAGTTATTTTCTATTGTTAATCTTACAATATTTTTATTTTGCTTGAGCTTAATCAAATTTTTATGGCCGGCATATTGGCGGTGTAAATTGTTTTGATTTATATTTAAGGTGAAATTGTGTTTTATTGTAATTTATTATTAATTTAGAATTTATTTTACAAAACTTTTTGTATTGGGTTTACCTATAACCCTCTAATCCTGAGGAGGAACCGCAATATGTTCCAAAGCGCGCGATAAAGCTCGAAATAAGCTTTTACTGAACAATAGTAAAAAGCGTTCAGTTAGTCGATGCCTTGCTGAAGAACTTTTAGAGAAAAGAAGTAAAAAACACACACGCACACACGCCCCCACCCACTCACCCACCCACACACACACACACACACACACACACACACAGAGGTGATTCTCTGTAAGATCACCTGGCTGAAAATTTTTGCACATTCAAAATATGACGAATTTTTTCTACTCAATGTCATATGCCTTAATCAATTTTTTCAAATTTTTTCCTCCATTAAATATAGGATATTAAGCATTTTTTTCATCGAAAATACATAAAATACTTATTCAAGGAAACTTTCTGTAATTTTTACGAAAAATACTTCCAATCTGATACATATACGTTTCAGAAGCTTCATATACAATTGAGACATTTAAATTTAAAATTTCGAAGATTTCATCATTCGGGTTGACACAAAAAATTTTGTAAAGACAGCTTGTTTTAATATAAAAGTATCTGAAATAATGAACTAGCAAGATCCACCTCGCTCCTATCGTCGCTCGGTTACAAGAGAGCATTGCGTTAACACATTTAATTTTCAAATTTAATTTTTATTATTGTTATAGACTTGTTACATCTTGTATAGAATTGTAGCATACCAGAAAAGGTGGCACACCGCTTCGCGCTCTCTAACATAGCCAACATGAGATTTATAGTGATTGGCTGGTGAGGCGGAGCGGAGAGGCACATCCCAGTGGGAGGATGGAGAGTCCGTGTTGCTTTTCAACGCTCCGGTAATACTATATCATGCCGATATAGTGATGGAAGGAGCGTTTGAACTTGGCGCGTGGGCTCTCGGCTTTGCCGTTTACTTTCGGTCTGCGCATTAATGCGATGTTAGTATCGAAAGATTAGTGTTATGCGGATTATTTGCGTATGTAAATTATTTGCGTTTGTATACGTAATTCGTCGGGGATAAACGGCAACGCATGCGCAGGTTAGATTTAGTCGATTGTTTAGACCCTCTGTTATCGCATTAACATCTCGCGGCACCGGTAGTGATGGAAAAACTATTGGTCATTTTCTTTGTAAGGTTTTGATTTAAATTAGTTTAAAGTTATTTTCTATTGTTAATCTTACAATATTTTTATTTTGCTTGAGCTTAATCAAATTTTTATGGCCGGCATATTGGCGGTGTAAATTGTTTTGATTTATATTTAAGGTGAAATTGTGTATTATTGTAATTTACTACATAATATTAATTTTCATGACTTTTTTGACTAACTTCTTCAATTATTTTCCAATTTTTTATCTATTACCAATTAAAAAGTGTTTCTTTTTTTACACTTATGGATAGATATTGAAATTATCTTTCATTTGAGTGGTAAAAGTATGTGAATAACAACATTTTTTTAGTACTTTTTTACGTTGGAAAAAATGATCAGTTTCCGTCCGTCCGTCCGTCCTGATATTATTGTTTATGAAAAAAATATAATTAATGATATTTTTGAACATTTTGGGTGGGTAACTGTATTGGGCACTGGTCCAGGATTCTTTTACCGAATGTCATCTTGAGATGGGGTCCAGATAAAAGGGATGCTGCGAAGGATGTACACATATACATATATATATATATATATATATACATGTATAGGTTTTTATATTAAATGGCGTGATGCGTCGGAGCATAGATGTATTGCCTATGTACAGTATGTTTTATCTATGGGGTATGATGGGGTTTTTATGGGATTTTTATGGGGGTCACGATTTTTTATCAGATTTTGGATTTTGATAGCATGAAAATAGAGTGTATGTGTTTCTATGTGTTATTTATGGGGTTTGTATAGTTTTGTGGTGTATCTCGTAACTTTCGTGCAACGACTCTTCATACGATGATGGATACGTTTATATAAATCCTTTTTTTATCCATGAGATATTATGGGTTCTTATGGGATTTTTATGGGGGTCACGATTTTTTATCAGACTTTGGATTTTGAAAGCACCAAAATATTATGTATGTGTTTTTATGTGTTGTCTATGTGGTTTATGTAGTCATGTAGTGTTGCTCATATCTATTGTGCAACGACTCTTCATACAATGACGAGTACATTTATATAAAGCATTTTTTTATCCATAGGGTATTATAGGGATTTTATGGGGGTCGAGTTTTTGATAGTTTGCAAAATTTTGACAATGTGCATATGGTGTCATGGGATGTACATAAAAAAAATCCAGATAAAAGGAATGCTGTGAGAGATATATAAGTATACTTATATTTGTTAGTATAACATATATATCTTTCTTTCTGACAGCTTACAGTATTTTGATAATGTACCTATTTCTGGGAAGTGTATGCGTTTCCTAACATTATTTTATGTCTTCAAAAAATTTTATAAATTTATATCTGTATGTTTTGTTTATATGTCTCAAATTATTATTTCAACATTTTAAATTACTTTATTATTTTATTACTCTTATATGTATATGTGCTATATTTGGAGATTTCGGGTCGGTAGTTGTGGTGGGATGTGATCCAAGATTTTTTCACAGAATGTCTTCATGAGATGGGGTCCAATAAAAGGGATGCTGCGAGTGTTGATATATATAGTTTTATATTAAGTGAAGTATTGCGTGGGAAGAGAGATGAATTGCGTATGTGTAAGTATACTTATATACAATATCTTTAATTTATGGGATTTTATGGCATTTTTATGGGGGTCATGATTTTTTATTCGATTTTGGTTTTGATAGCACCTAAATCGTGTGTATGTGTTTTCATGTATTGTCTATGGGGTTTATTTAGTTTTAAAGAGTTACTCGTATTTTTCGTCCAATGATTCTTCATACGATGACGAGTACGTTTATGTAAAGAATTTTTTGATCCATGGGTTATTATGAGGTTTTATGGGGGTAGGGTTTGTTTTGATAGTTTAGATTATTTTGACAATGTGCATATCGACGGCTGAGATTAAAAGGCTGCTTATTCAGAGTCCGCTTGAAGACGCTGCTTATTCAGAGTCCGGTTGAAGAAGCTGCTTATTCAGGGTCCGCTTGAAGAAGCTTCTTATTCAGAGTCCGGTTGAAGAAGCTGCTTATTCAGAGTCCGCTTGAAGAAGCTGCTTATTGAAAATGTCAGTTATTTTTTAATTTTGTAGTGGCAACCCTGCGAGGATTGAAAAAAATCGCAGAAAATTCGTAAAAATCGTAAACAATTCGTAAAAGTAGGAGAAATTTCGTAAAAACCCTGGAGGAAATCATTTAAAAGCTAGTAAAACCCTTGTTTTGTTAGGAACGGGCCAAAAATGGGACCATATTTCGCTTTGCGATGAAACGCTTTTTCGAACCTTTCAAAGCCATTTTTTAGAATGAAAATGGACGAAAATATTATTATACCATATTACGAGGTATTCTCAAGCTTGCAAACATGCCTATAAAAAATGACCAGTAAATGGCTATGAAAACAATATTTAACATGAAGGCCAGTCAAATTAAGCTGAAAACTGAATTTTTTTGCAAAAATTCTAAACAACAATTTTATTGGCTTAAACCACTCAAAAGAGTGTGTAGATTAATAATCCGAATCTGCAAACAGCTGAATTTGTACAGCAAATTCGCTATAAACAATTAAAGTCGGAATTTCGCATTTTTTTGGTTTTTCCTCTGCGTATTGAAAAGTATTATTCACAGAGAAAAAATTTCAAATAAAAGTTGTTTCTTATGAAATTTTGCACAAAAATGTCAGCGGTGGCATATGTCTATCTCTAATAGTTTAGTTGTAAATTAGCAATGAACGCGAATTCTGCCAAAATCGAAAATTGTTTATAATTATTGAACAAGTTATGTTACGTTTCCTTTATTCTACGAGAAGGTAGTACTTAATAAGTACCATAAGCGTGCAAAATCCGAATTCTCTATCTACTATAGTTTTTGTGCAATAAGGACCGAAAGTTGAAAAAGTTGTTATTTTCTAGAAGAGTTATATTTCAATATACTACTTTACAAACTGCGAAATTTTTATTAGGGGAGTAGATGTTTATAAAGTACGTAATTAATTATTTCGCTGTACACAATATTTAAGTGCAATCAAATTACAAATAAGTTTATTGCAAAGGTGGGATTTTTATCGAAATTTTAAGCCCCAGTTGGACTTAAAAGGACCAATAGGAACCGAGATACGTTTTTTTTTCAATGTACAATAACGCTATACCAAAAGGTGATTTTCCATATTTTGTAGTTCAATTCCTGAAGTTCAAGACTTGAACTTTACAGTAAAACTATTGATCTTACACTTAAGCAAGCTTTTTGACAAGCAATAAGCAGCTGCAAAAAAGTGTTTCTTAGATTTCAGCCGTCAACGCCGTGGCCGGAGGAGTAGGGACAGCCGCACTCGGCGCCGAGCTCGCCGTTCGAAATTCGGAAGGGCCAAGTAATAGAGATTTCTTCCTTCAAGGTCAAAAATATATGTAGGGACCTATGCCATTCGGTTATAAATGATGCGTACTTTAAATAGTCGTATCATGCTAAAATTAGTTTTACACTGTGCATTTGTTATAAACAAAAAAGGCGCTAAAGAGTCATTTTTTTTATTTTTCAAAATTGTGCAGTATAAAATTACAAAGCAAATGCGCTATTCAGAAGCTCGGTACGGTTAATAGAAGCTTAGATAATTAGAGAGAAAGGGTTAAAGCGGGCCTTTTTTTCAAAAAATTGTTGCAAAGTAGTATATTAAAATATAACTCTTCTAGAGGACGTACAAAGTTGAACGTCTCTTATAACTCTTTATAATAATAACTCTTCTAGAGAACGTACAAGTTGAACTATTTGAGATAATTTTTCACGTTTTGCCTGCTTTTTGAAAATAACAACTTTTTCAACTTTCGGTCCTTATTGCCCAAAAACTATAGTAGATAGAGAATACAGATTTTGCACGCTTTAGTACTTATTGAGTACTACCTTTTCGTAGAATAAAAGAAACGTAACATAACTTCTTCAATAATTATAAACAATTTTCGATTTTGGCAGAATTCGCATTTATTGCCAATTTACAACTAAACTATTAGAGATAGACTTATGCCACCGCTGACATTTTTGAGCAAAATTTCATAAGAACGCAGAGGAAAAACTAAAAAAAATGCGAAATTCCGACTTTAATTGTTTATAGCGAATTTGCTGTACAAATTCAGCTATTTGCGCACTCGGATTAATAATGTACATACTCTTCCGAATGGTTTAAGCCAATAATATTGCTGTTTAGAATTTTTGCGCGGAAAAATGTTAATTTGATTGGCCTAATGTAACCGATCGAAAAATTGTAAAATTAAGTAAATCATAAATATCTTAGTAATCCTCGTATTTACAGCTTCAAACGCTTGTTATTTCCATACATTCTATCGAAATTGACTGAAATACGTACACCTCCCTGTATTTAGCGTACAATATATGCAGCAAAATTAGTGGAATGATTTGGAGGTATGAGTATTCCATGAAATACTCAAATAATGGGAGAAAAAGCGTTTCATCGTAAGTTAGGAACCGAGTATTTCTCATAGCCATTTTCTAGTTTATAGGCCATTTTAGATATTTGAATTTCTACCAGGGAATTGGGTAAAATTCGGAAAAATTGTAAAAAAAATCGAAAAATTTGGGAAAGTTAGGAAAATTTTGGAAAAAATCAGAAATAATAGGAGAGGGGGGAAATTTGAAAAAAAATGAAAAAAAATCGATACAGTTCGGAAACATTTGAAAAATCGAAAAAATTTTTATAATAATTATAATAAAAATTGTATATTGGTTATAATAATAATTATATGTAATATTTTAATGATAATAATTTTGTGTGTGTGTATATATGCATACACACACGCACACACACAAAATTTTTCTATTTTTTACGATTTTTCCGAATTTTTCCCGAATTTTACGGTTTTTTACGATTTCCGAATTTTTTACGATTTTTCAGAATTTTCTCCGACTTTTACGAATTGTTTCCGATTTTTACGAATTTTCTCCGATTTTTACGCATATTTATGATTTTCTAATTTTTTACGATTTTTACGAATTTTTCCCGAATTTTTCCGAATTTTCCCGATTTTTTTCACTGCTCATTTCCGCCGTAAAGCAGATTTTAAATTCTCGCAGGGTTGCCACTACAAAATTAAAAAAAAATGTCATTTTGAATAAGCAGCTTCTTCAACCGGACTCTGAATAAGCAGCTTCTTCAAGCGGACTCTGAATAAGCAGCTTCTTCAAGGGGACTCTGAATAAGCAGCTTCTTCAAGGGGACTCTGAATAAGCAGCTTCTTCAACGGGACTCTGAATAAGCAGCTTCTTTAAGCGGACTCTGAATAAGCAGCCTTTTAATCTCAGCCGTCGATATGGTGTCATGGGATATATATGAAGAAAAAAAATCCAGATAAAAGGGATGCTGTGAGAGATATATAAGTATATGTGCATCTGTATGTATAACGTATATATTGTAACGGCACGATTACTGTTCCTGCAGCAATGGGTCGTGTACAACCGTGACTCGTACAGTCACGTTTATTATCTCGTCGTTGTCTCCTCGTGATTAACACGGCTCGACCGGTTCGTGGTGTCCGTGCGTATGCACCGAACGAAGATGGCAGGGGACGGGGTTACTAATAAATGAACACGCGTGAAATAACGAGAACTAGATATACCATATATTATAGAGTGAAATTTGTACAGTGCTCGATCGTACGAGCGTGTGCGCTCCACCGCAGACTGCGAGAGAGAGAGAGAGAGGGGGGGGGGGGAGGGAGGGAGAGAGAGAGATAGAGAGAGAGAGAGAGATGGGGCTTGATCGCCCGAGTACCGAGAGTGAGAGAGAGTTAGTACTTACAATCGCACATCGTCGCCGGGGGGTCGCAAAACTGCTCTGGATCGCTGCAGTCGTCCAGGCTCGCAATTGGATCAACTAATTTAGCATGGTGCCGGTCGTGATCGGACGACGGTGGCGTCTCTCGGTTGTCGCACGGGATTCGGGCGGTGCACGAGTACGGGTGTAAAAGAAGCACGTGCGCAGGGGAAGTGTGCGTAAGCCGGGCGCTACCGCAAAACTGAATACAAGGCCGCGCGAGATACGGAAGGATGCTCCGGCCCTTGTTACCACGTTGTCATATTTGCCATCACGTGATTGATGTGTCAGCAACATCGCGGACGGACGAACTCGCGCTCTCTCTCTTAATACTTGCCTAGCATTTGGTACTCTCTCGCTCTCTCTGTCTCTCTTGCTTACTCAGTGTCTGCTGGTGGTAGCTAGAACAGAATAAGTATTAGTACAAGTAAATACGGCATACGCCCGAAGAGGCGATAACGTGCGTATTATATATGCGACCGTTATAATATATTTCTTTCTAATAGCCTACAGTATTTTGGTAGTACAAATTTTAGTTATAATATGGTGTTGGATAATAATTTTGACTACCAATAAATTTTATCCTTAAGAATAAATTGAAGATAAGATAAGATCAAATATATTAGAGATATATCGGAGGTTATGGAAACGTGTTTAACATTCCAATAAGAAAATTTTTGTACCTCCAAAATATGACCAATTTCCACTGCTCAAGGTCATACCTCTCCTGAATTACTTTCGATTTTTTTCTATATTAACTTTATTATACATTATATTAGCTACATTTTTTTCATTCTTTGCAAATTTTCCAAAATTCATAGCTCCTGAGGGAAGCGTTTTACGTCGAAACTGGATAATAGGTTTTCAAGAAAATTTTCTGTAGTTTCTATGAAAAATACTTCCAATCTGATACATGTACGGCTCAGTAGCTTTTCTCATAAACTTTCCCAATTCTATGATTTGTATAAAATTGATTGAAACAATTTAAATACTTTGTTATGTAGTTTTATAGGTTGAGAAATTAAAGTAAATTTTAAAATTATTGTAAAAACATTTATTTAATTTATCAATTAATTAAAATATTAAATATCACTTGTCAAAGCCAAAAAATTAGATTTTGCATCTAAAAAATTTATTTAAAAAGTAAAAAAAATTCTAAGACGAAAAGTATTCTTGAGATTTTTCTTAATTTCGCTACGATTCCACGTCAAAAATCGATGAAAATCAATAAATTTCATTATTAAAATTAGACATTGTCATCGATTCATCTTAAAATTTTTTTATTTTTTAAATATGTTTGACAAGCGATATTTTGATTTTTTAAAGTCGTCTTTAACTTTGATTCACGTATTGAGAGATATCCAGATACTTTTGTATTGAAAAAAGCTGTTTTTACAAATGTTTTTATTTGAACCCGAAGGATCAAATCTTCGAAATTTAAAATTTAAATATTTGAATCATATATAAAGCTTTTGAAACGTATATGTACCAGATTGGAAGTATTTTTCGTAAAAATTACAGAAAGTTTCCTTGTATAAGTATTTTATGTATTTTCGACGAAATAAATTCTTAAAATCCTAATTTGAACCATCTGTATCTCGAAAATTAATGGAGCTAAAAATCTGAAAAAATTCAGTAAGGCGTACGACATTGAGTAGAAGAAATTCGTCATATTTTGGAGGTACAAAAATTTTCAGCCAGACGATCTTACAGAGAATCACCTATATATATATATCTTACTATATTATATAGTTGTTTTGGGCTGAGGTGGAATTTGCCCCCCCCTCCCCCCTCCCCCCTCCCGCCCCCTCATACGCCTCCTCTACCCCCCCTCAAAATAACCAAGAAACGTTTCAAAAGTTTGGTTATTTTTACGGTTTCTCCCCCTCCTCATCGCCCCCTCCCGCCCCCTCACCCCCCCTCACGAACCCCCCCCCCCCTCTACCCCCCTCATTCCTTAGAATATTAACATTAATAATAATTTAATAGAACTTATTGATTATTATTGGAGAAGAAAGACATCATTGGAAATTGGGACAATTGTCAGAATGTTATTGATGTTGGAGATAGGTAGACATTTTGAAAAAGCTGCTAGGTGTGCATGAAAATCATGTGTGAAATTGTTGCTATAAATTATATCAGAACATTACCAAAATATAAAGTTAAAAATTGAAGCAATGGGGGTTGGTGAACAGAGCGAGGTGGAACCCTCCCTTTACCCCCCCTTATATATATATATAGGAATACATTATTGGAGATGATAGGTGGTGGCTCAAGGCCATATGTGAAGGTGATAGATAGAGTGCTACATAGAGGTTACAACATGAGAAGGAAATAATTATAAGTGAAGAGTTTTTATTGAAGGCTGTAAGTGCAACTTGAAGGGATCATGATTGAAGGCAACAGGTGGAGGATGTAGGTGATAGGAGAAAGTTGGAAACGATAGTGGGAGGGTGAAGCCAAAGATGGAGGCTGGAGGCCATAAGGAGATTGGAGGATACAATTAAAAGCGATTTGTGAAGGCTGTATATTATTAGAAGCGATAGATAGAGGCTTCGAGATCATGGATTGCGATGACAGGTCGAGGTTATACGTGGAGGTTGAATATCAAAGATATAGGGTATAGGGCACGAATGGAAGCAATAGGTAGAGAGTGAAAGTGCTAAGTAAGTACTTATGGGTGTTGACAATATGCGGGGATAAAAGCTGTAGGATGAAGAGATAATGATTGAAGACGATAAGTGAAGGGTGATGGCATCATGATTGGAGGCGATAGATGGACAGTGAAGGGATTATGATTGAAGGTGGTGGGTGGTGGAGCTGAGCGATAGGAGAAGGGTGAAACCGATAGGTAAAGGGTGAAGAGAGGGAGGCTGAGGAATGCGATTGAAGATGATAGGTCAAGAGTGATAGGCGGATCATGATTTAATGTAATAGGTAGATGTTTGAGGTTATGGTTGAAGATGATACGGGGAAGCTCAAAGTTATAGGTGAAGGTGATAGGTAAAGGGTTATAAGCAGAGGTAATAGGTGGAAGTGAAACGGTTATTATCGGAAGTGATAGGTGGATTCTCCAGATCATTTGTGAAGGTGATAGGCAAAACGTGAAAATCGTATGGGGAGGTTAAAGATAATAAGTTATGCAAGTGGTCAAGGGTGGAGGTTCTCGGGACAAGATGAATTGATAGAAGGGGCATAAAAATATTACGATTGGAAATGATTACTTTAAGGTGTTGATAATATGCGGAGATAAAAGCTAGACGGTGTAGGGATAATGGTTTAAGGCGATAAGTGAAGGATGAAGGGATCATGGCTGGAGGCAATAGATGGAGAGTGAAGGGATCGTATTGCAGGCGGTAAGTGGAGGGCGGAAACGATAGGTAATGGCTGGAGACGATCGATGAAGCCTAAGGTATATGATTGGAGGTGATTGGTCGAGGGTACAGGTGATAGGCGCATCATGACTTAATGCAGTAGGTTGATGTTGGAGGTTATGGTTGGAGATATGTGGAAGCTCAATGTCATCAGTAAAGGTGTTAGGTAGAGGGTTATATAGGAATTATGACATAATTGGAGGGTGAAGGTCATAATAGAAAAAATAGGCTGAGCGTGAAATTGTTATGGTGGGGGGGGGGGGTTCAGCAGTTACTATAGGGAGATTGGAGGACATAATTAAAAGCGATTTGTGAAGGCTCTACATTATTGAAAGCGATAGGTAGAGGCTTCAGATTATGACTGGCGGTGATAAGTTGAGGTTATACGTGGAGGTTGAAGGTCAAAGGTATAGGGTAAAGGACACGAATGGAAGAAATAGTTGGAGGGTGAAAGTGCTAAGTGCACAGTCGACGGATAGGACGATAAAATCGTTAGGATTAAAAATGATAGTTTACTGTTGCCTAGAGGTAGAGGTAATAGGTGGAAGTGAAGAGGTCATGATTGGAAGTGATAGGTGGAAGCTGGTAAGTTGTAAAGGTGATAGGTAAAACATGATAATTATAGGTGGAGGTTGAAGGTAACACGCAGATACAAGAGGTGAAGGTTAGAGGTTCTAAGGGCACTTATCTCTCTTACGGTTGAAGGGATAGAAGGAGCATAAAAATATTATGATTGGAAATGATGACTTGAGGGTGTTGACAATATACGGGGATAAGAGCTGGAGGATGAAGGGATAATGATTGAAGGCGATAAGTGAAGGGTGAAGGCATCATGAGTGGAGGCGATACATAGACAGTGAAGGGATTATGATGGGATGCGGTAGGTGGTGGATCTGAGCGATAGGAGAAGGGTGGAAACGATAGGTAAAGGATGAAGACGACAGAGAGAGGCTGAGGGATTTGATTGAAGATGATAGGTCAAGGGTGATAGGTGGATAATGACTTAGTGTAATAGGTGGATATTTGAGGTTGTAGTTGGAGATGACAGGTGGAAGCTCAAAGTCATAGGTGAAGGTGATAGGTAGAGGATTACATAGGGATTACATAGGTTTATATAGGGTTGAGAATGCATAAAAGGAGCATAAAAATATTACGATTGAAAATGATTACTTGAGGGTATTGATAATATGCGGAGATAAAAGCTGGACGGTGAAGGCATATGGATTTAAGGCGGAAAGTGAAAGATGAAGGAATCATGGCTGGAGGCAATAGATGGAGATGATCGATGGAGCCTATGGTATGTGATTAGAGATAATAGGTCAAGGGTGATAGGCGCATCATGACTTCATGCAATAGGTGGATGTTGGAGGTTATGTTTGGAGATTATGTGGAAGCTCAAAGTCACAGGTTCGATAGAGGGTTCTATCGGAATTACGTCATAGCTAGAAGATAAAGGTCATGATTGGAAATATAGGATGAGCGTGAAATCGTTATGATTTGAAATGATGAAGTTGTAGGTCTGCGAAAAATTAGAAATTGAAGCTATGGGGGTTGACGAGCGGAGCGAGCAGGGGGTACCCCCCTAGTATATATATATTCATATTCATGTAGTTCATTAGTTAATTAAATATACTTTATTTAAACTTTGAGTATAACTACATTAATTTGAACAATTTGCTTCTAGCCTCAAATCGCTGAAAATGTCAAATTTTTTACTTAAGTTTTTCAAACTCAATTGAAAACATTAGATTTCATTAATTCATATTTGGAATTATTTAATTATTCTATAAAAATTAAACACAGTTCCCACGAATATCGTATAAGAATATATGAAAAATCGAATAACTCGCCTCTGTTTTTATCGGTAAAATGAATCAATTTTGAAATTTTGAAAAATTTCCTTTTACGAATGTATAGCGCAGTGAAAAAAATTCAATTTCATCAGACCATATTTGCGATTTTTTGTTTCTTTCATAGAAAAAAAAACACTTTCCAAGCACGTACGTACGTACGTATGTACGCTGATTTTCGAAATTTTAGGTCATCTTCAAAAGCCCATCTCTCAAGAACTATTGGGCCAGGTCAACTTTTTTTACATGATTCGAAGCGCATTGATGCAAGAAATGCACCCATTGTTTCAAAATAAATTTTTGCTTTACAGTTTTACCAGAATCGGGAATTCTTTACAGGTATGATTTTTATGATTTTGTAATCTTAATGTAGATTATTGCCAATTCATCGAAAACCAAAATATTTTCAAAATCGGGAATAAATTTTGCAATCGATCCATATCATCTAGTTAATCTATCACAGTATTTTTAATGGTTTAACTAAGCTATACCCATTTTATCAGCAATTAATACAATTTCTTATACTTCATTATATATGAATCAGTAGTTTACTTCAATAAGCTATTGTAGGCAATAGGTAGAAAGTGGAGGTGATAGGTGGATGGTGGAATTCATGATTGGAAGTGATAGACGGAGGCTGGAGGATCTAGGAGGAGAAAATAAGTGAAAGATGGAAGTCATGGGAATATGTTAACAAATAAATGCTGTTGCTGTCGTATATCTAAATTCAAACCACTTAGCCGTGAAATAATTCAGCAAGTGAAGCGTGGCATCATAGTCGCAGTAGTCAAGTACTAAGCGAAGAGTGTGCTTTAGAGAAAAGGAATCGCACTAGCTGACCATAAGAGATGCACGGTGCTACATACTTGCTATCGTTATATAAGTAGAGTGCTCAGAAGGTATACAAAAGTGACTGCCATGACAACAGAGGTATCATTTTTAACGGAAATAGTATTTTCCTGCCCGGAAGTACTTTGTTATGAGATCAGCTCGTGGAAAAGGGGATCTGAGCAGACCAGGTCAAATAGCGCGATCTTCAGCTCAGGTGATCAAAAACAGCGCAGAGTGGATCCAGAAAAATTAGGGGAATATTCGTCATCACCTCTAGTTTTCGAAATCGAGTCCCCCGATATTCGCATATATAAGCATCATAGGTAAAAATATCGTTGAAACTAAGACTTTACTGAGGATGCTTATATATGGATAAATCTCTGATAAATTATGAGGTAAAATTTTTTGCTGTATCCCTAAATATTCCTTAAACGTGATCCATTAAGGGGTTATGACAGTGTTGAAATTTTGAAAATACCCATTTTTTTTTATTCACTTTTTTCATAGTTAATAATCTGTAGAATATGGTCCTGAAAGCCGTTTTTGGCTAAAAAAATTTTCCTCGAAGATATTAACAAAAAACTAACAAATCTGTTTCAAGTAAATTTTTGAAAAATCGTGATTTTTAAATATTTTAATTAGGCCAAACTTGTGGAAAGGATTGTTCTAACCCACTTTTTACAGAGTAATTTCATAAGAAATCTTACTGAAAATATGACTTAAAAACCGTTTTACAAACCGTTTTTTCTCAAGAGTTATTAATTTAATTATTTCCGTAAAATAAATAAAATCTGTAAAATTAATTTTTCTATGTGTGATTTTATGTTACTAAACTCAATTTGTTAAAGTAAAGGCATTCAACAAATTTGAATTTGCCACTCGAATAGGTTGTGCCTCACAGCGTCTGGTCGAGAATGAAGATTTCTGTTTGATCGGTATAGTAGAATTTTCTGTAAAGCAGCAGAAAGCAGCCAAACAGCTGTTTTTCATCCAAGACACTAGATCAGTGCAGTTAGTCTGCTAGCTGCTGTAGCAATGCTTATAACCTTAGTGGTGTTGCAAAAGTGCAAGAGCTTCTGCAGAATACAAACATTATTCAGATAAGTATTGGAAACTAATTTGTAATAACAGTGTTCATAATGAGCTTTTTCTTTGTTGGTATATTTTTTGCTTTTAGGTATACGGGTGCAAGCCAGCAAAATGGGAGCTTATATTGACTGCCTGAAGTATTATTTTGCATACATTTAAGAACTTGAAGTGTATTTAATAATGGTAAGTATTGTATGTAACTGTGATTCATAAACATAAGTTGATTATGAATAGCTAACGATAATTTTTATTTTATTTTCAGCTTCTAAATGCTATTATCACACAGCATGACAAGCGCGTACCATCAAATATACTTTATTGTATGTATATTTGAGTACCAAAAGCAAATCAAGGTATGCCGGATATTTTCTGTAAGTATAGCTGAGTTCATTTGTATGATTTACATTATAAACTTTAAATGCCTTTTACTCAAATTTAGTTTTTTCATGCTTTTGATGTACTTGCCGCAGCTTTCTGAAGGAACCGTAACATCAATCCGGATGAACCAAAGTGGAAAACCTTCCTAATGAGTACGGTCACAAACTGAGTGGAGCAGAATTGGCAAAAATAAGTTCAAAGTGAATGTTACGTATGTTTACATATGTAACATTCACTATAATTATTAATATTGTCAATATATGTTTAATTAATTATATTAATTTTGTGTTTTTCAGGAATCTGTTCCACTTAGTCTGAGACCAGACTCATAATGAAGATTTGGCACTTTGATTCAACAGGATTGATGGTACGGTTCCATCAGAAACATGCGGCAAGTAAATAAAAGTGATGAAAATCATGATTTTTGGTAAGCAAATACCTTTAATTGTTTTTAAATGTTACACTCACTTTATGCATATTATTTATGCATAAAAGTGATGTATAATACTTGTATTTGAAAGCAAAAGTATAGTTTTTAGAGCACCTATATATCTATTAATTTTTTACAACACTAACAATTTTTCTTTTTTTTCAGGTTTTAACACTGTCATAACCCCTTAATATACCCAAATTTTTTCAGATTTTTTTCAGCACATCTCATCAAACTACAGATGCTCCAAGTTAGTCAAACAAGTTTTTTTGTATTATGTACCTATCCCTTTTTCCAAACAGAAGGAATGTGACCTCAGTTCAGATAAACTGTAAGTAATTTAAGATGTTCGAGTCTGATTTCAAATTTTCTATTAGCTTTACAAAATTAACTTGTTTGAATAATTTGTTTACACAAATTATAGTAAAATTAATTTTTTTTTGCAAAATTAATATTTAAATAGTATTCTACGGGACAAAATACGTATGATATGAGGATTCAATAGTTAAAATACATATTTTTATTAAGCAATTATTGAATAATTAGTTTTGCCATATAAATAATTATTTAGACGACCATGAAAATGGGAATAAAAATACGGGTATGGTATATATCAATTAAGTAATTTTTTGGTACGTAGAATTTAATTTTCTAATTAGTTTTGCAAAATTTATTTGTTTAAACAATTTGTATAATTTGTATTGTATTCAACACTCGTCTATAGTTGAGTGTTTTCACTATTGCAAATAAATTAGTGGAAATCCAGGTAGATAATTCACCTGGATACACCTAGATAATATGGGAGGATATCAATAATGATATTCTTGATCTATATGAATTTTTATGGTTAACTAGGTGCTCTTAACGACAAAATACAGGTGGAGTACGTAGAATTTAATTTAAATTTTCGTTTTTTTTTTGTTCATTATAGATAATAAACTACGTAGAAATATAAATAAAAGACATAGATTTCACATAAATCTAACTAAAATTTTTTAATTTCTAGGCAGATTTGACTAAAAATGAATTTGGATTTTCAAGTATCCGGCAAGAATTTTTAAACATCCAGTTTTATACAGGAATACTCATGCTTCGATAAACAATGCAGGTAGATTCCCCAAAGGTAATACAGGTTAAGGTTATACAGATTCATTCGAAAATGATCTATCGATTTTCAAAAACTAGCTGGAATTTTAATATTACTAGGTGGTTTGAATTAAAAATGAAGATGAAATTTCTAGGATCTAGTTGGAAATTTCGATACTAAGTAGATTTAATCAAATATATGGGAGAATTTTCAAAAATCCGGCTGGAATTTTTATATTTGCAGGTGTACTTCCCTAAAATCCAGCTGTAATTTTAAGGATACACAGATTCATTCGGAAAATTATTGATGGATATTCTAAAAAATTAGCATGAATTTTCACATTTCCAGGTAGATTTGATCAAGAATAAAGGTGTCATTTTTCTAGAATCTAGCTGGAAGTTTCAATATCCAGGGAGATTTGACTAAATATAATGGTGGATTTTTCAAGAACCGACTAGAGTTTTTATATTTCCATGTACATTTTCGCAAAATCATGCTACAATTTCAAGGATATACAGGTTCATTCTGACAATCATCGATGGATATTCTACAAAACTAGTTGGTATTTTTAAATTTTCGGGTAGATTGGATTAAGGATGAAGGTGTGATTTTTCAGGATCTAGCTGAAAATATTGACAATCAGGTACATTTAACATGAATGCGAATTTTCGAGATTCCGGCTCGTATATTTATATTTTTACATAGATTTACGCAGGAATATTGATGGAGTGATAAAGAATACAAGTGGATTTCGACAAAATCTAGCTGGAATTTCCAGGTTATACTGGTTCATTCCGACAATCATGCATGGATTTTCTAATAAACTAGCTGGAATTATAACATTACAATTCTATCTTCATTTTTGGTCAAATCAATCCAGATATCAACAATTTTGAGCTATATCCTGGAAAATTCCACCTACTTTCGGGGTCTAATTCATCTGGAAATGTGAAAATTTCATCTAGTTTTTAGAAAGTGCATTCACCTTTATTCTTTCTAAATCCTTTTATATTACTACCTGTTTCAATCTGGAAGTATAAAAATATCAGATAGAATTTCGAAAATCTACCCTCATTTTTTTTAGCTCTACCTACTCATCCATTCAAAAAATCCTAGCTAGATCCTGGAAACTACTTTTTTTTTTGATGCAATCCACCTGAAAACGTAAAAATTCCAGCTAGTTTTTAAGAATGTCCATGGATAGTTTTTTCAAATGAACTTGTGTATCCCTAAATTTTCTGCTGGATTCCGAGGAATTACACCTGGAAATATGAAAATTCTAGCCGGAAAATACACCTTTAGATTTGGACAAAAAAAACGAAAAATTTAAATGAATTGTGCGTACTCCACCTGTATTTTATCATTAATATCACCTGGTTACCCATAGAAATTCATATGGATCCAAAATCTCCTTGTGGATATCTTCCCATAATATCCAGATTGAATCCAAGCAAATCTATGGTGGGTTATCTACCTGGATTTCCACCAATTTATATGTAATATTGTAATAGTCTTTGCAAAATAAATATCGGAATCTGATTTTACGGAAGAAATACGTATAGAATGACGGATTTACTTGTTTAAATATATTCTTGTATGTAGTATTTGTTCTCTTTATTATTAATAATTTGTTTGTAAAAAAATATTTGAACAATGAATACTACAATTTCAAGTATTTTGTTCCACAGAATTTGATTCGAATATTTATTTTGCAACAAAACTTTCACAACAAACGATTTTTTTAAGCAAATTAATTTTGGAAAACTAATGGCAAATTCGAATTTAGCAACGCCTTCAACTCTTTAAATCAAGTATAGAAAAATAATCTACAGAGAAATCTGTAGAGATAGTCGGGGCAAGTTAGCATTTTTGCATTAAGTTTCTTCTAACTTTACTTTTATGATTGAAATATGTTATTGGTAACTTACTCAAAATGACCATAAAGTCTCGACTTCGGGCCAGGTCGGGAAAATTGTTGTTATTGCAAAAAGAATTCCGAAAATGCACTTTTTTTTAGTTTTTCGCGAATAACTTTTTTGTAACCCATTTCACCTAAAAAAAGATAGAGATGAAAGTTGTTCAGAATTGAATTTCATATAAGATGCATGTATTCCCGATTGCAAAATTAATTTTTTTTTCGTTAAATTGTTAAACGAAAAAAAAAATTTTTTTTAATTTTGATATTGTCACAGATTTTACAAAAAATTATATTTTTCGTTGAATAAGTACTCAAAGGTGAGTTATAGTACGAACAATGTAAAAATCATTGTCCGATCTGGATATCTCAAAATGGCGTCTCATTGCAAAATTATTTATTACATAATTTCAAATTCATCTCCAAATTGCCCATGGAGCGATAACTTGATCCAAGTGCCTTTAATCGACAGCTTATGAAGTATTTAATAAAGGCTAAAAAGAACTTTTTTAAAAATTAATATTTAACAACATTTTTAACAACAAATAATTTTTATTTTCGTCGATTTTAATGGTAGAGAAACGCAGTAAAATGCATCTTAAAGTACGTAAAAAACCATGAACTTTCATATAAATTTTGTTGAGATCCGACGAATAGGAGTCGAGATACGAAAATTTTTTCAATGGACGATCACGCCGAAACTACTTAATATTTTTCGATGAGATTTGGTACACTGCTTACTGAAATAATACTTTAAATGAGAGCATTTTTCCCGATTGTTGTAGATAGCTCAGTTTGTCTAAAATGACCGATGAACAATTGGAAATCTGCGCGCGCGGCCGAGCGGCTCCTCCGGCCGGGAGGCGCGGTGGTGGGGGGAACGCCGCGCGGTGGCGGACAGTATTTGTACACGTTAGTTGTAATTCTATTATCTCGGTAACTAAGGCTGCTATTGCAATAAACTTTGTTTTCATGCAACGTGTATTTTTCTCAGCTTTAACGTTATACTAATTTAATTTTTATAGGTGTAATGTAAATACCCCAAATTGACAATTTTTCTGAAAAAAAATCTTTTTTGGCTATGTACACAACCTTTATATAGATGAATTGCATTGCTATCATAATACAGATATTAATATTCAGTATGAAAATGTTTAGTAGTGCAATATATGATATATAAAGATTTTTTTTCAGAAAAATTGTCAATTTGGGGTATTTATATTACACCTATAAAATTAAATTAGTATAACGTTAAAGCTGAGAAAAAAACACGTTGCATGAATAAAAAGTTTATTGCAATGGCAGTCTTAGTTACCGAGATAATAGAATTACAACTAACGTATACGAATACTGTTCGCCACCGCGCGGCGTTCCCCCCACCACCGCGCCTCCCGGCCGGAGGAGCCGCTCGGCCGCGCGCGCAGATTTCCGATTGTTCATCGGTCATTTTAGACAAATTGAGCTATCTACAACAATCGTGAAAAATGCTCTCATTTAAAGTATTATTTCAGTAAGCAGTGTACCAAATCTCATCGCAAACTATTAAGTAGTTTTGTGCGTGATCGTCCATTGAAAAAATTTTCGTATCTCGGCTCCTATTCGTTGGATCTCAACAAAATTTATATGAAAGTTCATGGTTTTTTACGTACTTTAAGATGCATTTTGCTGCGTTTCTCTAACATTAATATTGACGAAAATAAAAATTATTTGTTGTTAAAAATGTTGTTTAATATTAATTTTTAAAAAAGTTCTTTTTAGAATTTAGTAAGTACTTCATAAGCTGTCGATTAAAGGAACTTGGATCAAGTTATCGCTCCATGGGCAATTTGGAGATGAATTTGAAATTTTGAGATAAATAATTTTGCAATGAGACGCCATTTTGAGATATCCAGATCGGACAATGATTTTTACATTGTTCGTATTATAACTCATCTTTGAGTACTTATTCAACGAAAAATATAATTTTTTGTAAAATCTGTGACAATATTAAATTAAAAAAAAATTTTTTTTTCGTTTAACAATTTAACGACTAAAAAAATTAATTTTGCGGTCGGGAATACATGTATCTTATATGAAATTCAATTCTGAACAACTTTCATCTCTATCTTTTTTTAGGTGAAATGAGTTACAAAAAAGTTATTCGCGAAAAACTAAAAAAAAGTAAAACTAAAACTAAAATAACATATTTCAATCATAAAAGTAAAGTTAGAAGAAACTTAATGATATTCCATTTTTGAACTCCCTGACGCCCGGACTAAGAATAATTCACAAAATCGTACAGGAAGACATATTGATCACTCTACAAAGTTATCTGCAGCGAACTTTACCCAAACACATATGGAGAAACTTCCATAATTTTCTAACGTAACATAATATATACCTATCTTACATAAATTCTTCACGAATATGTATAAATAAACGCATATATGAGGAAATATACGAAGAAATGGACTCTTTTTTGCTCAAAAGTCGAAACTGAGTAATTTTGAGGGCACACTAACCGGACTAGGCTTTTTACACTCATTAGGACATACGAAAAAATATGTATGGATGTAGAGCATCTGCACCCTATGCCAATAAAAAGTTCCGGGCCAAAAACTGAAAAAAATACGTCAATTTCGTGTTTGTTTTTCATTCTCCTACAACTTTAAGAAGTACGCCGCATGTTAAACCAATATTTCAATCAAAATAAAAATAAAGTACTTGAAAAGGCCTTTCGCTTAGATATAAATTTATCTACATCGCATGCACTGATCAAAAGTTTCGCATTTGAGAAGACGACGAACTTGGATTCAGGCTTTTACGATAATAGTCGATTTTACCTTATTTTCCAAGCATCCGTTTGCAACATTCAATACGTCAAATTAAAGGTCTCTTCTTATACTTTTTAATTATTTGCAGCTTTCTTTCTTTTCGCTTATGATGTGCTATATATATACACACATATATGTATATTGGTCTAAAATTTTTATTTATTTCGTAGACTACGAAATAAATTAAAATTTTAGACCAAGTAACACAAAAGTGGAAGAAAATAGCTTTAATTTAAGCTGCCAAAATGTGAAAATGCACAATTTTATCAAAAGTTAGTAGCATTTGGAGAAAGAAAAAATCTCCAAATTTTTGAATATCGATTGATTTGATGGAAAAAAAGCCAAATTTGCCTTTTGTCAAATCCTGGTGCCTTCGATCCAACTAACCGTTTTCAAAGTTTAATAACTCAAATTAAAGCTCTCATCTTCTACTTTTTTCTAGTGTACCTGAATTTGACGGTACTCATGCGATAAGCTTTATATATGCTTTTCAAAATCAGTAAAAAGCAACAGACTTAAGAAGCATATATATAGATTATCGCACAAAAAAATTGGAACTCTGATAAATGAGTATGAAAGTAGAAGAATAGAGAAGGATTTGAAGAAATGTAAAATTCTCTGGATTTTGTCAAGCCTTTATATGGAAGAAAGCGTTCAAATAATCGTTTCTCTTCTTTTGCTAAAATCCTCATGATTTGCGAATCAACGAATCGCTTTCAATGTTTAATACCTTAAATTAAAGCTTTTTTCTTTTACTTTCATACTAGTTTATCAGAGTTATAATTTTATTGTGCGATGATCTATATATTTGCTTCTTAAGTTGGTTGTTTTTTACTCATTTTGAGAAGCATATATATAATGTATCGCATGAGAAACTTAAACTGCAGACAATTTTGAAATAAAGTAGAGGATGAAGAAGCTATTAAACTCTGAAAAGGGTCGGTTGGATCGGAAGGCACGAGGATTTGAAAAAAGTCAATTTTCACTTTTTGTCCATGAAAACAATCAATTTTGGTAAATACACAGATTTCTCCCTTTCTTCAAATGCTATTAATTTTTGAAACAATCGTGCGTTTTCAAAGTTTAATAGCTTAAATTAAAGCTTTTTTCTACTTTTGTGCTAATTAGTCTATTTTTATTTATTTGGTAGAGTGCTATATATATGTTTTCAAAGAGCTATCTATTTAAGAAGCATATATGTAGTTCAGCATAAGCAAAAAGAATAAACACTTCAAGTAATTAAAAAGTATAAGAAAAGACCTTTAATTTAACATATTAAATGTTGCAAACGGATGCATGGATAAAAAATTAGAGGATTTTAAGAAAAAAAGGTAAAATCGACTATTTTAAATCGGCGCGGCTCCCGTAGAGCCTTATGTGCTTAGACCGCATAACACTATACGTCCTCCGAACCGCTACGACGCTTGTCTCACGTTCGATGACACGCCTAAGAATTTTAATGACGGATTCGAATTTGTGGTTACGCGCCGTCAACGACAAACTAAGCGCGCACGCCAAAAACAATACGTGGGATACCGTAGAATTACCAGAGGGACGCCAGCCAAGCGGTTATCAATGTGTTTTTAAAATAAAAAATGAGTGCTTTTCTCAACAAGAGGGAATTGACTACGAGGAAATTTTCTCACCTCTAGTCCATTTCGAGTCAGTGCGTATTTTGTTAACCATGGCTGCGGAAGATATAATATTTAAAATGCGACCTCAAAGAAACTTTGTATATGCAAGTCCCAGAAGATCTAGAAATAAGCAACCCGAATTTAGATAAAAAAAGGTTAAAGCTGAATAAAGCGATCTATATTACAACAGGCGGGGCGCTGCTGAAATGAATAATTCGGCACCTTTGTAAAGTGTATAGAATTTTCTGAATGCAACGATGATAACTGTGTATACGTATGTATCTTTAAGGGTGGTTTTGCTCTGTATATCGACGACGGGCTGCTGTTATCCCGCAGTTGCCAAGTTTTGGAAAATATAATAACTATTCTCAAGTCAGAGTTCGACATAACTGTCAGCGATGTGAGCTCCTTCGGAGGCATAGAAATCACGCGCGACCGAGATTCGATTTTTATACATCAAAACACTTATATAAATAAGATTTTACAAAAGTTCAAGATGCATGAAGCAAATGCGATTATAACTCCAGCTGATCCACATGTTAGTCTGGTAGTCGCGGCGGTGCAGTCGATACCAGATGTTCCGTATCCCGAAGCTGTCGGTTCCTTGCTCTTCTTAGCAATGGTCTCTCAGCTGGACATATCGTATTTCACCGCAGACACTCGGCGGTCTAGTACCGGTTATGTATTCACAATGTCCAACGGTTGTGTAGTATTGTCATGAAGACGACAATTGTGCGTTAGTTTAAGTACAACCGAAGCGGATTATATAGCCGCAAATGAAGCCACGAAAAAAGATATGTGGTTGCGACACCTTTTATTAGACATCGGGCATGACTGTATTTCACCTACGATTTTGAATATTGATAATCAGAGTGCCAAAAAGTTAGCAAAAAATCCTGAATTCCATTGCAGGATGAAACACGTCGATGTACGCTATCGCTATATTAATGAAAAAGTACGCGAAAATGTAATCAATACAAAATATGTATCAACCGACTGTCAATATGCCGACGCATTCATCAAAGCCTTAAGCTTCGATGAGTTTAAATCGTATAGAGATAAGATGAATATTGTCGAGAGTGTATCAAAAACATTGAAGTAATGAGGGTGTTAGAATTATCATAATTTAAGACTTGTAGCATTTTTCATCATATACACTCTCCCTCATGTATCGGTCACCTGACCACTAGGCGAGTTAGCAACACTCAGCGCCTCGAATCAACAGCCCTGCGACACGCAGGCCAGATCGCTCTGGCCCTTCGAGCTTGTAACATGAGCCATCGCGTAACCATTATTGTATTAGAATATATTTTCTTTTTTTCACCCGTGCCTTCTTATTTAACCTACATCCTAATCAGTTTTTCGTTTTTACAATAATTTATTTATGCAAGAATACGTGCAAATATTGTTGAAAGATTATCTGCTATTCTACAGATATACGCAGATATCTGCTATCTGCCGATTATAAAAAAAGGTATCCATATTTTTATACATAGTTTTGTGTATAAATTACTGCATTAATATACATATAAATTTCTGCCTAATTATATACATAACTCGATATCTTTTTTCTATATAGATTTCGCCTGCATTGCTACGTGCATGAAATTATGCATACATTTCTGCATAAAATTCTGCTTACAATTGTAAATTAAACCGTACCCATTAATATCGCGAAAAACTCACTGGAAAATTCGTTGGACAATGGATTAGCATAAAGTCGGTTATCAGTACTTAGATAGGAATAAAAAAAAGTTTTTTGGAATTCAACGGGTTTGCTTCACTGCAGTTACCTATCCAAGTATGAACCACGCATTTCGCTGCTTAACTTTCATAATAGAAAGTTTATGGTGCGACGTGTTTGATCAGAACACATCGCACTATAAGTAAACTCAAATGTTAATGTCTAAAAGGTTAAATTAGCTATTTTGCATCAAATGGTCAATGCTAACCATTTTGAATTCAATTTTATTAATAATTTAAACAATGCAAGGGGAATTGATATAATATTTCCGAAGTTATACATTATCGAACTGGAAGTAATGCTTTAGACTAATGTGTATTGGCGGAGGTGGTTATGGCGGCCCCTGCTCGGGGACATGCTAGATCAAACACTCAAGCGAACCCATTGTGCTATGTCTTTCTACCCTCTGCCCAATTCCATGCAGTGATACCTTTAGAATATACCTATCAGATGTACGTGTGTATATATATATGCTCGACGCATGCATGGACAGCATGCTTAGACTGGACTTACACAATACATCTTATTAAAAATGATAGCGTCATATTATAACGTTACTTAATGACGTTATTTTATAACGCTATATTATAACGTTATTTAACCAGGTTATTTAATAACGTCATTACTTGTGTTATAAATTGGAACATGCGCTTACAAAATGAGGTGATTTTTGTAAAGTTATTTTCGAAAAATACCTAATCCATATCGTTATTTTCAACATGAATGACGTTATTTGTTCAATGGAAATACTCACAAATGTTTACTTAATTAGTTTATTTATCTATATATTTATTCATTTGTTACTTCCATTTCGATAATGCTATAACTTCGAAAATATTGTGTACTAGGGGGGGGGGGGCCTGCTCGCTTTGCTCGCCAACCCCCAATATTTAATTGATTAATATGGAAATGACTAATATGGAAAGGAATAAATTACTATTCGTATTCGAAATTTTTTATAACTATAGCCTTGTGCATAACAACCGCATCAACAACAACGTAGTAACAGATTTTAGTATTTACATTGTTTGTCCTGCGTCGCGTTATTTTATAATTACAAACTATGATTTAAAAGTGGCTAATATTTGCAGTGTAAGCCCGAAAGTTTTTAAGTATAATTCAATATTTACAATAGTCAATATTTACAACCAAATATTATAAATTTAACAATATTATAATATAAAATTTTGTCTTATAAGAAAGCCTATTGAGTATTTAAGTACAAATCTCGAACTTGAGCCTTAGTCGGCGTAGTGAAATTCACTCTTAATAACATGTTTGAACTACAAAAGAAATTTTAGGAGATAACAATTGACTAATTCATTGTTTTTCTTATTTTTTGTTGTTTTAGTTTGTTTTGGCCAAAATTGTAAACTATGTTTTTCAAAACTGGAACTATCATGAAACATTCAATAAAAATACTTATGAATTGTACATGTCAATAAATGGTACATATGACAGTGAGGTAGCAATCATAGCATTTGTTCATATTGTTATGATCGGGCCGGGGAATTAATAAATACACGCCTTATTAGAGAAAGGAACTACTTAAAGGCTTAATTAACTCGTATGAATATAACACGTCTATGCTAAACAGCTGTCAGGACTAGACTGATAAACAAATACAATAACAACCGCGAAGTTGCAGCGGTTGCTATGCGCGATTCGAACATCTCGAATCGCGCTGGTCATAACATTGCTCACCCTTTTTTCTTTAGATTGTCGTCCCGACAATCTTAAGTCTTCTTTCTGTATTAGCTTTCCATTCAAACTTCCTTCAAGGATGCTCAGTCGGTCCCATCTCATTCTAGTAACCACAATCTGTTAATCTTCGTCCAAGTAACCACATTCACCGTATTTCCTTTCAAGTGGGTTGATCCTCTTCTAAATTCCAATGATGACTTACAGGAATCACCAACATCCTCTACCTTGATCCACGCCGGGCAGCAAGTTACCGAGCCATGCTTACAGGTCAATTCCAATTATCACTTACAGGAATAGAATTGGACCCGTCTCTTGAAAAGGAATATTCCCATCTTGAAAAACCATGCGATCCAATCTTTTCTCGGACTGTCCAAGCTTAAATTTATACTTTATTCTTCCGTTCTTATTCCTTTTCTCTTTCGTCTCATTTCTTCACGGTTTGTTAAGAGTCACCTTCAGACATGAGTTGGGGGAAATGACAAGCCATAGTACCCTTCTCAAGTCTCTGCTCCGGTATTCACCTTCACGCTCATGGAAAAAACCATGGCTCAAAAACCATGAGCAGAGCAGTCAGCAGCCAAGTCGGAAAAGGTGCCAAGACGATTGATGTGAATAATCTTGGACTTATGTCTTGGGGAACGACGAATACAGTAAACCACGTCGTTGATCTTCTTGACGACTTCCCAAGGACAAACCCAATTCGATTGTAGTTTGGGTGCTTTCCCTTTGGTTCTTTGAGGGTTGAAGAACCAAATTTTCTGTCCAGGGGTGTATTCGACGTTGCGAGCCCGTTGGTCGTACCAAGATTTTGTTCTTGCAGATTGTAAGAATATTTTGTCTCGAGCCAGGTGATGTAGTGAGTGGAGTTTCTTCTGTAGCTGATGTACATAATTTCTGTCTTCTTCAACCAGGATTCCTGTTGGTGGACACCCTCGAATGAAGTCCAAAGGAAGTCGGAGGTCGAAGCCAGTGTACATTTCTGCTGGTATAGTATGTTTTGAGGATCTGTAAGCTAACAAAAAGAGAGATACCCAACGGTCCCAATCTTTTTGAGAGTCGTGTACATGTTTTGTGAGGTATTGTAAAAGTGTTTGATGTTGACGTTCTACCTGACCATTTGCTTGAGGATGTAGAGGTGAAGTTCTAGTTTTCTTAACTCCTAGTAAAACTGCTAATTCTTTCACTAAGCGAGAATCAAAATTTGTACCCTGATCTGTGTTAATTTCTAACGGGACTCCATAACGACAAATAATTTCATTAACGAAAATTTCCGCAATTGTTTTAGTCCTCATATTCGAGAGAGGAAAAGCCTCTACCCACTTAGTAAAACTATCCGTCACTACTAAAAGGTATTTATTCCCTAAAGAAGAAAGGGGAAAGGGACCTAGGATATCCATTTGAAGCCTCTCGAATGGAATACCTGTATTGTAAACCTTCATTTGACTAATTCCCCTATCAGAAGGACCTTTTTTTGCAACACAAATTTTACAAAACCTACACCAATTTTCTACATCTGATTTACAAGACGCCCAATAAAATCTTTTTCGAATTTTTTCTAAAGTTTTATTAACTCCAAAATGACCACCGGAAGGTGAGTCATGAGCTTCCTCTAAAATTTCTTTGATTTTACTTTTAGGAACAACTAATTGGCGAATCTTGTAATTGAGATTAGTAGAAATCCATTCTCTAAAAAGAATTCCATCAACTAACACTAATGAGTCCCACTGTGAACAATAGACTTTAACGAAAGTGTTTAAAGGTGAAATATCCTGCCAGTCTGGATTTGTGTTTAATTCTTTCATGCGAAGAATGAAAGAAATATACTCATCAGCTTGTTGAAATGTCTTCCAGTCTGAGGGTAAATTTTCTTCAAAAATAATTCGGGCAACTGTCTTTTCGTTTTCAGAAAATTTATCCTCTACTTTTGAACAATATTTACACGAAGAATCTTCACAAGGACGACGTGAAAGAGAATCAGCATTCTTATGTAAACTACCTTTACGATGAACAATCCTATAATCATATTGATCTAATTTACCTAACCATCGAGCTAATTGACCGTCTAATTCTTTAAAAGATAATAGCTAAGTTAAAAAAGAATGATCTGTGCGAATAAGAAATGGTTTACCAATAAGATAGCGATGAAAATTTCTTAACGACTCTATTATAGCAAGAAGTTCTCGACGAGTCACACAATAATTTCTTTCTGACTTAGAGAGGACTCTACTATAGTAGCCTATCGCTCGTTCTTTACCATCCTGCATCTGTGAAAGGACTGAACCAATTCCATGGTTAGAAGCGTCAGTGTCTAAAAAGAAATCAGACTCAAGAGATGGAAATGCTAAAATGGGAGGAGAAATGAGTTTTTCTTTTAATTTAAAAAAAGCATTTTGACATTCTTCTGACCAAATGAATTTAGCTGAATTCTCAGTGAGTTTATAAAGAGGTTTAGTTATATCTGCAAAACCTTTAATTAAAGTTCTATAATAACCACAAAAGCCCACAAAACTAAGAACATCTTTTTTCTTTTGAGGAATAGGCCAATTTTTAAAACAGTCGATCTTCTTAGGATCAGCAGTTTTCCCCTTCTCAGAAACAATATAGCCTAGATATTCAACCTGTCTCCTAAAGAAAACACATTTCTTCTTGTTAAGACGTAAACCTGCTTGTTGAAAACGAATGAAAACCTTTCTTAAATTAGAAATCATGCCATCAAAAGATTTACCTAAAATCATAACATCATCTAAATAGACTAGACAGAAATCTGAAAGGTAATCTCTAAGTAATTTTTCCATTAAACGTTGGAAAGTGGCAGGAGCATTGCACAAACCAAAAGGCATTACCTTAAACTGCCATAGACCTTTTCCAATAGAAAACGTTGTATATTTCCTATCCTCTTTCCGAATTTTGACTTGCCAATAACCACTTTTTAAATCTAAAGTACTAAACCATGAAAATCCTGTTAATTTGTTCAAAGTGTCATCAATTCTAGGTAAATGGTAAGAATCTGTAATGGTGATTGCATTTAACTTTTGGAAATTGATGCAGAAACGAGTAGAACCATCCTTCTTCTTTTTTGGAACAACAGGAAAACAATAAGAACTATCCGACTCTTCAATAACACCCTGAGAAAGCATTTCAGAAATACAATTGTCAAGTTCTTGTTCCTGATGAATAGGTGGTCTACGAATAGGTAATTTAATGGGATGATCATGAAGTAATTGAATTTTGTGTTCTACGATATTGCAATGTCCAGAAATATCATGATCTTCAAAAAGGTCTTTAAAATCCAGTAATAAACTCGAAAATTTGTCACGTTGATTATGGTCTAACTCATCAATATTCTTTTCGAAAACATTCTGAATAATTTCTGGTAAATTCTCAAATGAATTATCTATCCTAGCCACTTGAACTGGATTTACAACATTGGTGATTAAATTTGGAGTACGAATTAAATTAGTAATAGAATCTGTTAATCCAGTTAAATGAAGAAAATCACCTCCAAGAATACAATCGTCAACCATATCCATTACATAAATATCTAAAGTAGCTGAATAAATTCCTAATTCAATAACTGCAGAGATCAAAAATTGTACTGGAACTATTTCTCCTGTCGGATAACGAAGTAAATTCGAATTAATGGGAATTCTTGTCTCATTAGTATCAACAAATTTTGAATTTAAAATGGTAATATCTGAACCGGAATCTAATTTGAAATTACAAGATTTTTTATTAACTAAACCATCAAAGTAAAAATGTTTTAAATTCTGATCAAATTCTCAAAATTAGAAGAAGAAATATCAGATTCAGTTAAAATGGACTTTGCTTTTCCTTTCAAACTAGAAATAAGAGCAACCATTTTAGTTTCTGGAGACCAATTGCTAATTCTAGTCATAACCTGAAATTGAATTAAATATTCTAGAAGAGGTGTTGATCCATCGTAATCGTCTAACTTATGATTATAACCTAGATTGTTAGTGAAAGTGTTTGTGTTTGTGTTAGGATTGGATGAAGAACTTAGCTCTCGTAACTGCTGACGAAGAGATTCGTTATCCGTGTGTAGAGTTCTGTTGACGAGCAGTAATCGGGAGTTGTCGGCAGTTGATGGTGAAGAGCCAGGTCCGGGAAATAATTCGCGACGAGTAGATGAAGAAGACGTGAGTCGATCGATTTCGGCTAATGCTTTTCTGTGGAGAGAATTAAGCCTAGAAATTTCTGCGGTTGACTCAGTAAGAAGAGAAGAATACTTAGCTTCGATCTTCTTGACTTCTTCTTCACGGAGGTGACGTTCTTGAAGAAGCTCTGATTCACGAATGCAGAGTTCTTTTGATATGTGGGTAACCTCCAATGTGCATTCTTCAAGTGTAGATTCGGCAAGCCGGAGTTGTTGTCGAAGTTGGGTATTTTCATCAGCGAGTGAAGGTTGTTCCACCGTTGGTGATATGTGAGTAGGTGGCGAAAGCGTATCAGCTTGTGAAGTCTCAGAGAGTGTGATGAGGGGCGGGGAAGGAGGCGGTGTACGGGTTAAGGTCATCATGCCCGATCTTAACTTCATTCACTGGGTATACGTTCACTTGCGGACGAGCCCCCAAAATGTTATGATCGGGCCGGAGAATTAATAAATACACGCCTTATTAGAGAAAGGAACTACTTTCTATATTCTATATTCGTGTTACAAATAAATGTTTTATAACACGCGCAGTCCATCGAAGCGACTTTCTTTCTACGGCCAGTGTACTTATCTAAGCTGCAACTTTATCCACTCATGTCAGATTTAATTGGCGGTTTTTCCTTCGCATAGTACAGTTGCAATATACCTCCAATCAGAGCAAATATGCGGCCAGCTTGCTCGCAGAGTTCGGTAGATTTCTAGGCCCACCGATAGCGTACGGGTAGTACCATGACATACTCTTACAATCTCAAGTATATCATTCTGCAATAATTTCAAGTATTCGGCTAGCTTCTGCAGCTAGTCGTAGTGACAGTAACAGCTTGCCTTACTGTAGGCGACGAGGTTCGATGGACACCAGTACATGATCTCGTCAAAAGCGCTGCGTTGATCGAGTCCAGGATTTATAAAGTAAGATAGTGGTAGGACTCGAGGTACTCTGAGGTTACAAAGCGCAAAATCAAACAAATACACACATGATATACTGTAATGTATAATTGTTTATTCAATTATCTTCAGTTTACAAATTACTGCCTTAGTAGTAATTTTTTAACAATAGAAAAGTTATGAGCTTATTTTATTTTTAAGGAGTCAATTGACTCAAACCGTATCGTCGCGGAGGTACAAAATTTAACGCATACACGTGTCAAAGTAAATTCGCGAGCTATGGACCTAAGGGTCCTAGATACGGGGATCGAGGCGTGTTGCCTTACGGATTAAAGAGGATGGATGAATGCATCAGGGATATTAGGCGTCCACCTGAGTGCAGCCGCTTTTCACGGTACCACCCTGCATTGGAATATTAAAAAAGGATGGGATCGCTGCTCCCAAAGACGTACCCACCAGCATAAGCCGGAGTCATCGTCTAGACTAAAAGGGAAGGATAGGTGACTCCAACCAAAGGTATTTACCAGAGAGGTGAGGAAAGTTGAAGTGCTTGTTCACGACTCTGGCGGGCCTATTTATACCCGAAATTGCGATGTCCGAGCGCAGGGGATAGACTCCTTCCACCGAAAGAACTCAGAGACGCTGTTACATTTGCTATGGGCTAAAAAAAAGCTAAGCAGCGCGTGTGGATTTGTGGCTGAGAGCCCCGTGCATCCTTGCATCTGCCCTCTCCTCCACCTTAGGACCTGCGAGGTGAGCTGTGAAACGAGCCGGTGGACCTCAAAATAAAAATCTAGGCAAGGAAGAAAAAGGGGAAGCAGTCACATTATGTAGGTTAACTCGTAAGTTTATTCGTCAAAACAAAATTTGGTCAAAACAAAAGATAAAAAAAAACTTGAACAACAAAAGCAAAGATAAGGGAAAACCCCTCCGTCAACTCGAGAGTGTTGATCCCTCCGAACTAAGTCGGTCAGACGCCTCTAACTCCAAGGTATCAGAGGGGCTTTCGGATGCGACGCTGTTTCTCTTCTTAATTTTCAGGCTGTACCTTCGTACAAAAGCCTCCCTTACTTCCTTTCTTTCCTCGGGAGTGGTGGGTATTGGAGGAAGAGGCGGACTCTTCTTCCTGATCACTACGAGAGTGGATGACTCGTCCGGATTAACCAACTCACATTCGTATTCAGCGGGATCGGGCCCGGAATGGAAAAGGGAATGGAGGCGGCTTGGTCTATCCAACTTGGGTGAATCGTACGAAGTGGACGGTCTACCATGGTAGAGGCGATACAGTGCACCGACCAATTCACGCCGATTGTCTTGTTTTTCTTCCTCTAATTCACGTATTTTCTTTCGGAAATATTGGATTTGGCGGTCGGTCCTCTTTTTTGTGCGCTGAATCAACTTCCTCCGGGGTGCCATAATATGGACGTAAAGCTGTCGAGTGAAACGTACCACGGATCTTGTTAGTTTTAAGATCTTTAATGGTGTAAGTACAGCCATTGTGGACGTGACAGATACTATACGGGCCCTCATACAGAAACATAAATTTCACCGTCACCTTAGTAGCCGCGTCAGAGAAATTGCATGTCAATACCAATACTAAGTCGCCCACTAAGTAATTATGTAGTTTTTTATTATTGTTGAATTTGTTAGCCCTCCGTTCACCTTTATGTTTTATGTTTTCCCTTACAACACTTAATTTCTCGGAAAGAGATAGGTCAACGTTACTTGGATATTCTAACCAACCGTCCCAGAAACGAGTTGGCGTTTTACCCAAGTGAAGTTCCATTGGAGTAAACTCTGTTGTGTCATGATAGGATTCATTAAGACGTGCTTGGATGAACGGGATCCATGCAGGCCAGGAGGTATGGTTACCAGTGATTAGGGTGCGGAAGAAACGTCCGATTTCTTTGTTAACCCTCTCAACAACGTTGGATTGAGGGTGCCGAATAGATGAGAATACGAGATGAATTCCTTCATTTTTAAGTTTTTCCGCCCAGACTTTGGATGTGAACTGGGTGCCGTGATCCGATTGGATACGTTTTGGTCGTCCAAACTCTGGGATGTAATGAGAAAAGATTTTATCAATGCTTGTACGTGTATCTGCCTTTTTTATTGGGTATATTACTACAAATTTTGTGAAGACGTCGAGGCACACGAGTATGTATCGGGCTCCCTTTATGCCTATAGGATATGGGCCGCAAAAATCTATTGAGAGGAGATCATTTGGTCCGTCTGGTATGATTGGTGAAGAAAGTGCTGCTGTGCCTCCAGTAAAATGTTTCAATCTTTGACAAATTTCACACGTTTTGAGTAAACGTTGTGTTTGTCTACGAAGATCAGGGTAATAGAATACTTCTGAAATCATTCGAACGCATTTCTTGGGACCAATGTGACCATAGAGTTCATGCGTCTCATGTACCAGTTTATGAAGGAGGATCTTTGGAATTATGATACGTGTTGCCTTGGGTGCTCCTTTGACTAGGAGATTCCCATGTCTTGAAAAATCGCGAAATTGTTCATCCGAAGATAGGACTTGAAGAATCCGGTTGCACATCGGATCAGCCTGTTGCAGCCGTTCAAACCGTGTGAAATTTGCCCTTAATTGTTCATCAGGTTGTCGTGAAAGTACAATTCCGATCAACGCTCTATCATCTTCTGTGGGAATTTTTCGATTGCATAGCCGGCTGAGGGCATCAGCCACTATATTAGAAGTACCTGGAATATAAGTAATTTTAGGACAATAATCCTGAATAGCTAGGGTCCAGCGAGTCAAACGCTCATTGAGAAATCGTGTGCTCAGAAGGAAAGACAGAGCCTTATGGTCTGTTTCAATTTCAACTACTGACCATAACAGGTATGTGCGAAATTTATTTAGCGCCCACACGATGGCTAGGAGCTCTAACTCTGTAGTAAAATAGTTTACTTCCGAGCCTTTTAACGACCTACTTGCACAGTGGATTAGATTCAGAGATTCTGTGACAGGGTCACGCTGATATAAGATGGCACCCAAGCCTCGCAAACTCGAATCAATCCGTACGACGTAGGGTAGTTTAATATTGGGGTGATGGAGGAGCACATTTTCCTGAAATAACGCTTTAACATCGTTAAAAGTTTTTTCATCACCCTGTGTCCAATTCCATTTTTGTCCGTTCTGCAAAAGACGCAGTATTGGACTGATTGTTTGTGACAATCGTGAAGTGAAACGAGAGGAGAAATTTAAAAGACCAAGGAAACTTTTTAATTGTTTCTTATTCAATGGTCGAGGAAAATCTCGTATTCCTTGGATCTTGGCTGGATCTGGCCTAAGACCATTAGACGTAAGGATTAGGGTGACACAAAAATGCACGTGAGTGCCAAATGCCATTTGTCATAACCTTAACCGATAGTCCAGAAGCCGACGAGACCGACCGAGTTTTTATTTTTTTGATTCAACCATTTTTCGAGTAGCCACATTCATTTTAAAGTTTGTAATCTAAAATAGCGTAGGGTAAGCAGGTGTTCATACGTTTTTGATTATAACTTACAAACTATTAATGCTATTTCACATTTGCCTTCAGTAATCTTCTTACAGCATAAATACCAATCGATTGGAAAAAGTTTGGTCCAAAAATAATAATAATTAAGAAAGTGAACAGGTGCCGATTTGCTCTAAAATGCTTGATGTTTGGAGGCTTTTTAAGGTCCGTTCCGTTGCTGCTAGAGCCTTCAAATTTAAACACAGTAACCTCACATTCATGTAAAAGTGATTTCCGAAAAAATTTTTCAGAAAAAGTATTTAGAATGGCGAGTACAATCAAATGAAAGTAACGGCTTCAGTTTAAAAATATAGGTGAAAGTAGTAAATTTTTTTTGAGGATAAGCTGACATGATACTTCTAGTGACCCTTGCTGCCTGAAGCGCAGAGACGCGACACATGTTCGACGGCCGTGGATCTTGGCTGTATGTATACTCCAGGTATACTCGTACAGTACTGCTTACTCAGTGGAACACAACTAGCGGCGCTGCGGCTCTCCCTCTTCCTCTGCTTGATTTCTCTCTTTCCGAAAAGACTAAGTTGAGCACCCGTACTACGCAGTGATGAAATTTGGAAGGAAAGGAAAGAGGGAAAGTTGTAGCAAAAAAAGGTAGCTGCGGAGGTAAATTCGAACCCTCGGTCGAGCCAGATGTCGGAGGTACCTAGAGAGACCCGCATACCCTACCATAAATCGTACTAATACTGTGTATTGTTCTGTTTATCTCCTCATTAATTTTTTCAGTTACTTTGCACCTCGCTTTGCACAGAAATTTAGTAAACTTTAAAATGAATGTGGCAACTCGAAAAATGGTTCAATCAAAAAAATAAAAACTCGGTCGGCCTCGTCGGCTTCTGGACTATCGGTTACGCTTATGGCAAATGGAATTTGGCACTCACGTGCATTTTTGTGTCACCCTAGTAAGGATGTATCCTAAGAACTTAAGTTCTGGGCGACAGAATTTGACTTTATTAAAATTAATCATTACGCCTTCTCGTAAATAATTCTGAAAAAGGCGTCGTAGATGTATCAAATGTGTGCTAAAATCGGGTGATAAGCACAGCCAATCATCTGTAAAATCAACCACAAAGTCATCAAGACCTGTGGGTACAGATTCAGATGCACGGGTAAGTGCTGCGCAGCTTACTTTTGTACCAAATGGCACGACACAGAAATGATAGGTTTTTCCTTCAGATAGAAAACCAGTGTATTTTCGAGACTCTTTTGCTAGAGGGATCTGCCAATAGGATGCAGTGAGATCTATACTAGACATAATTGAGAAATTATTACATCTTTTGAAGACCTGGTCCAATTCATCGGGGCCATCGTGATCAGCTGCCAGGCAATCATTCAACTGAACAGCTCCTAGACATATTCGGATGGATCCATCTTTTTTGAATACTGGGACAATGGGATTAATGTATGTTGAATCGGAGCGCTCGATGATGCCACGTTTAAGCATGAGTGCTATCTCGGTTCGAAGTGCGTCCCGTGTTTTCAGTTCGATAGGCCGTGATTTTTTGAAAAAAGGGGTGTCATCTAGGACTTTGAACTGGTACGTGTATGACTTGAAACGTCCCGGTTCTTTCCGAAAAATGTGTCTGAAGTCTTTAACACGAGAATTCATGTTTTTGATACTCATTCAATTCTTCTACTTTATCCAATTTATTATCGATTTCAGAATCGGTTGAAATAATATCGGCATTAGAGCTGCGCATGCGGCTCTGAGAATGGTCAAATTGATCAGTAGGGGTGATACTGTTGCAGTAAATCGTAAGAGCAGCCCTGTCGTTGAATTGTGGAGTCACGGAAACAAAGGGTAATTCTTCCTTAGTTACCGTCAATGGATCTCGGATCATCAGCGTGTATTTATTAAAATCAATGAGACATCCGAACGTCTTGAAAATCAACTACCAAAATACAACAACGGAATAAATTTGGTATAATTAAAAAATTAACATCCGCGGTTATGTGTCCGATTTGTGTAGTTGCTCTAAATTGTTTCTTTAATGTTTTTTCTTTAAGATTTTTCACCAGTGAAGCTTATGGTTTGTACACCGACAACGGGAAGTATAGGACAGTCTTTCCATTCATGCGCGAACTGTTCAAAAAGTTGTGCTGAAACGCATGTTATACGACTTCCGGTGTCGATGAGTGCTCGCACTGGCATATTTGCTATGGAGATTTCTATCTCTGGGCACGCGATGAACCGACTATCAATATCTTCATCAGAAGAATGATCTGAAATGAGCTCGTCGCGAGTGGGTGCCTGAATAAGTTCAGTGCGATGTGCATGGGTATCAGTTGTGCCGACACGTGTAAGTAATTCCGTGGCAGAAGGCACAACTCCACCTAGTTTTCCTGCTCTGATTCATCATTGGATAATGAGTCAACAGTGATAGGAGTCTCAGCGATGGTGTGTATGTTTTTCTGGTATTGATCCCGGGGCTTATAAGGCCGGTTTCGATCGTGTGAGTGTGCAACGTTCGTGGCTTCTTTGGAAGTAGAGGGTTGAACACGGTTTGTCGAAGATGCTGAATTGTTCTCATAACGAGGCATGCCATGACTACGGTGCGGATATGCAAAATCTTGGCGATTGATCCGTTTTAGCGAGAACTGTTGTAGGTCGGAATTGAGAGGACCAACCTGATCTTTAGAGTCAAGAAAAGAAATCAGCTCATCAATGGTGCGCATTCCACGTGAGTGTACTGTAAAGCGCACATGCTCGTCAAAATGTCTGGAAAAAGAGTCTACCGCAAGAGCTTCAGCAGGGGGATCATCTAGATTTAAAGAATTGTTATACATTTGGATCACATACTCACTACGCGAAAGCAAAGTGTGGGTAGTGTAATGTCCAAACTCGAGCTCCCTGCGAATTTTACGCTGAACCTCTGCGTTCCAAAATCGATGCAAAAAACGATTACGGAAGAGCGCAAGTGTATTGGTATCAGGGCGCACTAACTCCCACCAATCGCTAGCCGGGGTGCGGAAAGCCTGATCTGCTAAAAATTTGAACGTGTAATCAGAAGCGCCAGAAGCTTCAATGTAACTGGTGAACTTAGTGAGAAATTTCATCCGATTCTCCCAAGATGCGGAGCTAAAGATTGGTAATTCCAGTTTGAGATGACTGTTTCGACCTTCACTACCATTACTACGAGTTGTACGTTGCTCAACGAATTGTAAAAGTTCGCCTTTATTTTTTTCTAATAATTGTGTTAGTTCATGCTGGTTGGCGACTACAGAGTTATTTTTTTCTTGTTGTGTATTAATATGTGAGGCTAATTGACGCCGGTCTTCCCAACCAGTGCGGTGTGCGGACTCAAGATCAGCAACTGCCTGAGTTAAATAATTTATGCTTTTATCGTGCTACTGTACCCGGGTACCACGTTCGTTGAGATTATTCGTCAGTTCAGTATCCCACTTAATTAGCTTTTGGCATAATTCGTCTATTTGCAGGATACGTTGACTCATAATTTCAGTGCGACGTTCGAAAGCTAAGTCTCGTTCTGTAAGTTGCGCGATAAAATTATACGGTCGATTGTATCGAGGGATAGCCTCTGAAGGATGACTACGCGGCGTGTTTGCGGGTAATGGGGTTGTTAGTATTGTTTTTGTGCGAACTGGGGGGTGTTTGTAAGTTATGGTTAGTTAGATTCCCCTCTCTCTGTGGTGAAACTATAGCTGCGGCCGCGTCGGTCGGTATCACGGCATTGGCGCCGGCATCGTTCGCTCGATCAGCATCAGCTATTTCTCACAGGAGGGGCAACGAAAAGTGTATTACTTCATTAAAATTGACGCGCGGGGGATTTTCAAATACCCCACTGTACTGATTTGCACTCTCATTAAACCCAAATCGGTAAGTCGCCTCGTCATTCGAAAAGCTATTGGGTCCTACAGTACCGGGTGGTGTGCCCTGTGGATTAGTTGGTTTGTTATTACCTAGATTGTTATTTCGTTGTGTCTGTGAACGTGTTTGTCGATCAGTCGTATTACCTCGTGAACAACGGGAATAACGATATGTACCTCTCCCCGGCATTCTGTGTCTCGTGCTTCAAAAATTACAACACACGGGTTAAGTATAAATCTAAGTATACTAGTGATTTGCCACAGAACAAAAACAAAAACAACAAGGAGATTTTATAAATAGGTACCGATTTGCTTGTCAGCCTCTGCAAGAGTGTAATCCTATCGGACTGTCCTCGCCTTCTATTTCTCTATTGAAATGCTGTGGGGCTCGAGTGTTAGGTGCTTATTCACTAGATATAAAAAAAAAGTTTTAAGTTACTAAATATACTATAAGTACTACTAAAATATACGTGTCACTGAGCACTTGGTTAGTAGTAGACTGACTGTAAGTAGTGGTTTGTGAAACGATCAATGGTTTACGCGAAATGACCAATGAATGAAAACAAAAACATCAGGTGCATATCATGTGTGCATCTAAGTAAGCGACGTTTGTAAACATCAGAGTATTTAAATGAGCCGGAGGAGATCTGTTGGTGTGCTCGTTGGTTACTGCATAGCCTTCTCTCTGGGGTGCCGTCCGTCAACGCCGCAGACTCCTCGTTGCGGGGATGGGTGGCGTAAATTTTAATAATGTCTTTAGATTTTTAATGACTCATGCATTAATTAAATGAACTAACTAGCATGCAATTAGTTAGATTGTAAAGCAGTATAAAAGTAAGTTCGTGCATATAAGCCAAATTAAAAAAGCAACAAAAAAAAAAAAACCAGAGTCAAGTCTCCCGATCCTGTAACAACTTAAGTAAGATAGTGGTAGGACTCGAGGTACTCTGAGGTTACAAAGCGCAAAATCAAACAAATATACCCATGATATACTGTAATGTATAATTGTTTATTCAATGATCTTTAGTTTACAAATTACTGCCTTAGTAGTAATTTTTTAACAATAGAAAAGTTATGAGCTTATTTTATTTTTAAGGAGTCAATTGACTCAAACCGTATCGTCGCGGAGGTACAAAATTTAACGCATACGCGTGTCAAACTAAATTCGCGAGCTATGGACCTAAGGGTTCTAGATACGGGGACCGAGGCGTGTTGTTTTACGGATTAAAAAGGATGGATGAATGCATCGGGGACATTAGGCATCCACCTGAGTGCAGCCGCTTTTCACGGTACCACCCTGCATTGGAATATTAAAAAAGGATGGGAGGCTGCTCCCAAAGACGTACCCACCAGCATAAGCCGGAGTCATCGTCTAAACTAAAAGGGAAGGATAGGTGACTCCAACCAAAGGTATTTACCAGAGAGGTGAGGAAAGTTGAAGTGCTTGTTCACGGCTCCGGCGGGCCTATTTATACCCGAAATTGCGATGTCCGGGCGCGGGGGATAGACTCCTTCCACCGAAAGAACTCAGAGACGCTGTTACATTTGCTATGGGCTAAACTTGCGTCGCAGAAAAGAAAGGGGGTGATCTGCGCGCTGGAAGAAAATTGTACTAAACGTATGTTAATTCCGCGCTGGAAAGAGAAAAATCGTAAGAAGGGACGACACGCCTTTATTACACGGACAGAAAAACTCCCGAACGCGAACATACAAAGACGCCCCACCACGCGTACGATCAAAATTTGATTCGGTCCCCACGAATCGTCTAACGCGTGATTAGTCGCGAGTATAGCCAGGAGTGTAGCGAGAGAGCGGGCCAAGCGTAAGGCCGTACCATGCAGCAGCGCGTGTGGATTTGTGGCTGAGAGCCCCGTGCATCCTTGCAATATATATATATATATATATATATATATATTGTAACGGGGTGAGCCGTACACGTTAACAATCGCACAAAAATTGAGCGACGCGGGGCTCGAACCCGCGTCCTCGAGATCTCCAGGCACGCGCTCTAACCACGGAGCCAGCGTCGCACTGCGAAACGCTAATGCGCCGACTAGCTTAGACGTGCTCAGACGCCGTCACACCCCCCACCTTAAACGCGACCAACTTCTCCAGAATTGGGAGCGCAACAACATTGGATAGTTGAAGTCGGCGGTGAGCAGGTAAAGAAGGATCACGCTAGTTCAATCTCATTATCTACTGAGAATACTCCGTAATTCAAGCCATCTTTAGCCAATGGACAGTATTAGACATCAGAGAAAGAGAGAACATTCTCGGAAAGATGAGGTAGGAATCTTTCCGCAGTGCGGATTTTTATTCGTGTGGATTTATTAGTTGGGCGCCATGTAACGGGGTGAGCCGTACACGTTAACAATCGCACAAAAATTGAGCGACGCGGGGATCGAACCCGCGTCCTCGAGATCTCCAGGCACGCGCTCTAACCACGGAGCCAGCGTCGCACTGCGAAACGCTAATACGCTGATTAGCTTAGACGTGCTCAGACACCGTCACAATATATATATATATTAGGGTGCCACAGTTCATAGGCGCTAAAAAAAATTGATACGGAACCGGTCTCACTGACTTCTCTAGAGCTCAAGAAGGCCAGCGCACTTTGAATTTTTTTGATTGAGCGATTTGTTGCCCTCGCTCATCCACTGCAAAGTTTCCGTAAATTGTATGACCTAGTGCAGTGAAGTAACTGAAAAACTTAATGGAAAGTCAAGCAGAACAATAAGCACGATTGCCCAGACTGATTATCCCAGTCTGGGCAAATTTATGACAGGGTCAACTTTTTCTATTTCGTCAGCATCTGTCTCGACCCCTCCGAGTTTTTGGGTTTTCTGCAAGTATAGGATTTCCCTCGGCTCACCAACACATTTGTAGGCCTGAACTGGGGGCGCGCTTTCCCCTCTCTCTCTCTCTCTCTCTCTCTCTCTCACTCTCTCTCTCCCTCTCTCCCACTCTCTCTCTCTCTCGCTCTCTTATTCATTTTACTTTCTACGAGCATTTACAACTACAATATTTGTATGCACCAAATGCATGCGCGGTTCATATTTCTGCTAAGTTTCGGCGCAGGGAAGCGACCGAGAAGAGATCCGACCGTGGAGTAGACTTAACGCGTGATTTATTCTCTAATCTTTGGCCTCTCTTAGTCTAGAGATTACTAGACCTCTACTCGACCATAGCTTTCTCGCTATATTATTTGTACGCGAAGGCGCGTACATCACTTTCGACTCAGGTAAACTGCGCGAAAAGCGTTGACTGATGCAGAATTCTAAACGTCAGTTTGCTTTTGGCAGTTGCATGCGACACTTCGTTCCTGTCAGAGTATACTTGTGAAATCCGCAATGCCAGATTCACGGGCACAAACCGAAATCGCCTTAGTCGGGCACACACAAAAAGAACTTCGCGGTTCAAAATTACCGTCAAACCGAGAAGTTTTACAGTGTTGCTACTATCAAATGAGAAATTGTAATCAGTCTCATCGGTATTCTGCAGCTGCAGCGATTAAAAAAGTGCTCGTTTTTTGGGAAGAAGCAGGCATCCCTACGAATCAAAACTGTGTGTGCATCAATAGATTAGAAAAATTAGTTCGTGAGCATCAATTGGTGAAGAAAAATATGCTTCGCAAAGGCTGTATAGCACAGTCTGTAAGACAAATTGATTTTCTGAGTAAGATGGACCAATTGTTTGACATTGCCCATCTAACTCAAACAGAAAATATGAAAGACAGAGAAGCTGTTGCCTTTTTGAATGCACAACGAGACAATAGAAGCGAAAATCTCTAGCGTGTTATTGACACCGCATTGCTGCAGGAACCCTTAATAGAATGTAAAGAAATTCAAAAAAGTAAGTCAAAAATAAAAAATAGTATATTAATTTTTAATTCACAATATATATCCTGATGGCTGGTAAATATTGTTTTTGCATTCGACCAAAGTTTTAACTTAAAATATTAAATAGCAAAAGATTCACGAATTTTTAAAAAATTGCATTTTTCCGTTCTCTCGCCGCTGCTAAGATATGAGAAACAAAGTTTGTGTTTTTTGAAAAATCGTGACTCGTTTGTTTATCAACTTTTAAAGCTCAAACTCCGGTCGAATATTTAAACAAATAAATACTTTGAGTGTGCAAAAAGAGAGATTTGTAGGTCCAATAGTTTTTACGCTATTGCTATTTGAACGTTTACGTACCGTACGTGAGAAACGTTTAAAATATCCAATACGCGAATGAAATAGCGATTGCACTTAAATAAACCAAACTGCAAAGCTCTTTTGCTGCACAAATCAAGTACATGTTAATAACAACATTTATCCAAAATTTTAACTTTAAATATTAAATAGCAAAAGACTCACGAATTTTTAAAAAATTGCATTTTTCCGTTCTCTCGCTGCTGCTAAGATCTGAGAAACAAAGTTTGTATTTTTTGAAAAATCGTGACTCGCTTGTTTATCAACTTTTAAAGCTCAAACTCTGGTCGAATATTTAAACAAGTAAATACTTTGAGTGTGCAAAAAGAGAGATTTGTAGGTCCAATAGTTTTTACGCTATTGCTATTTGAACGTTTATGTACAGTACGTGAGAAACGTCTAAAATATCCAATACGCGAATTCAAATAGCGATTGCACTTAAATAAACCAAACTGCAAAGCTCTTTTTCTGTACAAATCAAGTACGTGTTAATAACAACATTTATCCAAAATTTTAACTTTACATATTAAACAGCAAAAGACTCACGAATTTTTAAAAAATTGCATTTTTCCGTTCTCTCGCCGCTGCTAAGATCTAAGAAACAAAGTTTGTATTTTTTGAAAAATCGTGACTCGTTTGTTTATGAACTTTTAAAGCTCAAACTCCGGTCGAATATTTAATCAAATAAATACTTAGAGTGTGCAAAAAGAGAGATTTCTATGTCCAATAGTTTTTACGCTATTGCTATTTGAACGTTTATGTACAGTACGTCAAGACTTTTCGGAAACGATCTTGAAATTAGATGTGTCTCAACTACTCTTTGTTTATTATATATTTTACTTTTCAGAAACTGTGACGTCAAGTGCCGCTGATCATCAGAATAATTTCCATGTAATGGATTACTTGCTCCCAGAGGATGACCTGGCCAGTCTAAATGCCGCCTTGGATCAAAACTCAGATGACGAGAAGAACACTGAATTCTGCATTAATGAACCTTCTTCTGAATTTAAAAGGAGAAGAGTTATTACTGCAGATGTAACTAGTGCTCTTGATCGCGCTAGAGTAAGCGATCGAAGTGCTGCGAGAATTTTAGCAGCTTTTGCACACAGCGTTGTAATCGATATTGACGAATTGCATTTGAGTTACGAATCTATTCATCAATCTTGATTGCGGCAGCGAATAAAAGTTGCTAAAACTATAAAGGAGGCTTTTAGATCGAGTCACGCCTCGAGGCTATTCGTCCACTGGGATGGAAAGCAATTTGATGATCCGGACCACAAAAATAAGAAGATCGACCGACTCCCTGTGGTTATCACTGGAGAGGGTGAAAGCCAATTGATCAGCATTCCCAAGATTTCTCGAGGAACGGGAGAGGAGCAAGCAAAAGCCGTGGTGGAGTTGCTCATCGAATGGGAAATCGAAGACGACGTCTGCGGAATGGTTTTCGATACGACGGCTTCGAACCCAGGACCCTCGAGCGAAGCGTGCGTCCTGATAGAAAGTAAATTAGGGCGTAATCTCTTGCATTTTGCTTGTAGACATTATGTCTACGAGCTGATGCTGAGAGCTGCGTTCGAACAGTCGTTGAACTGTGCAACTGCAGGCCCTGAAGTGCAAATGTTTAAACGCTTCCAAAAAGCGTGGCCGGAGCTCGATCGGAAAACGTTTGCACCAGGTCTGCAAGACGATTTTATTTATGCACAGATCAAAGATGAGGTCGCAGATATCCTTTTGTACGCGGAGCGTCAGCTTAAGGTAACATCATTATTTATATTATTTAATAATGCATATTTTAGATAAGAAATTATTTTCTTAATTATTTTAATTATTTTTTAGGAATCATTTGTAAGGGATGATTACAAGGAATTCCTTGAGCTTATCGTCGTATTTTTTGGAGGACGGAACTCAGCCGATGTGACGTTCAAAACGCTTGGACCGTTTCACCATGCGCGGTGGATGTCCAAGGCTATTTATTCCTTCAAGAATTTTTTATTTAGGGAACAATTCCATTTAACAGGAAGTGAAAAGACCGGCTTGCGAGACGTTTGTTTATTTATGTGCTTAGCTTATCAAAAGGCTTGGTTTTCAGCGAATATTCCTCAGGCAGCTCCGAGACTTGACTTGGAATTTTTAAAAAATGTCCAGAAGTTCAGCAAAATAAACAGCGCTATTTCGCAAGCTGTGTTAAAAAAGATGAGTTCTCACTTGTGATACCTAGGTGAGGAATTAGTTGCATTGGCACTCTTTGATGACTTATTGTCAAAAGAGTCTAAAGTATTGTTATGCAATGCAATTAATTCCTCACCTAAGAAAGCAAGGAAGAGCTTAACTAAAGCTGATGCTGGCTCACTACTAGCAATAAATGATCTAAGTCTAGATCAATTTGCTAGTAGTGAAACGATACAGTTTTTTAATAAACTAAAGTTAAGTTCCGAATTTGTTAAGGTCGATCCCGATTTGTGGGAACAACGAGACGATTTCAAAGAAGCGAAGCAAATTGTGCTCTCTCTGCAAGTAGTGAATGATCATGCAGAAAGGGGAGTTCAACTTGCTTCGCAATACAACAAATTTTTATCTAAAAATGAGAGTGTGAAGCAAAATATTATGCAGCTTGTAAGTAAGAATAGAAGTATGTTTAAGGATTGCAACAGAGAAACGCTTAAAAAAACAATAAGTGATTTTTTATTCAAAAATAATGAATTATAAATAATTTATTCTAATTATAATTAATTATAACATAATTTTTTTAATTGTTCTATTTTTGTAAGTATAGTATGTTTAAATAATAGATAGTATGTATTGTATATTATACAATATTGCAGACATTATTTATACAATGTATAAATAATGTCTTCAATATTTTCATTAATAATATAAATAAATAATTTTTAATTATTAATTTGTCTTTTATAAATTTTTTTTTCTTGAATACTTTATAATTTTTTTCACAATTTTGGATTTTTCAAAAAGTTACAAAATCAAAATCTCGAAATATGTCCTTAGAAACCTGAAAAAATTGAGAGTATTCTTTGGTAACACCCACCCACCCACACACGCACACATATATACACGCGCACACGCACACTTATACTCACTCACACACGTACACTCACGCGAGCGCACGTACACGTACACACATACATACATACAGCGAAAGTCCTGAACGCTGTACAACATATAGCTACAAATCGCAGTATACTGAGAGTGGAGACTGGAGAGTGAAAAGCACACAGTATACAGAAAGGACTAGCCGTGTGGTGATGGCCCGCGTAACGGTCGATCGGAACCTATCGTAAACTGCATAGCTTCGAAGCATCTGTGAGCGTATTCCTACCAGATCTGCTTGCCAGACGGCCAGGAAGGATTTCTACTCTGCTACAACCAAACAACACGTGTCGTACTTCTTCAGGCGACATGGGGCAAGGAGCAATCATAGCAGCTTCGAAAAAAAGTTTATAGCTTTCACCCACATTTTCACGTAGAAGGCTTCACTTTAACTTGGCTTTTTATACTGTTATTAACATTTTTTTCCAAATTTTTTTTTTTTTATTCATTTTGGCATGCATGTAAGGGTGTTGTGTTAAAATTGCAGCTCTCTAGGAGCAGTGGAAGTGCCTTTAAAATGCTTCCGAAAATCGAGTATTTTCAACAGAAGTTGCACCTGTTAGCTTTCTTAATTATTATTATTTTTCGATCGGACTTTTTCTAATCGATAGTATTTTACCTCAGGACAAAAGTGCAAAAGTCAAATGTCAAAAAATTCAATACTTAAGAAGTTATTAAGGATAATTGTATGATATACGTAATTCCTCATTGGAAATCCAATGAAAATACTAAAATCGATGAGCGAGGGCAACAAATCGCTCAATCAAAAAAATTCAAAGTGCGCTGGCCTTCTTGAGCTCTATAGAAGTCAGTGAGACCGGTTCCGTATCAATTTTTTTTAACGCCTATGAACTGTGGCACCCTAATATATATATATCTGTGTAGAGTTCTTGGTAGACTGCTTTGCAGAGTTATCATATATGTTTCTCTTGACTCAGTTGACACTTTTATCGCTCTGTCTTATCTCTAATTAATTTTTGCTGCAAAACTACCTACGGGCGTTTTTGTTGCAGGTTGTTGCACGGTAAATTTGCAATTTTAGCGCCACTTTATTTACGCTGAAAGTTCCATTTCCTTTCTTTGATATTTTTCTATTTATTTGTATGCAGTTTCTGATCACAATATCTGTTACATCATCACTACTTTTTGTGAGGATGATGACAACATAGCTAATGCATGCGCATTTTGCATCAAGGGGAGAAGGACAAAATTTGCTCTAACACCCACAACTAAATCAATAACATCTGCCGCAACATCTACAACATCTACAACATCAACAGCTATCACTACGAGTAGCCGTACTATATGTCATCATGGGCTATAAGAGGCTATACGTTGTTTTTTGCTAAAAAATAAACAAATATATTGCAAAATAGTGTTAAATAATAACATATATACATTTTTTAGCATAGTGTCAGATATTAATTACTTTTTTTGTCATTTTTTTGTAAATACAATCACGAAAAATGGATTTACTAGATCACAATTAGATAAGTATTTTGTTTTAATTTACATAAAAAATATATAGTATATGGGTGATTCCATGTGATCATTAGATTTTGCAACTTAATGTACATAAGCGTAAATATTATCGATAGTTTAAAAATTAATCTTTAATTTATATAATGAGAAATAAGTGTATAAAATAAATATTTAAAATTTTGGTTACGTAAGGGTTGTGGAGAGTTTGAAAATTAATCTTTAATTTAAATGAAGAAACAACCTTGTACTTGCCAACTTTTCACCTTGAAAAGGATTTGGGAGGGGGGGGGTTCACAATACCCTAAAATCACGCATCATCTGTTCTTTGGATGGTATCTGGACGCATCATCTGTTCTTTGGAGGTATATAGTTCGCCGCATACCTCCTTTTCACGTGGGCATATGGTTCAATACATCATTGCACTCGGGGGGGGGGGGGGGAGGAGGGAACATATCTGAGACACCTGGCTAGACATTGGTCTTGCTGACGAATAGGTTGGCTTGCTGTCGCAGTTGAAGTCATACTAATTATTTAAAAATGGTCATGATTTCATCTCTGCTACAGTTGACATTCCTATGTTGCGAAAAAATTCATCCATAAACTTAACTTTCATTTACCGGGACTATAAATGCATCTCTGAAGATTCACTGATAGAAACTCTTAACGTACTTAACTTGGATTCCTTCACAGATTCCCGATTAGACAAAAAATATGACTACATTTGACAATCGACTAAACAAAATACTCTTGCTTTAAAAGGGAACTCCGGGGCCTCGTTGTTGATAGGGACAGGCTGTGCAGACGATTTCGTAAATCAAGACACCCTGAAGACCTTCGTGTCGATAGAATTTCGACAGTGTGTATCTTTAATCAGTCGTTGAGGGAAGCCTGTTTTCCAACAGTCTGGAGAGAATCTATTGTGCGTGCATTGCCCAAAGTCCCTAATCCCTCGGTTTGACAGATCACCGGCCATTCTCTCTACTTTGCTTCTTTTCCAAGGTGCCAGAATGGCTTGTGTACCAGAAAATCTCATTGTACATTGAAACCAGACTTTTTCTGGACCCTATTCAAACTGGTTTTCGCACTGGTCATTGTAAACAGTCTGCGCTCACTAAGCATAATGATGCCATCAGACTCGGAATGGATCGTAAGACAGCGACTTCCCTTCTTCTTTTTGACTTTATCAAAGCGTTTGACACAATGACACAAAAAGCTACAGTTCTTCTGCTTCTCTAAACATGTAATTCTCTGGCTTGCATTCTACCTGACTGGTAAGAAGCAAGCAGGCGCTGACGAGAAAGGAAAACCTTCTAACTTTCTCTTCCTTAAGGCAGGTGTACCGCAGGGTTCAGTTCTTGGGCCATTGCTGTTTTCTCTTTACGCCTGCGACATATCTTATCGCATAGATCCTGAAATTTCTCATACCAACAATGCGGATAACTTGAAAATATATGACCAATGTTGCCTGGAGTAGCTTGACGCTTCTCGATATCACCAAGACGACAGCTAATGCCGAAAGGATTATAGGTGCGCTTCAGATAATAGTTTGAGCTTTAATGTCAGTAAGACCTAGATCATTGTTTTGAGAACTTCCAACTATTTCAACAATCTTGATAATCATTTATGTAGGTGGTGTTCGGATGGGCTTTGTATCTGAAATCCGTAGCCTTGAAGTTCTGTTCGATGCCAGTTACACTGGTCGGCACATGTAGTCTATGTCTGCAAACATGCATAGAATCTTCTGTACAGGTTAAATTACTTTAGGAATCGCACAAACTTCACGCTGCGGAAGTATTTAATCTCAAAAATACTTTTTCTCATCATTGATTTTCATACCGTGACATAAACGGTGTTCCGAAAACCAGACTACAAACAGTATAGTAGCAAGGAAGATTCTGTAGCCAATAGAGGTCCACGGAGACACCGAATGTTTTTTTATGTATTTTGGCATGCTTACTTGGATATTAATAAGTTTTATTATTGCACTTACAAAATGAAATCTAATTAACTCAAGCACTAACTTCGTAACGATTTACTTTATAATTTTAGCATAGTAATTTAGTAATACTTACCTATAATAAAAACTCCGATACAAATAAGCAAGCTTTCGTGCACCCTGACGCATTGCACTCTCCATATGTATTTGCGTTACGCACAGCATCCCGCCGTCGTTAATTAATCGCTTCTCATCCGAGTCAGTGAAGATAACCGACTAATATCTTTCATGAATTTATTCATTTTTAAAAAAGAATAAGAATATGTAAATTTTACTAAACTATTCGGAAGCTGCAAATCAAATTCTATTATAAACAAATAGAAACTCACTTTTTTGCTATTTTTTTGTTTACCATATTATTTTATTTTTTACATAGTGTAATGTAAATATTATTACATATTTCAATAGAGAAATTCTTAAACTTTAATCTGCTAGACGTCCAAAAATTTGCTATACAAATATGCAATCAAAGTTAGAAGTCAAAGAGTAGGCGGGGAACGGAATTTTGTAACTAATAAGCAATAATTCTGGGAAAACTCGGCTTGTAATCAATATTTTTCAATCAGATGAAAACAAAAAGACTGCTAGATTAATATAACATAAGCTTATCCAATCAGAATACGTTTGTGAATAAGTTTGTGTAATATCTTCATTTTACAGCATAATAAAATTAAATTTTTCATAACTTTTTCATTTTAGAATTTCCAATAAAACACCTTCGAAATTTATGATCAGCATGCTAAAATATATCCAAAAATATTCGGTGTCTCCGTGGACCTCCATCGGCCATAGAAACCCCCCTTGCTCCACACTAAAACACTTATCAACTCATACATCTATGGTGTAAAATTATGGCGTAGTTTAAATTATGTTGTTATTATATTGCCTCAATATCGGGTGATTACTCAAAAAATAGGCAAATTTCGAATTTATATTTATATAACAATGTAACAATGTCGTACCTATATTGCAATATTTGTGGGAGTGAAATTATGAATTTATCATCCACACTTCAGAAACGGAAATCCGATTTCACAGCACCATTTCCTACATGTTAGTACAACGTTCAATAAAATTAGTACAAAATCGTTTAATTTTGCGAGTCTTACAACGCAACCTTGGTAATGTTCCTGCATTATTGAATGTTATATGAGCTCTCTCTTGTTTCTCGACAACTTTCTCATTTCCTTCAGTTCCGCAAAGATTTTCAACTCAGCTAAACAGTGGATAGAAATGATTGCAACGTGAACTGAAGCATCATTTTGCTTTCGTCAGCGACAGAGTGTAGATTCTAAGTTCAGTTTATTTTGAATAGATAATTTAAGGGGTTATGCCTGAGTTAAAATGATGAATATGTCGATCTTTTTTTATTTACATTTTTCATAGCTAATAGTCCATAAAATATGGTGGTGAAAGTCCTTTTTCATGAAAAAATTTTTCTACAGAAATACACTCAAAAAATTGAAAAAAATTTTTGTTTTAATTTTCGAAAAATCATCGATTTAATTTTGATTACACCTTAATTATTGAATAGAATTTTTGTAATACCTCTAGTACAAGATTTTTATAGGAAACTTCATTGAAACTACAATATAAATCTGTTTTGCAAAATAGTTCTTTCTCAAAAAGATGCCAAATAACCAATTATCGCAAAATAACAATTTTTTTTCTGAGTTTACTTTTCTAAAACAACATAAAACAACAATCTTATAAAATAAAGCAAATTTAAATTTGAGGACAGTAACAAAATTTAATCGATTTGAAATTGCCACCAAATAGTTTGTGCTGCACAGCAACGATAAAGAAGATTCAGTTCTGTTTTATCGATACAATAGTTCCCTAGGACACAGCTGTTTGAATTTTGATCCGGTCTTCAAGTCACTATGTGGTGTTGCATTTGTCTACTGCTACTTATAACCTGCTAATAGTGTGGATAGAAGTATGTACGTAATGTAAGTATTGTAAATTAGTAAATAGTAGTGGTATTTATAAAGATTAGTTCATTGTGTTTCTTTTTGTTCATAGGTAAATATGGATTGTTTGGCTTTCATATTGAATTTGAAAAGTCTCATTTGACATGTTTACAAGAACCTTTACAGAATATATTAATGGTAAGTAGCAAAAATAATTGTAAACATTATAATATTTTGATTATAAATATCCAGCTAATATCCAGCACCCGGATTACCTAATATACTTTAGCGTATATCTGTTTAAGTACAAAAATGTAATTAAAATATACTAGATAATACTCGAAAGTATTATTTAGTTTGTTTTTGTGATTTAGATATGTATACTTTAATTGCATTTTACTCGGCTTTAGGATTTTCATGAATCTAAGTCAGTTGCCGCAGGTTTTCTCAGGATCTATTAGACCAATCAAGCTGAAAATTCTTAGAAAACTGCAGGAAATCTTCCTTCACAGACTGAATAGAGCAGAATTGACTAAAGTAAGTTTAAAGTAATGTTACGTATGTGAAAATATATAATATTCTCTATAATTACTAATATTATCAACTTATATGTTATGAAATATTTAAAGTTAATATTTTTCAGTAAAGTCTTCCATTCAAGCTGTGAAGAAACATATTTAGAAGATTATCCATCAAGTGTGACCTTTATTCATTACCCGGATGTGTGATTTCCTGCGGCAAAGCAAAAAAGTGCTGAAATATGGTAAACTTTACATGGAATTGTTTATATAGTAAGTATAGATATATAATATTTTAAAAACATGTAAAATTATATTAAATATCTATACTTTAACTTGGAAAAAGATATTTTTTCTACGACTAATAAATAATCGCTAAGTATAACTTTCATAGAATAATTATGCATGAGTGTAACAAGCTTCTCAATGAAGTCATTGTTATACCCACGTATGAAAGGGGCATGAGGTGGTCTGCACACCCGTATCAAAATTGGTAGAATGCCAGGTGTCGTCAATTTGCAGATAAAGTACTTGAGTTAACCTAGTCTCATAGCCCAGATACCATCGGATAAAGAGACGATACGGGATTTTAGTTTATTATGAATGTAGATGGCTACACCTCCGCCATGACTGTTACTGTTTCGTCTCAACAGATTATATTCAGAGATGTTAGAGGTAACATACGTTCTTTCTTTAAGGGGACCCGAAACCCATGAATGACCCGTCACTAGCCATACGATAGAAAAGTATTTCAAGAGATAGTTGCCCTCCATCTCGGCATCATCTATTAATATGTAAAGTTTGAAATCGAATTGAAAAGAACGGTTGGAACGAAAATCAGTAGACGTAACCTGACTAACTAGCGTGTGCTGACGGGCCACTTTAATATTTCGATTTCAAACTTTGCATATTGATAGATGATGCCGAGATGCAGGGCAACTATCTTTTGAATTTGCGTAATTCATTATATTTGTTTAATTTAAGTACTTTTCAATCGTATGGTTAATGACGCGCCATTATTGGGTTTCGGGCCCCCTTAAGCAATATCTCAGTGATAGCTATTACGTTGAAGAAAGTTAGAGTAGAAAAAAGAACCTGAGCGCCTCAATGCAACACATAATAGAGTTAGCATTGAAGTGACAGACTCTTAGACTCCTACTAAGATCGGCAGAGTAGATGTAGATGAATTTGAAGTATGAATCGATAAGTTTTTTTTCATTACAACCTTATCAAGTCCTCTTTGTGAGTCTTTTTTGGCTCTTTTCACTGCCAGATACCATACAATGGTATCGGCCAGTGAGGTACCCTATAGTCGGGATGCATGTGCACCACAACGGAATGTAGTCCGCAAGCATCTCGACTGGACCTACATTTTAGCAACATAATGCATCCATAGATTGTGTACAGTGGAATCCGAACCACTGGAGCTTCGACGTTATAAGACAATTAAGTCTATACATACAGGTGCATGTAAACATAGAGGTGTCCCAATGACAGAAAAGCCGAGAGTCGGGATCGACCCCAGAGCTTCTGAATCAAGAGTTCGACAATCTGCTTACTGAGCCGTCTCCGCTCTTAATCGGTAAGTGATACGATGGTATGAGATCTCTTGAATTAAGCAAAAGTGGACCCTCATCTTCCTTCTTTCTTCTGATGTATATTTGGCCTTGGTGAACAAAGACTACGAAACCCCTCTCCTTTTCTGCCATGTAAGCCTGAATTTTTAACTGATGCTAACTCCTCAAAATATTTGACCGGAATGCTGGTTGCCTTTAGGATCTTGAACGTATCAATCTTGGCCTCAAGATCTTATGGACCAGCTGGTTGGATGTAAGGGTGACAGCAATGGGTGATGGTTTACTTAAAGTTCTTACTGGATCCCTTAAAGTTCCTACTCTAGCTGAGTTAGTTGAAAAAGATGTTGCAGATGTAGTCATTGAGGGCGCGGATGATAAAGCGAATGACGACGTTGTAGTTATAATCCTTGCTACCTTGATGTTAGAGACCTGCACCTCAGGGAAAAGATGACTGAATACCCCAAGGATAAAGCCAAGCAAATTAGTGTTTGGACCAGTTCTTATGTCAGATAAGATAAATTCATGAGTTTTCATTCACGAGTCATCACGCTGCGTGCTCCTAGTCATAAGGCGTACTATCTGGCTTTTCAGCATGCGTATCTCAGCCTGACTGTTCCTAAGTTTTACACTGGGAGTCAATGTCTGAGTTACAGGAACTACGTCCTTTGGTGGAGACAAAGGATGATCTTTATTACGCATTTTTAGCTCATGTAGTTCGCTACTCAGTGTGGCAACGTCCACCTAGATTATGTTTCTGGGGTTTTTTCTGCCTTCCTCTGTAGCCATTTGTTTCTGCGTAAATCTAAGTGAGCACTTGTAATGTCTCATCCATGCTGTCAAGCCTGGAAGAGAATCTAGTATCCATCCCACGAATACTCAACGCCAGATCCTTCAGCGACCAAGTAAATGTGTCCAGACCAGGTGCTGATAGTGTTTCTAGTTGTAGTTGATCAGACTGAGATAATGGTGTAGGTGGACGAGTACCAGCAAGTGAAGATGGGGCAAAGATCGATATTACAGAGATCGTTGCAGATAGAAGAAGCGAGGACATAGTAATGTTCATGCAGGTTTGTTAGGAAGAACCTCTCATCGTTGAAGTCATCAAACAACTTATGGTAGTCGCTGTTGTAGTAGTAAAACTTGTAATTACCATGGGAGCTAAGGCTAATTTTACTCTGCGCTCCTTGATGCAAAGAACACATGTATCTACTATTGTCTCCTCCTCCACACAGAACGTGGTAATATTGCAACAGATGGAATGATAATATCCACTGCATAAGTCACACCGTTTCAGCTTCTTACTTTATGTAGTTTTAGGAGACTTGTCACAAGTGGCTAAATAATTAGACATTTTACCAGCAGATACCATAATACATGCATTAAAACCGTCCCATACGTAGAGAAGAACTAAGAATACTGGAGCAGACCATGTGAGAATTGAAATTGGCGGCAAAAGATTGTAATTGACCGACTGAGTAACTCTCGTGCCGCAATACATCCAATCAGTGTCTCCAGATGGTATATATATCCAATTAAAAAAAGAAGTAGAAGTGTTACCTCAAACATCCCAAATATACAGTACCAGGAAAAGCAGCAAGATTGCAGCAGGGGTATTACACAAAAGCAAAAAAAATAGCCAAATCCAAACCAAAACACGGCCGCCAAAATTAAGGTTAGGAAAATAGTCTTGCAGAAATCAGGTAAATAATTACAGAAAGCAAATGCAAGTTTCGGCGAAAATTATCGGGCGCTGAAGTTACAAATTTAGCATGCAAAAACCTGCAACAAAAACGCCCATAGGCAGTTTTGCGGCAGAAATAAATCAAGAAATGTACAGAGCGATAAGAGAGTCAAGTTGATGTGTATTTATATGATTCAAGAAAGAGGGAGGGAGAGAGTGAGAGAGAGGGAGAGAGAGGGAGAGAGAGACAGAGAGAGGGAGGAGAGAGGGAGAGAGCGAATGTTCTGTATGCCGACGTGAAGAAGGGGAATGTGTAAAACCGTTGTATTGGACGAAGTGGAGGGCCGTAGGTTCTTTTTACACAGCCGCCAGACCAACGTCACCACCTAAATTGAATATGCCAAACATTAAGGCGTAGCTGTAACTGTAGCCAAGTAAAATTTGTGTAAAACAAGCATATAAAATAAAATAAAATAAAATAAAGTAAAACAAAAAAGAAAAGCTGAAATCAATAAACGGGACGGAATATAGATTGTACGTCCAGTAGAGAATTGTATCAGTGGAAATATTAAGTAAACAAAACACCTCTACAATCTAAATAATATATTCTATATCCTACACATAAAATAGATCATTGTTATTCTACGAGTAAACAATATTGCCTTTAATTTTCTGTCTTAAAAATTGAATTTGGACCATTCTAATTCTAGGCACACTGCGTTAATTTCGATGTGGATTATTTCACTTACCGTAAGATTTGACACCAAAAAATTGGTTTACGGTCCTGAAACCAAATAAAAAGTGTTTTGAAAAACTCAGTCCAATCAAGCTGAAATTTTTTGGAGAGCATCAGGAAAGCTTTCGTCACAGCTTGAATGGAGCAAAATTGGCTAAGGTAAGTTTAAAGAATATTACGCATGTGAACATACGCACAATTCACTATAATTATTAATATTATGAAGTTATGTGTAACTAAATATTTTAAATTTATATATTTCAGAAAAGTTATCCGTTCAAGCTGTGAAGATACATATTCACAAGAATTCTGATCCTGTCTGGTCTCAATTCATCACTCGGATGTTAAGATATTCTGCGGCAAAGGGAAAAAAGTCCTGAAAATTAGTGATTGATGCATGGAACTGTTTACAACGTAAGTATAGATATATAATTTTTTTAAAATAGTTAAAAATATTTTTAATACCTTCATTTTAAGTAGGAGAAAGATTTTTTTTTATACTATGAATATATAATTTTTTCCAGCCTGAGACGGTAATGTAGATTGCGATAGTCGATAAGCCGATTATCTACAGCACCGACCAAGGACCGAACAAGGAGAAGATGGTTACAACGACCAACACCAGGAAGCAGAACAGTATAGCAAAAATAGGCCGAGCGCGGGTATAAAAGGTCAAACGCGACTCAGAACAGATCACTCTCTAGCTAGCGAGCGCTAGGAGTCAGTCCTCTTTCTAACGCTTGGGCTCTGACTTCCTAGTATATCGGAGATAGGGGTGATGCTGTTACGAGCACACGCTCAAACACACACTTTTATATCTTTCACGACCCCTTAACCTATGTGACCGGTAGTGCTGATTTAATAAATAAATCAACTCTGTATTTAAATTTAATAAATGATTATTTTTCTGATTTGTAATCATCCCCCTAACTCGCTTTGGGTAATAACCAGAACCTCTCTTTGGAGAATTTATGGTTTTTTATTCCATAAGCGAGCGGACTCCAGCGGTGGTTGTTCGAGTCCCCTTTCTCACGCTTGGGCTATCGAATCAACCATTCAGCTGTATCAGTATATTAGTAAGCATGCTAATAGGCTGAATATTGCATGTGTCTAAGGTTGCATGATAGTGCAGGAGATCTACCCCAAACTACATCCAACCGAGCAACACCCCTCACATCTCTCATCATAAAGCTCGTGAGGGCCTAGGGAGTTACCCTAAATCCAGGACATTATACTCCTGTATTTTCGGTGAGCGAATAACCCAGGCACTTCCCTTCATTAACCTCTTTCCCCAACTAACCGACGATCACATCCCTCGACGCCAAGGAGGTTTGAACGTCACAATGGCGCCCGAACAGGGACGAAAGAGTTACTAGAGGGAGTGGTACTCTTAAAAGATTTACTTCAGCAAAATTAATAAACATGATTGTCTCTTTCGTGTGTTCTAGCTTGAGATGTCTGAATCCAATGAAACCCGTATTCTCCGTCTCGAAAGGGCTGTAGATATCTTAATTCGAAGAGTGAATAAATATGAAAATCAAATACCGATTATAAGAGAGAACTTTAAAATAATAGATAATCAATTAGACCAAACAAAAGAATATTGTACGGATATTGGAAAGGCGATTAACTTTGATGCTGTTCGTGTGCGGAATATGCAGATCCAATATGATGAGGCAAAAGTAGCATTCAAAAAATTTATGATCCAATCTAATATAAAGTTTGTTGATTTAAGTAAAAGAGTCAAAAATATTGAGAATGAAATAAATTCTATGACTAATAAATTTGGAAATTTGAAAATTTAAGGAAAGTTGATTTTGTTTGAAGGATCTTTTAAGCCAAACCCGAGAAATATCCAGCTCCTCCATACCTATAAAACTGTCAAATCATTAATAATAGCAATTGCCGCCAAGAAGGACACGCACTGTTCTGGAAAACTTGCGACAAAATAGTCTGGATAAAGAACCAGATTATGACCTCCAATGGAGGGAAGCAGTTGTTACTGATTTGAAAGAATTATCCGAAACCCAAAGTGCATTAGAGGAACGATGGATAACCTCGAATCAAAAAGTCCGATAAATCTGAATAGTATTGCGACAGGAGATATATCCCTGATCAAGGAAAAAATACATCAAGACGATTTTGACTCAAGGTTAATAGCGTTAACTGAAATCATTGAAAAGAGTAATCAAAAAATTGATGAATTAAAAAGTAGAGTAAATTTATTGGAAAGTGAATACGATAGACTTATTACAAAAAATGCGACATTAAGTAGTGAGGTATCAAAGTTTGAAAATAAACTAGAGCACTTAGTAGGAAAAATTGAATTTGCAAGTACAGTAGAACAAATAAACAAAACGATTGAATTGATGAAGGCTAGCGGTTCGGGATTAGTTCTGGATACATGATCCGAATTATCGAGAAAAATGAAAGTAGCACTACCAAAATTTAAAGGAATCATATCAGAAAGACCTATGAAATTTTTAAAAAATTTGTAAACTTATGTACAATTAATGCGGTTAGAGGCAGGGGACATAAATTATACAATAACTCAAGCATTAGAGGGAGAAGCATAAAATTGGTGGTATTTAGTTAATGATGATATAAATTCATTGCAACAATTCGAGATATTTTTTAAAGAGCGGTTTTGGAGTAAAAATATACAAAAACAAAGTGCTCGGAAAGTAGAATTCGAGCAGTACTACCCTGGTAATAGGTCAAGAGTTAATTACGCGATATATATATTAGGGTTAGCAAGGGAATTAGAAAAGAAAATCGAAGAAAAAGAGTTAGTGTACAAAATCTCGGAACATTTTGATAGAGACATTCGGAGAATAGTAAACACACCAAATTCAAAAAATAAATCAATTTTTAGAATTATTAGAAGATTTTGATGGAGATGATCAAAACAAAAGAAAACAAAATACAATCGAGTCAACGTAAAAACAACAACGTAAAAACAACGACATTACACAAAACAGTAACACAAAAACAAAAGAGACATTGTCAAATACAAACAATGCAAACAAATCGTCAGTTACAAATAGAGAATGGAACGATAGGTCACAAACATACATAAATACAAAACAAAAATCAGAAGATAACAAAACAATAAAACACCTCCAACACAAAAGCGGGGGGGGCATTACATAATAAAAATACAAATGATGTGATAGGAGAATTAGAAATTTACGAAGAAAAACACTCGGGAAACTAGAATTAGTTACGTTAGACACGTGTGGTGTGAAAATGTGGAAGAACGTAACTACAATACAAACATCCGTGATTGAGGATATGAGGCAGGAACTAATGCATGACATTGATCCCAAGGATCAAGATATTGGGGTGATCCATTGCCCAGAAATAGAAATCAAACTAAAAAATGTTAGAGTAAATGCATTAATTGATACGGGTAGTGAGATCACTGCATATCTGAAGAGTTTTTTTATCAAAATATACGGAATTGGGAAAAATGTCCAGTATTACCATTAACGGGTAAAGTAATTAAAAGCGCAACAGGGAGTAAATCGGCGAGATTGAAAAAACAAATTAGAATAGAAACAATGTTGGCAAATATAAAAATTCATATCAATTATATAATAGTACCAAAATTAATAAAGCCATGTATAATTGGGTTTGATACAATCAAGATGCTTGGGATGTTGATAAATACTGCAAAAAATGAAATACTCCTTTCAATAAATGGACAGGATGGAATTTTATCATACGTGTACGCAAAAATGCCACGATCAGAATTCACATCGTTGTCAATAAAAGAAATAACTGATGTTACCGAAAATGGGACATATATAGATATTGATAAAATTTATAAAAATTATGAATTAAATGATGAAAATCCATATGAATTAGCAATGGAGGAAATTGATGAAAAAGTACAAAGCTGTGTAAACTTATCTGAGTCGCAGAAAATTGTATTAAAGAATTTATTAATTAAAAGGAAAGCAGTATTTGAAAAAAAACCAGGTTTATTAACGTCTTACGAACATGAATTCATTGTCCATGGCTTTGTTATTCGTATCCGATACCGTTGGCAGTGTAACGGCCCTGTCCCTCCCCGTGTAAATAGAAAGCGTTCCTTCATGTAAATAGTGCGTGTTGTCTAATGTATAGCGTTTGGCAGATTCGCGCCTTTTCTCGCGTTATATGTATATTAAATGTATACGCGTCGTCTACTGTATGTGTGCGTCGGATGATTAGAGAGAGAGTGGGAGAGTGCGTGAGCGCAGATCAAGGTGTGATTGATTTGTTTCACTGTCTATTGTACGTGTTTTCAAATAAAAGCGGCGGTAAGACTCGTTCGGGGATTATTCGCTCGCTGACTTATTTATTAGCGAGTTGAAATAAATAAAGCCTAGGTACGTGACAGCATAGACGAACCTGTGTATTTATTTTCTCTCTCCTTATTCCTCTCTATCCTGATTTAAGAAAAACGAACCCTTACATTGGCGATCCTGCCAGGATAGAGAGAAAGAGAGTTACAAGTTTGTACACGGATTCGTTTCAATGGTGCCTGTATATTTTCCGGTGAGTTTTCCGTAGCCCGGAGAAGAGCTCGTAAATCATCCGGAAAATCCTGTTTATGATTTCGGAGAGAGAGTACAGGAACTGGCCTCCGAAAACTATCAGCTGGGAGAGTTGATTTGTTTATTAGAGGAAATAGTGTATCGTCTTGAAGAATTGAATTTAAAGTTGGCTCTAGAACGTTTAGACGTGTTAGAGAAAACCGTTGAGCAGAGAAACGTTGAAGTCGACGCTCGTCTGCAGAAGGTCGAAGAAGAAATCGACGTTTTGACATTAAAAATGTCTAACCTTTCTATCTAAAAGTGTTTTTTATTCCAAAATTATCAGTGTAGCATTAGTGTATAAATAGTATTTTATTTCCGTGAAAAAAATTTATCATAAAAGTAATAGTTATTTATATATCAGCAGTAGAATCTCGGGTTTTTTTTATTATTATATATTTCAATAATAGTTCAAAATATTCATGGTTAAATTTGTTTAATACACAATATTGTCAATGACTTATAAATATTGCAATATTGTGTGGGAGACAAAAAGCCGATAGAATATGAACTAATGAAATATACGAATTTCGAAAAATAATATTCGAAAGGAGTTAAAATTTGCTTAAAATTTGCAACTGAAATTTTTGTAAATTGTAAAAGAGAATTTTATTAATCTTTTCACATGAAAAAACAATAATTTCGGAAGAAAAAAATTTTTTCGATTTAAGCGAGATTCGAACTCTGATCGGAGAGTTTGAGTGCGGGAGCTTTACCTCTGAGCCATCTAACTCTTAGTAGACCAGCGGTGTTATATACTATCTGTGCCGAGTACACTATAGTATGATGGTGAAAACACGCAATTCTAAGCTCCTTGAGGAGAATCAAGGTAGTTTGCAGGGAAAAAGAGATGCTTTGAATGAATCTCTTGCTAAATTAAAAGACGACACACACATTGACAATGCTCTTGAAGATGAAGTAATGGCTTTCAATGAGCAAGTTAATGAGAATATGCAAAATATACTTTTGTATATAGAAGAAAATGAAGTTGCTTTGCAAGATTTGACAAACAATGTTCAAACTTCCGAAGAAAATTATCAAGAAGCTCTTAGACAAATAAAAGAACTTGAATTGAAATTAAATACAAGTGAAAAGGAGCTTGAAAAACGATGCCAAAAACGAGATTTTGAGCGTCGTGATAATTGTAATGAGGTATCTAGGGGTGTTGAATTGATTAATACAAAAATTCAACAACTCACAACAGATGTGAATGACATAAAAACATATGCTGAGAACATAAGTGAGGATGCGGATAAAATACGCATTTATATGTCTCAAGATATAACTCCAGAGTCAGCCATAAATGAAGGAGCTGTGGAGCATATAATTCAAAAGTATTTCGAACAATACGAGAGACAGAGAAACTTGAGGGATAATTCTCAAGTAAAATCTCTAGAGGAGCGCATTGTTTTTTTGGAAAATGCCAATAAACATTTGCTATTCAGATTGACAAAAGCTGAAAATTCGAATAAAAATTATAGCGCTCTAATAACAGAGATGCAGGACGTAATAATCGATCAAGATCATCAATTCAGCGATTTAAGAACATTTAAGTTAAACGCTGAGAATGAAATAGGCATTCTGCAAAGCAGATTAAGCACTCATGAGCTTAGCGTTGATAAGCATAGTGAGCAGCTCAACGATCTCATGAGAATGACGAAAAATGTCAAAGATCATGAGATTGAAAATGAACTGAAAATTGATCTATTCAAAAGTCTGATCAATAAAGATAATGAAAAATCTAGAGTTACTCGAAATAACTCAATAAAATGGTCAGATGATGAAATAAGAGATAGGAGAGCTTCGACTAGACGATTATCAAATAGTAGTCGATCTCCTTCGCCCATGAGACCAATAAAAGACAGGCTAAGAGAAAATATAACTAAGCCTAGTTTAACTTTTTCTCCGGACAGGAGTACAAGAGTAAATCAGAGTTTCTTAAATACGAGTCGCTCTGCTTTTCGGAGAGAAAAATGTCTGCTCCTATTTTCAAGGCTGATTTATCTGATAAGAGTATCAAATTTTTAAGGGAGATTAAAAGATATATGGGATCGAAGGACTTGCCTCTAGACGATGTCAAGTATATTTTGGCACGTTCTTTGAGAGGTACAGCAGGTAGTTGGTGGGATATGATAGAAAATTCTATCTCATCATTCGATAAATTCGAAAAAGAATTCAAACAGAGATTTTGGAATTCTGATATCACTGACCAAATTAAAAGGAAAATTGAATATGGTACATACAGTGATATCGAGAAAAAGACTCGAGTAGAATATACTACTGAATTAATGAGTTAAGCTGTAGATATAGGAGAAATGTCTGAAAAAGAGCTTGTAAGAAAACTTGCGGATCATCATGGATTCGAAGTAAGATTTGCAGTTTCTACACAGAAAATAGAAACTAAATCAGGTTTGCTTGATTTATTATCTTGCAAAGATATTGGAATGCAGAGAGAAAAAGAGAGTAAATCTGTATTATCCAATAAATCTACGGATTCTGGTGCTAGTACTAATTCTACAGTACAGAATTCTCAGAAAAATTTTAAACCTTGGAACAATCAAAGGTTTAATAATAATAACAGTAACAATCTGAATAGTCAAAGTAAATCCGAGGAGAGCTCTGAGACTAATAAAATTCAAGCTAAATCCGGAGAAGCTGCGACTAGTCAGAAAACTTCTGGTGGACAGAGTATATTTAAGAAAATGCCACAGAAGAGTACTGGTACTAAATCGAAAAATGGACATGACATTTACTCTTTAGATAGAGAAATTTTAAAAAATCCGTTAGAGGCATGCGGAATGTCGGGAAACTAACGACAGTCGCAGCATGTGCCCCGGATTTTATCTCAAATAGAGAGAGTAATGAGGCGACTGATTCTAGAAAAGGATATATTCAAACGATTTTTGAAGATCCTAGAGGAGCCTTGTTAGATGGTCCGGAGGAGAGAATTCAAAAATGCCAAAACACAGAGTGTCCTGTGATTAAAATAAATTTGCAAGATGTCGAGGTAGAAGCTCTCATCGATACAGGCAGCCCTATCACGTGCATTTCTGATGAATTTTACAGATTGCATGTTTATAAATTTAATAAATGTCCAACGTTACCTATTATAGGACAAGTTATTAAAGGGGCTATTGGAGCTCAATCTGTCCGTCTAAAGATTCAATTTTTTGCGGAAGTTACTATTGGAAAAACAAGCAAAAATCTTAATATCATTGTAATTCCGAGATTATCTAGGGATTGCATAATTGGAGTTGATGCTATGGGAAGTTTTGATATGTCTATAAAATTTCGTATGGGCACAGTGGAGTTAAGAGAATCAAAAGATAATATGGAATGGTTAATTTATAAAACCTCTCCATTGAGTATAGAAGAGATAAATCATCGTTGCATTGAGGCAATCGAAGATTTTGGAGAAGTTGAGGATTATTGGAGTCAGGAGGAACAAGCCGAATTAAATGCAGGTCGGACTTTTCTCTCTGAACTCAATAAAAATTACTCAGAGTTGCATGGAAAGCAATGCGATGCGTCTCTGGTAATTAATAATTTGTCATCAGATAACACAGATCTGTATGACATTACAGTGCAAGAAGTAGAAGAGAAACTTCAGAATTGCCTCTGTAAAAATCCGAAAACTATCGACAGTCTCAGAAATCTCATCTGGAGATATAAAAAGGTTTTTTGTAAAAAACCAGGATTATTAAAGAATTTTGAATATAAAATCAAGATTAAAGATGATTCTACATTTTATGTTGCTCCATATCCTATTGCAATTAACAATAGAGAAATTGTTAGAGCAATGATAAAAAAGATGTTAGACTGGAAAGTGATTAGAAGGTCGAACAGTCAATACATTAGTCCATTAGTGACTCCAGTAAAAAAAAGACGGAACGGTGAGGCCGTGTCTTGATGCTAGAGAGGCAAATAAGCGCTTTGTAAAAGATTATGAGTCTCCTAGAAATGTAGAGGAATTATTGCAAATTTGTGATGAAATTGCAGTGATGACAAGTCTTGATTTAACGAGTAGTTTTTGGCAGATACCGTTAGCCGAAGAAAGCAAAAAATATACTGGTTTTATGCACGAAGGCAAAGTATATGAATTTAACGTTTGTCCTTTTGGCACCAGTGTAAGTACCTCAGCATTAGTGAGAGGCTTAGATTTTGCTATCAGAGGGCTCGGTAAAAACATAATAAATTTTGTAGATGATTTATTATGTATCTCCGGATCAGAAGAAGCTCGTTTAGTGCATCTTGAAAAATTGTTTAAAAGACTAGAAGAGTATAATTTCACTCTTAGTCTTAAAAAGACACATTTCTTTAGACAAGAAATTGATTTTCTTGGCTTTACGCTTACTCCTGAAGGAATAAAAGCTCAGGAAGCAAAGCTTGAACTAATAAGAAAATTTCCAATACCTAGAAACCATAGACAATTAAAAGGTTTTCTTGGTTTGGTAAATTTTTATGGTAGAATGGTTGATAAGTTTGCATATGCAATGGAACCATTATTTAGATTACTAAGAGTAAAAAAGTGGGAGTGGGGGGACAAAGAGAATGAAGCATTTCAAAATGTTAAACAGTTATTTTTGGAAAATGCTACTTTGTCTCATCCTGATCCTACGAAACCTTATATATTGAGAACAGATAGTAGTGATTTTGCGATATCAGGTGCTCTGTCTCAATTAGATGAAAATGGAGTGGAAAAGGTCATAAAGTTCGTTAGTCGTACTTTAAAAGGCAGCGAATTGGCTTATTTCACTACTGAAAAAGGGCTTCTTGCAATTGTTTTTTGTATAATGAAGTTAGACGATTATTTGAGAATGGCGAAAGTGCAGGTGAAAACTGATCACCAAGCACTGATTTATATGTTTAATTGCCGATTTACCAGTGCGAGAATACGCAGATGGGTAATGGCAATACAAGACTACGATCTTCATTTTGAACATGTAAAAGGGAAAGACAATGTCGTGCCTGACTTATTATCAAGGCATCCCGATTACATGAGCACGGTAAGAAACAAGCCTGGAGAAATTGTATTCTCGGCTGTTAATAGAAAAAGAAAACTGAGTAAAGAAATGATTTCAGTTTTTAAGAATTTTAAAACTCATCAAGAAGAAGATGAGAAAATTCAGCAAATGAAAGCTAAAGCTGTACCAGTTTTAGACAAAATTCCAAATAAAAATCTTAAAATGCCGACTTATATTGTGAAAGATGATTTGACTTATAAAAAAATCGTTTTGAGCAGTATTTGTTGGTGATGCCAGAAAAGTTCGTAAGTAAATTCATTATAGAATTACATGAATTTTATGGTCATATTGGAACTAGAAAATTACAAAAAATGATACAAGAAGATTTTTATGTGAATAATTTAAAACATAAAATTTCTTACTTGTTATCTACCTGTGACTCGTGTCAAAGAAACAAAATTTCGACGAGGCCGAGCACTGCTAAAAGACAAACAATCATTCCAGAGAAGCCCGGTGATTTATTATCAGTGGATTTTTATGGTCCATTACCGACTTCTACTGCAGGGATGAAGTATATCTTTGCAACGATAGATGTCTTTAGCAAACTGGTAGTTTTATACCCGATAAAAAAAGCCAATACGTCTACTGTATTGAGAAAAATTTTTGAGCATTATATCAAAAATTTTGGAAAGCCAAAGAGAATCATGTGTGATCATGGTACTCAATTTACTTCTAAAAAATGGCAGCAAAAATTAGAAGAAGAAAATATACAATTAGTATACTCTTCTGTGCGCCATCCACAAGGAAATGTGGTAGAAAGAGTAAATCGAGAGCTTGGTCGATTTTTCAGAACGTTCGTTAGTGATAAACATACAGGATGGGCTCCGTATGTTAATATCATTCAATCAATAATTAACGAAACGTATCACGAAACGACTGAGTACACGCCTCTGGAGTTACATTTAAATATAAAACCTAGTAGGGTGTGGAAAGTATGGATAAGAACTAATATACATGCGGATCATTTAATACATGAAGAAAAAATATTCTTGGCAAGAGAAAGAATTAGAAAAAAGGGTGAAAAGCGTAATGAAAAATTCAATAAGGAAAAAAAACGTTTTTTCACGAAATATGAAATTGGAGATGAAGTACTTGTACGTGCAAATAATGTCTCAGATGCAGAGAATAGACAAATATCTAAATTTTTCTCTGTATATGAGGGGCCGTACGAAGTACAAAGGAAAATAGGTGAAGATACCTATTTTTTAATCGATAGGGAGACACAAAATGAGAGAGGAAGATTTCACGCGGACGACTTGAAAAAGTACAAGCGTCGCGTAGAAATTTAAATGGCGAGAGTCGAGCTACGCTCGCGCTGAAACTCTTCTATGAGTTGCATGAGTTGAAGAGAGAGAGAAAAATAATAGACTGGTGCTCTCACTCGCTCGCATTATAAAGCTGTCACCTGTTTGTATACACATAATCAGGTGATCAGTTTGGTTTTTTTTTATTCCTCTATTCGTGGTGATTTGCACGAGAGAGGAGTGATTCATGGATTTAAATATTAGATGTTTAAAATTTAGATAATTTATTTAAACCAGGTCCTGATTTATTTATGGGATGGTTTAAATCATTGAATGTTAGAAACTAGAGAGTGGTTTAAATCTTTAAATGTTAGATGTAAGATTTTGAGTTTTAACAATTATTTAGATGTTTTTAATGAAATAAACACTCTAGTCTTGATTTATACATAAGGCTAGAGTGTATTCTAAATAAATGAGATGTTTTATTGTAATTATAATTATTTATTTAGATAAAACAGAGTAACTTCGTTAAAAGTGCTCTGATTTTGATTTTAAAAAATGAAAAAAAATCGGATAAATTTTGCTTGAAATTGCAAAATTTTAATTTATTTCAATTCATTATAATTACTAATTGTTGGAAAATAGCAACAATTAGTAATTTTAGGTGAAAAAATTTTTTTTTCCCTAAGATGGGATCGAACCGGCGACTTTCGGGTTCGAGGGCAGGCACGCTGGCGCGATGCCACCATGCCATATACTTGCACTCGGAAAAATTAGAGTCAAGTATTATATGGCTATGAAGATTTTTTTTTTTTCTTCTGTGAAAACTCCTGAAAGCATTGACGGAGTAATTTTTTTTATACACATAGGGCACAAATATGCCTATGTTGTATATTTATTTCCCAAAAGCGTTGCGGGAAAAATCACGCAGCATGTGTGGTTTTGCTGTTGTGAGTTAAGGTATCTTAAGAAGCAGTTGGAGGAATTTGCGATCGAATGGGAGCCAGAAACGGCGAGGGTGTTCTATCCAGCGAATCCGGCAATACGACTGCTGTACGACCCGGAAGGAAGCAGTAGAATAAAAAAATATTAAGTGTATTTATTTATGTGTGTGACAAAGTGGGGATTTCTGTGAATTTATTATAATTGTAATAGTAATAAATTAACAGAAGGGGACTATGTAACGGTCCTGTCCCTCCCCGTGTAAATAGAAAGCGTTCCTTCATGTAAATAGTGCGCGTTGTCTAATGTATAGCGTTTGGCAGATTCGCGCCTTTTATCGCGTTATATGTATATTAAATGTATACGCTTCGTCTACTGATGTGTGCGTCGGATGATTAGAGAGAGAGTGGGAGAGTGCGTGAGCGCAGATCAAGGTGTGATTGATTTGTTTCACTGTCTATTGTACGTGTTTTCAAATAAATGCGGCGGTAAGACTCGTTCGGGGATTATTCGCTCGCTGACTTATTTATTAGCGAGTTGAAATAAATAAAGCCTAGGTACGTGACAGCATAGACGAACCTGTGTATTTATTTTCTCTCTCCTTATTTCTCTCTATCCTGATTTAAGAAAAACGAACCCTTACAGCAGATAGGAAAGATGCATTAAAAGAGTTTAGGCGAATGCTCGAATTAAATATCATCAGAAGATCAAATAGTGTATATATAAATCCAATAAAAATAGTAAGAAAAAAAGATGGGTCAATTAGACCATGTTTAAATGCACAAAAATTAAATAATGTATTAGAAAATAATTATGAAGGTCCACCGGGGATCGATGAAATATTACAAAGATTTGCTAATAAACCCATAACAAGCGTATCAGACTTCACATCAAGCTATTGGCAAATAAAATTAGCAGAAAACTCACGAAAATATACCGCTTTTAAAATAGATTCACATGCATATGAATTTAACATGGTACCATTTGGAATAAAAACAAGTGGGCGGCATTAATTCGAGGACTAGCTGAGGCAACATGGGATTTCGATGATTTTTTAGTAATTTTTGTAGATGAGGTTATGATAGGTTCAAAGACGTTTGAAGAACATGTAGGTCATTTAGATAGGTTATATGACAGATTGATTAAATACAATTTAACATTAAACTTTAAGAAATCAAATTTTTTTGTAAAGAAATCGAATTTTTGGGTCATTTTATTTCGGAGAAAGGGATTCGTTCAGATCCAGAAAAAATTCGAACAATAAAGAATTTTAAAGAACCAAAAAATGTGAAACAATTACAAAGTTTCATTGGTTTCCTAAATTTTTATTCAAAATTTACGAAACACTTTGCAGAAGCAATAAAACCACTATTGAATTTAGTAAAAAAAGATATAGCGTTGATATGGACACCTACTCATCAAAAGGCGTTTGCACATGTAAAAACGCTTTTTGATGAAAATATGTTTTTGCTATATGCGAATCCTAGTAAACCGTACATATTGATGATGGATTCGTCAGACTACGCATGCGCGGCGGCATTATCCCAATTAAACGGATTAGGAGAAGAAGAAATTGTATGTTTTGTAAGCAGAACCCTCAAGGGCAGTGAAATAGCATACTTTACTACTGAAAAAGAAATGCTCGCCCTTGTGTGGGCACTGAAAAAATTAGATACCTTCCTGAGAGGAGCAAAAGAGATAATTGTACGAACAGATCATGAGGCTCTAACATTTTTGCAAAGGTGTAAATTTAATAATCAACGATTGCAAAGATGGAAGTTAGCTATACAAGATTATAATTTAAAAACTGAACATATAGCAGGGAAAACTAACGCAGTAGCGGATTATTTAAGCAGAATGGATAATGACGGAATGTCAAAAATAGAAAAGCAAACTGAATTAATTATTTCCGCCATTATCCAAAAGCCTAGCCAATAATTAATACAATTATGTAAAAATATGAGAAAATATCAAATAGAAGATACGCGGACTAGAGATATTAGTATAAAATTAGATGAGGGTGATGAAAAGACGCAGAGGAGATATGAAAAATTAAATAATGTATTCACCACATTTACGTAAAACAGTAGCAAAAACTACAATAAATCCATGAGCAAGCGCCCGATAATTACAAGAAAACCGCATGAATTGTTGTCGATTGATTTTTACGGGCCGTTACCGACATCAATAGGGGGAGGGCAAAGTATATATTAACCACCATTGATGTATTTAGTAAATTGGTAATATTATATGCATTGAAAAAAGCAACAGCAAGAGCAGTAATTAAAAAAATTATAACTGATTGTATACCACTTTATGGAAAACCGGAAGCAATAAGTGATCATGGGACCCAATTCACGAGTGAAATATATAAAAAAGAATTAGAACAGGAACAGATTAAAATTATATATTCATCAATAAGACATCCACAAAGTAACATTATAGAAAGAGTACACCATGAATTGGGCAGATTTTTCAGAACATTGCTCATGGATAGACACAAAAGTTGGGCAAAATATGTAAAAATTATTCAACAAATTATTAATGAAACTCATCATGAAACGACAAATTATACACCATTAGAATTACACTCAAATACAAAACCATTAAGAATTTGGGAAAAATACTTGTACATATCACCGTCGAATCATGATAAGTCTCAGGAACAAAGAATTTCATTAGCAAGCGAAAGAATTGAACGAATAGCAAAAAATAGAGTAGAAAAGAAAAATATATTTAAAAAATATTATACGTTTAATGAAGGGGATAAAGTGTTAATAAAAGCTTTAAATGTGTCAGACACAGAAGAAGGGAAAATCGCAAAATTCTTAGACATATCGACGGCTGAGATTAAAAGGCTGCTTATTCAGTGCGGTTGAAGAAGCTGCTTATTCAGTGCGGTTGAAGAAGCTGCTTATTCATAGTCCGCTTGAAAAAGCTGCTTATTCAGAGTCCGCTTGAAGAAGCTGCTTATTCAGAGTCCGCTTTAAGAAGCTGCTTATTCAAAATGACATTTTTTTATTAAATTTTGTAGTGGTAACCCTGCGAGAATTTAAAATCTGCTTTACGACGGATATGAGCAGTGAAAAAAATCGGAAAAATTCGGAAAAATTCGGGAAAAATTCGTAAAAATCGAAAAAAATTAGAAAATCGTAAATATGTGTAAAAATCGCAGAATATTCGTAAAAATCGGAGAAAATTCTGAAAAATCGTAAAAAATTAGAAAATCGTAAAAAACCGTAAAATTCGGAAAAAAATCGGAAAAATTGTAAAAAGTAGAAAAATTTGAAAAAGTCAGGAAAAATGTGGAAAAAATCAGAAATAATAGAAGAGGGGGGAAATTTGAAAAAAAATGAAAAAAAAATCGATACGGTTCGGAAACATTTGAAAAATCGATAAAATTTTTATAATAATTATAATAAAAATTGTATATTGGGTATAATAATAATTATATGTAATATTTTAATGATAATAATTTTGTGTCTGTGTGTGTATATATGCATACACACACGCACACACACAAAATTGTTATGGTAAAAATATTACATATAATTATTATTATACCCAATATACAATTTTTATTATAATTATTATAAAAATTTTATCGGTTTTTCAAATGTTTCCGAACTGTATCGATTTTTTTTCATTTTCTTCTCAAATTTCCGCCCTCCTATTATTTCTGATTTTTTCCAAAATTTTCCTGACTTTGCCAAATTTTTTGATTTTTTTACGATTTTTCCGAATTTTATCCGATTCCCTGGTAGAAATTCAAATATCTAAAATGGCCTATAAACTAGAAAATGGCTATGAGAAATACTCGGTTCCTAACTTACGATGAAACGCTTTTTCTCCCATTATTTGAGCATTTCATGGAATACTCATAACCTCCAAATCATTGCACTAATTCTGCTGCATATATTGCACGCTAAATACAGGGAGGTGTACGTATTTCAGTCAGTTTCGATACAATGTATGGAATAAACAAGCGTTTGAAGCTGTCAATACGTGGATTACTAAGATATTTATGATTTACTTAATTTTACAATTTTTCGATCGGTTACATTAGGCCAATCAAATTAACATTTTTCCGCGCAAAAATTCTAAACAGCAATATTATTGGCTTAAACCATTCGGAAGAGTATGTACATTATTAATACGAGTACGCAAATAGCTGAATTTGTATAGCACATTCGCTATAAATAATTAAAGTCGGAATTTCGCATTTTTTTTTTTGGTTTTTCCTCTGCGTATTGAAAAGTATTATTCTCAGAGAAAAAAATTTCAAATAAAAGGTGTTTCTTATGAAATTTTGCACAAAAATGTCAGCTTTGGCATCTGTCTATCTCTAATAGTTTAGTTGTAAATTGGCAATAAACGCGAATTCTGTCAAAATCGAAAATTGTTTATAATTATTAAACAAGATATGTTACGTTCTATGACAAGGTAATACTTAATAAGTACCATAAGCGTGCAAAATCCGAACTCTCTATCTACTCTCTTAAGTTCAATTAGTGAAAAGTCACTGCAAAATAGTGTATATACACTATTTTTACAAGTGCAAAGTATACAACTGTGAAATAGTTAATATGCAATAATTGAAATAGTGAAAAAAATATATTAAATGAAATAGCGTACATGGAATTTTTGAAATAGTGTAAATACACTAATTTAATAGTGTAAATACACATTTTTAACAGTGGAAATAAACTATTTTAATAGTGTAAATACACTACTTTAATAATGTTAATACACTATTAAAATAGTGCAACTACACTATTGTAATCGTTTAAATATACTATTTTATCAGTGTACTAAAGTGTCACAGATTTTTAAAAGTGGATAGATTATTGTCTAAAATAATGAATATGCACTCATGAAATAGTGCTTTTATACTATTTCTCGCGAAAACATGCTACAATGGCGACATAATAAGCGCGGTACAGTTTGCTAAGCTTTTGGCTATCGAGCGGCGCGCATGCGCAGGACAATGGACGCGTATTCGCTGGGTACAGCTGGGGAGAGGGGATAGGCTTAGCGATGCCAACCCGGGATAGGCATACTGATACAGTCACAGACTTTTCTGCTATATATATATTTACTTTTCAAGCTTACTTTTACTTTAAAGAGCACGTTTTCATTCTTTTCATTCCGTCCGCACGAGAGTGATTTTACGCTCGTTACTAGCTACTCGTCAACTCATAGCGGTTCACCTATTTATTTTTCCTGAAGCTTTTATAGCCGCGTGAATTGCGCCCATCTATGTCGTCTGTCACGTATTAACAAATTGTAGGTTAGTTTTCCGAAACGAACAAAATTTTAAGTAAATTCTTAGTATTAAATTATAGGCCGAAAACTTGGAAAGAATTTAGTGAATTACGAATACTGCTATTATTAATCACAATTATAAAACAAAACAAATAATAAACAATTTTCATCGGCTAATGGCTGACACGTCATCAGCGCGCAACACGTGGTCCCTGCTCCACATAATTTTGTTTAATGATACGCATTTATCCGATCATTTGAATACAAAAATATTATGCAATAATGATTAACAATACTAACCTGTCTCTATTTTTTCTATACGATTAATATAAGACAGCTCCAATTGCCGGATGAACGTGGATTACGTGGATGCACTTTGATTCGTTGCACTCGAGACAGTGACAACGTTATACAGTCGCGACATAATAAGTGCGGCACAGTTTGATAAACTATATGCTATCGAGCGGCGCGCATGCGCAGGGCAATGTACTGTAACGTGGTGAATTTCGCCACGGTACAAGCGACAGGGGCTGCCGGGGTAGAGCGTCTCGAGGCCGAATGAATGAGTATTGCGTGAATGGATAATGACGCCGCTTATTATTTTTGTTTAATAAACGACGCGAGAGGCGGAGGGATGACGAGGAAGTTCAAAAATTACGGCGGACGTCTACTGGGCCAATTCGGGAGAGAGGAGGAATTGGCATAGAAGATAGTCAAGGTGGGGTGACCACAACTATCCAGCTTCAATCCAGGGCATTCATTTCCACTCGGGACCATAAGCTGTTGGAGGCAGAGAACGAGTGCGGCTGGATCTTCCTACGTGAGCGTCTGATGCAGCAGGACCAGCGCCATGGTTGCTCACCGGCACCGAATGTTTGAAGTAAAAAAGCAGCGTAACGCGCCCGATGAAACAGGAGCCTCAAGAATCAACGGCCGAGATAGACGGAGGCTCTGAGAGTTTCGTCGTACTTCGCAATTGTTTGTTACGAGAAGCTAGCTATCTTGATAATAATTAGTTGTACTGGTTGTCGCTGGATAGCTGTCTTGATCGAGCGTTTGAATTTTCGCGGCTGTCTGCTCCAGCAGTTAGAGTAGTTAGGCATCGAGCGCGCATGCGTGACGCTCGGCGAAGCGTGATGCGCACAAGCCTATAGCGGCACGAGAGCGCGGGCCGTCGGCCCAAGCAATCCGGCCAATAGGCGAGCGCGCCGAATGGCGGCGAGGGAACGCGAGAGTTCGAGCTGAGCGAAGCGAGCGCGAGCCGGCACTCTCCTGCCCCGGCCGTTCCAGCTTGGGCGCACCAACGCCAACTCCCGAGGGATCTCCGAGAATCTATCTGTTATACTTTATTGTGTTTTGTGCAAACTGCTGTCTGAGGGATAGGACACCGAGGCTGAGCTGAGGAATTTGGAAAAAGGTCAGTGTGGTTATATTTCTCTCGATAACTTCGTTCTCCCTTGCGGGCTTGACGCGGTTCCACGTGCGAGTCGGCTTTGTCTGCGAAACGCAATCGTGAGCGCGGCTGTCTAGCTGTAAAAGCTGTCTTCTCATAATTAAGGAGATTTAAGTGATTTTATAGTGACCGCGAAATTAGCTGCCTTCTTGCGAGATTAGTGCGAAAGTAGAATTAGTGGATACGCGAGTGCAAGTGATAGAGTGGTCGGCGAGTCAAGCGGACTCGACCGACGTTAATTTTACCAGGAAGCGAAGGTCGCCGTAAGTCGTCGGACCGCGGGCGTCGCTGAGTTCCGACGTAGCTTAAACGGTCGCGTGCTGAACAGGGTGGGTCATGCGCGATCATTTATGTGGATTTTGTATCGAAGCCGAGTGGGCACGAGTGCGAGGAAAAGTCAAGCGGACTTAGAGTGAAAAGAGTGTGAGCCTCGAGACGCGCGAGAGTCGAGCTGCCTTGTTTCTTTGTTTTGCGTAATTCCGAGCTACCTACCTTATCTTGTTATCTGTTATCTTGTTTAAATCAGATTCAACGACGAATACAAGGTATCTATGGTACGAATTATGAGCTGTCTATGCGACTAATGAGCTGCCTAAAAATCTATTTCCAGTGTAAAATCATAAGTTTATAAGTACTAAAATAAAACAAAGTCCTGGTAGCCACTGACTTCTCATTTTGCGAAACCTTTCCGAACCTCCCTCTCTCTCACCATTCAGGGGCTGAGCTAGCCGGCCAAGAGTAAACACCTAGCACTCTGCCATTGCGAAAATCCGCCTCGTCCTTCTCCAGAGTCTCGAACAAAGGAGTCGCGAGACTCTGACGTACGCGGGTGCGTCTGGCGCCTACCGGGAAATCGAGGAGTAGATTCCGGCCAGGACGAGGCCGACAAAGTAACGAGGGCCATCAGCGAAAAACTCGTTACAGTACATTACACATATTAATATGTATAATTATATACACATACATATATGTATAATGTCTGTGTATATGTATATGTGTATATATATATATATATATATATATATATATATATATGGGTAATTCCATGCGAATTCGAAGGGTCAAAAAATCTATTTGGCTATAACTCTGGGAATTTGTTCTGGAGGTTACCTGTGAATACTCTGAATTTTCTCAGATTTTTTGCATTGATTATCTTAGAGTTACAGGGGGTCAAAGTTGATAAAAGCAGGTTTTTTTTCATTTTTTGCTGATTTTGCAAAATTCATAGCTTCTCAGGGAAGCATTTTTCGACAAAAACACATTGAACACTTTTTTATAAAATTTGCTCAGCTTTTCAACAAAAATATTTTTAAAGTAATATATATATGTATGTTGTGCATCGCCCAGAGACAATTTAAACTTTAAAACCGATTAAACTCAAATTTTGCTACGGAGTTGATCAACCAAAAAATTCATGAAAGTACCTTTTCTTTGCCCAAAATTACCAGCAAAGTTTCAGAGTGGGCCTCAAACATTAAGACCACTTAAAAAATCAAAATATGAGTTTCGAAAAAAAAATTTTGGATTTCTTATAAAAAAAAATTAGATTTGAATAGAAAAAAAAATTATAAGAAAAAAAGTATTCTTGTCATTTTTCATAATTTTGCTTCCTTTCCGAGCTAAAAATCGATAAAAATTCAAAATTAAACAGTAAAAAATGCGAAATTTAGAAAACACACGCTCACGCCCACCCGCACAACACACGCACGCACGTCGTCACACACGTAGCTACTCAGTTACACACACACATACACACACGCACGCACACACACACACACGCTCACGCACACCCGCACAACACACGCACAAAATGTGAAAAATTTTCTCAAATAGTTTAACTTTTTTGTACGTACTCTAGAAGAGTTATATTTCAATATACTACTTTACAAACTGCGAAATTTTTATTAGGGGCGTCCTGGGGAGAAAATGTTTATAAAGTACGTAATTAATTAATTTGCTGTACACAATATTTAAGTGCAATCAAATTACAAATAAGTTTATTGCAAAGGTGGGTATTTTATCGAAATTTTAAGCCCCAGATGGACTTGGTACGACCAATAGGAACCGAGATAAGTTTTTTTTTTCAATGTACAATAACGCTATACCAAAAGGTGATTTTCCATATTTTGAAGTTCAATTCCTGAAGTTCAAGAACTGAACTTTACAGTAAAACTATTGATCTTACTCACTTACTAAAATTGTTTATAATTATTGAAAAAGTTATGTTACGTTTCTTTTATTCTACGAAAAGGTAGTACTAAATAAGTACTATAAGCGTACAAAATCCGAATTCTCTATCTACTATAGTTTTTGTGCAATAAGGACCGAAAGTTGAAAAAGTTGTTATTTTCAAAGTGCTGGCAAAACATGAAAAATTATCTCAAATAGTTCAACTTGTGCGTTCTCTAGAAGAGTTATTATAGAGAAGAATTATTATTATAAAGAGTTATAAGAGACGTTCAACTTTGTACGTCCTTTAGAAGAGTTATATTTCAATATACTACTTTGCAACAATTTTTTGAATAAAAGGCCTGTTTTAACCATTTCTCTCTAATTATCTAAGCTTCTATTAACCGTACGGAGCTTCTGAATAGCGCATTTGCTTTATAATTTTATACTGCACAATTCTTCTCTCTTGTTGTTTTATCCCTACTCCCGTATTTTTCGATTTCTAAGCGAAAAATAAAAAATGACTCTTTAGCGCCTTTTTTGTTTATAATAAATGCACAGTGTAAAACTAATTTTAGCATGATACGACTATTTAAAGTACGCATCATTTATAACCGAATGGCATAGGTTCCTACATATATTTTTGACTTTGAAGGAAGAAATCTCTATTATACTTGGCCCTTCCGAATTTCGAACGGCGAGCTCGGCACCGAGTGCGGCTACCCCCACTCCTCTGGCCACGGCGCCGACGGCTGAAATCTAAGAAACACTTTTTTGCAGCTGCTTATTGCTTGTCAAAAAGCTTGCTTAAGAGTAAGATCAATAGTTTGATTGCACTTAAATGTTGTGTACAGTGAATTAATTAATTACGTACTTTATAAACATTTGCTCCCCAGGACGCCCCTAATAAAAATTTCGCAGTTTGTAAAGTAGTATATTGAAATATAACTCTTCTAGAGTACGTACAAAAAAGTTAAACTATTTGAGATAATTTTTCACATTTTGCCAGCACTTTGAAAATAACAACTTTTTCAACTTTCGGTCCTTATTGCACAAAAACTATAGTAGATAGAGAATTCGGATTTTGCACGCTTATGGTACTTATTAAGTATTACCTTGTCATAGAACGTAACATATCTTGTTCAATAATTATAAACAATTTTCGATTTTGGCAGAATTCGTGTTCATTGCCAATTTACAACTAAACAATTAGAGATAGACATATGCCACTACTGACATTTTTGTGCAAAATTTCATAAGAAACAACTTTTATTTGAAACTTTTTTCTCTGCCATCAATACTTTTCAATACGCAGAGGAAAAACCAAAATAATTCAAAATTCCGACTTTAATGTCGGTTCCGACTTTAATGAGTGGTTTAAGCCAATAAAATTGCTGTTTAGAATTTTTGCAAAAAAATTTAGTTTTCAGCTTAATTTGACTGGACTACATGTTAAATATTGTTTTCATAGCCATTTACAGGTCATTTTTTATAGGCATGTTTGCAAGCTTGAGAATACATCGTAATATGGTATAATAATATTTTCGTCCATTTTCATTCTAAAAAATGGCTTAGAAAGGTTCGAAAAAGCGTTTCATCGCAAGGCGAAAAATGGTCCCATTTTTGGCCCATTCCTAACAAAACAAGGGTTTTACTAGCTTTTAAATGATATGGATTTCCTCCAGGGTTTTTACGAATTTTCTCAGACTTTTACGAATTGTTTACGATTTTTACGAATTTTCTCCGATTTTTACGCATTTTTACGATTTTCTAATTTTTTACGATTTTTCCGAATTTTCTCCGACTTTTACGAATTGTTTACGATTTTTACGCATTTTTACGATTTTCTAATTTTTTAAGATTTTCTAATTTTTTTACGATTTTCCAAATTTTTTACGATTTTTCAGAATTTTCTACGATTTTTACGAATTGTTTACGATTTTTACGAATTTTCTCCGATTTTTACGCATATTTACGATTTTCTAATTTTTTTCGATTTTTACGAATTATTCCCGAATTTTTCCGAATTTTTCCGATTTTTTTCACTGCTCATTTCCGCCGTAAAGCAGATTTTAAATTCTCGCAGGGTTGCCACCACAAAATTTAAAAAAAATGTCATTTTGAATAAGCAGCTTCTTCAACCGGACTCTGAATAAGCAGCTTCTTCAACCGGACTCTGAATAAGCAGCCTTTTAATCTCAGCCGTCGATATACGAAGGGCCATATGAAATAGTAAAAAATGTAGCTATAGACACATATTTAATTAGGGATGAAAAAACTAAGAAGGAGAGAGGAAAATTTCATTTGAATAATTTGAAACCGTATTATACCGAAACGTAGATATATGCAATCGAAATGTACAAAGATGTGTATTCAGCTTATATACGTATATAGAACCATCTGCAAAATCGAAACAGTAGGATTAGCAAAGGAAAATTCCGGGAAAAATCAGCTGTACCCATAATGACAATATAATATGAAACCAATAAATAGCAAAATCGCCGCGGATTTTGGCTAGTACTCGTTGAAATTTGATAAACATCACATACCTAGTGAACATGAGTAAGACTGTGGCAACGCAAACAGGCGGTGTTGGCGTATGTGACCAGGGTACCCTGGTCACATACGCCAACGTCAGCTCCGTTGCTGGGTCGATCGGTACGTCTGTTCGGGAGTGATGGTGAGGATGGGCAAGGCTGCGCGGTTCCAGTCCACGATCGGAAAACCAGCACGGGGCAAAGGTGTGCAAACGGCAAGGGGAACGAACAAGATCGCCCAGACACCGTTAACATGGAGAACGCCACCAACAGCAACCACGAGTACCGGGGAAGCTCAGGGCGAACCACCGGCCGCCGTACAGGTACCTTCAACACCTATTTGTATGCCACGGACACCACCACCACCACCCACACCCGTCGTACTAGAAGGCCTGATGACCCCGGCCACAGAAATAACAAAGTCACTACCGGAAATTGGGGTGATTCGGACACGCACACGTCCACGGATGGCAGTACCGGCACCAAAGCCGTACCAACCCGTGCCACTTGCGCTTGCGAGGACGGATGCGACATGGAGACAGGAAGCGAGGCAGCAGTTAGCACAACACCGCCAACAACAACGTCGCATGGCGGAGGACAACGAGCAATTAGAAACTATAATAAGAGAGATGCACGACGTAAACAGTGTAGATTGGTCGCTGGACGAATACGAGGTATTCTTTAATAAGCTATAAAAGATACATACACATGTTTCTATTCCATATAAACAAGCGTTTTCTTTTACTATCCACATCACCTTAAGATAATAAAAAATGCTGAACTGCGATCACATTTTTTATTGGGGGGCAATGAGACGGTAATGTAGATTGCGATAGTCGATAAGCCGATTACCTACAGCACCGACCAAGGACCGAACAAGGAAAAGATGGTTACAACGACCAACACCAGGAAGCAGAACAGTATAGCAAAAGTAGGCCGAGCGCGGGTATAAAAGGGCAAACGCGACTCGGAGCAGATCACTCTCTAGCTAGCGAGCGCTAGGAGTCAGTCCTCTTTCTAACGCTTGGGCTCTGACTTCCTAGTATATCGGAGATACGGGTGATGCTGTTACGAGCACACGCTCAAACACACACTCTTATATCTTTCACGACCTCTTAACCTATGTGGCCGCTAGTATTCATTTAATTAATAAATCAACTCTGTATTTAAATTTAATAAATGATTATTTTGTCTGATTTGTAATCATCCCCCTAACTCGCTTTGGGTAATAACCAGAACCTCTCTTTGGAGAATTTATGGTTTTTTATTCCATGAGCGAGCGGACTCCAGCGGTGGTTGTTCGAGTCCCCTTTCTCACGTTTGGGCTATCGAATCAGCCATTCAGCTGTATCAGTATATTAGTAAGCATGCTAAGAGGCTGAATGTTGCATGTGAAGGTTGCATGATAGTGCAGGAGATCTACACCAAACTACATCCAACCGAGCAACACCCCTCACATCTCTCATCATAGAGCTCGTGAGAGCCTAGGGAGTTACCCTAAATCCAGGACATTATACTCCTGTATTTTCGGTGAGCGAGTAACCCAGGCACTTCCCTTCATTAACCTCTTTCCCCAACTAACCGACGACCACATCCCTCGACGCCAAGGAGGTTTGAACGTCACAAGCCTATTACTTATTAATTTCTTCTTTACTATTACTTATTACTTATTAATTAATTCTGTTATTACCTATGCCGAATATCCTTGATAGAATATAACGTTATTTCGCACACCCCGTTATGAATAATGAAACAACGTTATTGCGTATTTGAAAAAATTCCGTACATAGCATATTTCGTTTTGCGTATTCCAAATTTCTGCGATAGAAGATGATGTTATTTCGCGCATTCTATTATTAACAAAAAATGGCGTTAATACTTCAAACTGATACCAAAACTATTGCAAATAACGTTATTTTGTATTAAATGACGTTATAAAATCACTTTAAAAAGTGATCCAATTTCCAGTTATTTCATTGCACAACGTCATTATTAGCAATAGAGGAGATAAGTGAATTTCCTCTAAGTATATTTACAAGTAACTTATCTTGAGTAAAATATAAATTAGTTTCATTGTTTTTGTAAAGTCCAAATTTGTTCGTATAAATAATTTGTTTTATTTGGGAGGCTGTTTTTGGTCCTGAGACCTTATATTGCAAAACAATAATTAATAAACAAATATTAATAAGTCTTAAATACTGCGGCCTCGTAAAATTGTTCTCCTATTCCTTCCTACCTTTGTCGTTGGTCCTAGAATTACGCTGTGTGGATTATGCCATTTCTGCGGACACTCTGATAGAAAATGCGGATAAGGTAAGAATATACGGACAATGTTGAAAATGTGCGGACACAGTCAGATGTGCGGATACCTCTGTCGATAAATGCTGACACGCTGATCGAATATGCGCACACGCTACTCGAATGTATGGACACACTCAAAAGTGTGTACTAGGCTGATGAGGCACACACTTGTTCTGTTCCTTATTTGATACTAATCATAAACTTATAGTTTCAAGGGTTTTAGTTAATATGGAGAGGGCGTCTTAGTTAAATAAAATATAACCCCTAAATACTTCATGATGTTCAATATAGTTCACACTTGAATTATTCTAGATGTTCGTAATATTCATACGCTAATTCTTAAGTGCTATAAATAAAACTTACACAACTTTTATAACACGCACAATACATAAGAGTGTAATTCTTAAGATTACACGAACTTGTCGTGCATAAGAGGTTGTACTTATCTCAGGTGCGGCTTTACTCACTCATGCCAGATATAATTGACGGTCTTTTTTTCACAGAGCACTATTGTTGCTATATATCTCCAACCGGTGCAAATATGCCAGTTTAGCCGCACAGTTCATTGTATTTCTAGACCCACTGACAGCGTACGCATAATATCTAGACAGCCGCTTACGATCTTGAATATATCGTTCTGTAATATCTCTAAGTAGTCGGTTAGCTTTTGCGGCAAATCGTAGTGACAGTAACAGCTTGCTTTACTTTTAAGGCACACTTTAAAGGAAAAACAATTAACACCCGCCACTGAAAGAAAGATTACATAAGATGTACACACGGCAACACACATGAGCGTGCATATGAGACTGGTATATTACAATATTGCTATAGTCAGTGCACCCGTACACACTCATACATATTATACGATATACATGACAAATAATTCATAAATCAATCGTGAGACCTTACAATTTTTATTTAATGAATTGCTTTGTGTGGGTTTATGTGTAAGTATATGTTTTATTAGACCATAATGCATAAATATATGGTTGATTCGCTGTGAAACTGAAGATGAAATTTTTAACCCTATAAAAAATTATTGTTTATTTTTCTAGAGCATGTCATGCGATCTGATACACTTTTTCAGAATGTTTCCTTGAACTGTCTTTAGTTTTTTTTTATATTTATTGTATTTCTTCATTAATTTTTAGCTCCTCAGTGAAGCGTTTTTAAGGAAATATTCTCTAGTTTCCAGGAAAAATACTTTGAATACGATATATATAAAAAAATGTAAAACTCACTAATGTCGTGAACTTTAACCCTATGTAATGAAAAGATAGTTTTTGCAAAAAATCTGAAAAAATTCATGAGAACTCGTGATATGCTTTATAACAATTTCCAACAATTTTTTGATAGGGTTGCGTTAAAGGGTTATCACAGTGTAAAATCTTGAAAAAAAAAATATTATTAGTCCAATAAACAATTAATATATATGTAAGTGCTCTAAAAACTATATTTTTCCATCAAAATATAATAGTCCGGGCGCCAGGGAGTTCAAAAATGGAATATGATTAAGTTTCTTCTAACTTTACTTTTATGATTGAAATATGTTATTGGTAACTTACTCAAAATAACCCTAAAGTCTCGACTTCGGGCCAGGCCGGGAACATTGTTATTATTGCAAAAACAATTCCGAAAATGCACTTTTTTTTAGTTTTTCGTGAATAACTTTTTTGTAACTCATTTCACCCTAAAAAAGATAGAGATGAAAGTTGTTCAGAATTGAATTTCATATAAGATACATGTATTCACGACCGCAAAATTAATTTTTTTAGTCGTTAAATTGTTAAACGAAAAAAAAATTTTTTTTAATTTAATATTGTCACAGATTTTACAAAAAATTATATTTTTCTTTGAATAAGTACCCAAAGATGAGTTATAGTACGAACAATGTAAAAATCATTGTCCGATCTGGATATCTCAAAATGGCGTCTCATTGCAAAATTATTTATTACAAAATTTCAAATTCATCTCCAAATTGCCCATGGAGCGATAACTTGATCCAAGTGCCTTTAATCGACAGCTTATGAAGTACTTAATAAATGCTAAAAAGAACTTTTTTAAAAATTAATATTTAACAACATTTTTAATAACAAATAATTTTTATTTTCGTCAATTTTAATGTTAGAGAAACGCAGTAAAATGCATCTTAAAGTACGTAAAAAACCATGAACTTTCATATAAATTTTGTTGAGATCCGACGAACAGGAGCCGAGATACGAAAATTTTTTCAATGGACGATCACGCCGAAACTACTTAATATTTTTCGATGAGATTTGGTACACTGCTTACTGAAATAATACTTTAAATGAGAGCATTTTTCCCGATTGTTATACATAGCTCAATTTGTCTAAAATGACCGATGAACAATTGGAAATCTGTGCGCGCGGCCGAGCGGCTCCTCCGGCCGGGAGGCGCGGTGGTGGGGGGGAACGCCGCGCGGTGGCGGACAGTATTCGTACACGTTAGTTGTAATTCTATTATCTCGGTAACTAAGGCTGCTATTGCAATAAACTTTGTTTTCATGCAACGTGTTTTTTTCTCAGCTTTAACGTTATACTAATTTAATTTTTATAGGTGTAATGTAAATACCCCAAATTGACAATTTTTCTGAAAAAAATCTTTATATATCATATATTGCACTACTAAACATTTTCATACTGAACATTAATATCTGTATTATGATAGCAATGCAATTCATCCATATAAAGGTTGTGTACATAGCCAAAAAAGATTTTTTTTCAGAAAAATTGTCAATTTGGGGTATTTACATTACACCTATAAAAATTAAATTAGTATAACGTTAAAGCTGAGAAAAAAACACGTTACATGAAAATAAAGTTTATTGCAATAGCAGCCTTAGTTACCGAGATAATAGAATTACAACTAACGTGTACGAATACTGTTCGCCACCGCGCGGCGTTCTCCCCCACCACCGCGCCTCCCGGCCGGAGGAGCCGCTCGGCCGCGCGCACAGATTTCCAATTGTTCATCGGTCATTTTAGACAAATTGAGCTATGTACAACCATCGGGAAAAATGCTCTCATTTAAAGTATTATTTCAGTAAGCAGTGTACCAAATTTCATCGAAAAATATTAAGTAGTTTCGGCGTGATCGTCCATTGAAAAAATTTTCGTATCTCGGCTCCTATTCGTCGGATCTCAACAAAATTTATATGAAAGTTCTTGGTTTTTTACGTACTTTAAGATGCATTTTACTGCGTTTCCCTAACATTAAAATTGACGAAAATAAAACTTATTTGTTGTTAAAAATGTTGTTAAATATTAATTTTTAAAAAAGTTCTTTTTAGCATTTATTAAGTACTTCATAAGTTGTCGATTAAAGGCACTTGGATCAAGTTATCGCTCCATGGGCAATTTGGATATGAATTTGAAATTTTGTAATAAATAATTTTGCAATGAGACGCCATTTTGAGATATCCAGATCGGACAACGATTTTTACATTGTTCGTACTATAACTCACCTTTGAGTACTTATTCAACGAAAAATATAATTTTTTGTAAAATCTGTGCAATATCAAATTTAAAAATATTTTTTTTTTCGTTTAACAATTTATCGACTAAAAAAATTAATTTTGCGGTCGGGAATACATGTATCTTATATGAAATTCAATTCTGAACAACTTTCATCTCTATCTTTTTTTAGGTGAAATGAGTTACAAAAAAGTTATTCGTGAAAAACTAAAAAAAAACTGCATTTTCGGAATTCTTTTTGCAATAATAACAATGTTCCCGACCTGGCCCGAAGTCGAGACTTTAGGGTCATTTTGAGTAAGTTACCAATAACATATTTCAATCATAAAAGTAAAGTTAGAAGAAACTTAAGGGGTTATGACAGTGTTAAAATTTTGAAAATACCCATTTTTTTTTATTCACTTTTTTCATAGTTAATAGTCTGTAGAATATGGCCCTGAAAGCCGTTTTTCGCTAAAAAAATTTTCCTCGAAGATATCAACAAAAAACTAACAAATCTGTTTCAAGTAAATTTTTGAAAAATCGTGATTTTTAAATATTTTAATTAGGCCAAACTTGTGGAAAGGATTGTTCTAACCCACTTTTTACAGAGTAATTTCATGAGAAATCTTACTGAAAATACGACATAAAAACTGTTTTACAAACCGTTTTTTCTCAATAGTTATTAATTTATTTCCGTAAAATATAATAAAGTCCGTAAAATTAATTTTTCTATGACTGATTTTATGTTACTAAACTCAATGTGATAAAGTAAAGGCATTCAACAAATTTGAATTTGCCACTCGAATAGGTTGTGCCTCACAGCGTCTGGTCGGATTTCTGTTTGATCGGTATAGTAGAATTTTCTGTAAAGCAGCAGAAAGTAGCCAAACAGCTGTTTTTCATCCATGACACTAGGACTAGATCAGTGCAGTTAGTCTGCTAGCTGCTGTAGCAATACTTATAACCTTATAGTGGTATTGCAAATGTGCAAGAGCTTCTGCAGAGTAGAAAAATTATTCAGATAAGTATTGGAATCTAATTAGTAATAACAGTATTCATAATGAGCTTTTTCTTTGTTGGTTTATTTTTTGCTTTTAGGTATACGGGTACAAGCCAGCAAAATGGGAGCTTATATTGACTGCCTGAAGTATTATTTTGCATACTTTTTAAGAACTTGAAGTGTATTTAATAATGGTAAGTATTGTATGTAACTGTAATTCATAAACATAACTTGATTATGAATAGCTAACGATAATTTTTATTTTATTTTCAGCTTCTAAATGCTATTATCACACAGCATGACAAGCGCATACCATCAAATATACTTTATTGTATGTATATTTGAGTACCAAATGCAAATCAAGGTATGCCGGATATTTTCTGTAAGTATAGCTAAGTTCATTTGAATGATTTACATTATAAACTTTAAATGCCTTTTACTCAAATTTAGTTTTTTCATGCTTTTTGTGTATTTGCCGCAGTTTTCTGAAGGAACCGTACTATCAATCATGATGATCCAAAGTGGGAAACCTTCTTTATGAGTATGCTCACAAACTGAGTGGAGCAGAATTGGCAAAGGTAAGTTCAAAGTGAATGTTACGTATGTTTACATGTGTAACATTCACTATAATTACTAATATTGCCAATGTATGTTTAATTAATTATATTAATTTTGTGTTTTTCAGGAATCTGTTCCACTTAGTCTGAGACCAGACTCATAATGAAGATTTGGCACTTTGATTCATCAGGATTGACGCTACGGTTCCATCAGAAACATGCGGCAAGTAAATAAATGTGATGAAAATCATGATTTTTGGTAAGCAAATCCCTTTAATTGTTTTTAAATGTTACACTCACTTTATGCATATTATTTATGCATAAAAGTAATGTATAATACTTGTATTTGAAAGCAAAAATATAGTTTTTAGAGCACCTATATATCTATTAATTTTTTACAACACTAACCATTTTTCTGTTTTTTCAGGTTTTAACACTGTCATAACCCCTTAATGCAAAAATGCTAACTTGCCCCGACTATAAGTATTATACACCACTTTTATGCATTAGAAATGTGCATTAAGTGAGTGTAATACTCGATAAAAATTATTGGTTTTTACTTACCAAAAAGCATGATTATCATCATATTTCTGGACTTGTCGCAGCTTTCTGGAGGAACCGTACCATCAATCCTGATGAACCAAAGTGAAAAATGTTCCTTATGAGTGTCCTCACAAACTGAGTGGAAGAGTTTTCTAAAAAACACAAAATTAATACAATTAATTATATTTATATTGACAATATTATTAATTACAGTGAATGTTACATATACAAACATACATAACATTCTTTTTTAACTTACTTTTGCCAATTCTGCTCCACTCAGTTTGTGACCAGACTTATAAGGAAGATTTTTCACTTTGGCGCATCAGGATTGATGGTACGGTTCATTCAGAAAGTGGACAAAAACTATAAAAAAACTAAATCTGAGTAAAAGGCATTTAAAGTTTATAATGTAAATCATACAAATAAACTCAGCTATACTTACAGAAACTATCTAGCATACCATGATTTGTTTTTGGTACTCAAATATACATACAATAATGTATATTTGATGGTAGACGCACAGCATGCTGTGTGATAATAACATTTAGAAGCTGAAAATAAAATAAAAATTTTCGTTAGCATTCATAATCAAGATATGTTTATGAATTACAGTTACATGCAATACTTACCATTATTATATACACGTACAGGAAATTCGTTTAACAAAGGAAAAGCTCATTATGAATACAATTATTACTATTTAGTTTCGAATACTTATCTGAATAATTGTTGTACTCTGCAGAAGCTCTTGCCTTTTTACAACACGACTGAGGTTATAAGCATTATTACAGCAGCTAACAGACAAACTGCACTGAGATAGTGTCTTGAAGGTTGGATGAAAAAGAGCTGTTTGACTGCTTCAAAGTCTCACAAAAAATTCTACTATACCGATCGTATAGTAATCTTCATTCTCGATCGGACGCTATGAGGCACAAACCTGTTCGGGTGGCAAATTCAAATTTGTTGAATGCCTTTACTTTAACACATTAAATTTAGTAACAGAAAATCAGTCATAGAAAAATTAATTTTACGGACTTTATTATATTTTACGGAAATAAATTAATAACTATTGAGAAAAAACGGTTTGTAAAACAGTTTTTATGTCGTATTTTCAGTAAGATATCTCATGAAATTGCTCTGTAAGAAGTGTGGTAGAACAATTCTATCCATAAGTTTGGCCTAATTAAAATATTTAAAATTCACGATTTTTCAAAAATTTACTTGAAACAGATTTATCAGTTTTTTGTAGATATCTTCGAGGCAAATTTTTTTAGCAAAAAACGGCTTTCAGGGCCGTATTCCACGGACTATTCACTGTGGAAAAAGTGAATAAGAAAAAAGTGGATAATTTCAAAATTTTAACACTGTCATAACCCGTTAAAAATTTCATCTTCGATCTCACAGATAATCACTAACATATAAAATTATTTTTAAATGTTGAATAATTAATTTTATAGTCGATTCATGGCAGTCGACAGTTGATTTTTTCTTTCCAAATCTGAGATCAGATTTGAAAAATTTTGAACCTAAAATATAATATTTAATCTATAAAAAGTGCACAGTTGATGCTTGAATTTAAGGTATGTTTAAGGGTCCATATTTAATTTTTGGTCAAATCTGGCCTCAGATTCAGAAAAAGCAGGTCTTTTTACATAAGAATATGGTACTCTTTATAATATTGAGTTAATTTTACGTCTTGTACTAATCAAAAATCAATCGTCTGTGACATTTTCGCGTGGCCGTTAATGGGTGAAGGGTTGTGACAGTGTTATATCCTGAAAAAAGACATAAACAGATTTGTGCCTGTAAAATATATAAATAGTGCTCTAAAAATTAGATTTTTTCATTTAAATATAAGTATTACACATCACTTTTATGCATCAAAAATATGTATTAATTGTGTTTAATATTGCTTAACAATTACAACAATTTACTTACCAAAAATCATGATTTTCACTATTTTTGTCTATGGTCCGCAGTTTTCTAGCGGAAACGGTCCAACTATTGAGGTGAACCAAATTAGAAAATCTTCTTTATGATTATGATCACAAACTAAGTAGAACGGATTCCTGAAAAACATCAAATTCAAATAATTAATAATACTTATATTGACAATATTCCTAATTATAGTGAATGTTATTTTACATACATAACATTGACTTTTAATATACTATTTACAGTTCTGATCGACTTAGTTTTTGGAGAAACATATTCCAAAGGTTTCTCTAAAATTTCAGCCAGATTCATCCACCGTTTGCTGAGAAAATCTGCGGACTGTGAACTGAAACCATAAAAATACAGTAGTTGAGAAAAAGACTTTGGAAGTTTATAATGTAAATGATATGAATAAACTTAGCGATACTTACAGAAATTATCTGGCATATCTTGATTTAATTTTGGTATTCAAATATACACACAATAAAGTATATTTAAAATCATGCTATTTGATTATAGCATTTAGAAGCTGGAAAAAAATAAAAATTATTGTTACCAATTCCTAGTAAAGTAATATTAATGATTGCAGTTATCTGCGTTATTTATCATTATTAAATACACAAGTTGTTTAAAAAAATGCACTGTGATATTGCAAACATTCTAATAGATGTTTTCTATACGTATACCTAAAAGTAAAAAACAAAGAAAAAAATTCTGTATAAATACAATTATTACCTTAATTTCAGATAGCTATCGGAATTATTATTGTATTCTCTGATGAAGATTTTGTACTTTAACAACCCAAATGAAGTTATAGCACTAGTTGTTATAACAACTAGGAGACAGACTGCGCTGATCTGGTGACGTGAATAAAGAATCAATAACAACTATTTGGCTGTTTCTTAGAGAAATTTACTACACCGATGATATAGTAATCTTCATTTCCGATGCTGTGCAGCGCAATACATTCGGGGGATAACTTTAAATTTATCGACTGCCTTTGCTTTAATATATAGACTTTAATTAAAACTTAAAATCGTATTTAATAAAGTAGGTATTTTACAAAAATACAAAAATTGATTATTTAATTTATAAATTAATAACCATTTGAGTAAAAAAGTTTTTATAAAGCGGTTTTTATATCGTATTCTCGGTAAGATTTACCTTGAAAATAGTGTATTGGAAGCATAATGAAACAATTCTATTCACAAGTGTGATTTAATTAAAATATTGGAAAATAATGATTTTTGAAAATTTGCTAGAAAGTTGCAGTTTTAGATTTTTTGCTTGTATCTTTGAAGTAAAATTTTTTAGCGTAAAACGGGGTTCACTACAATATTCTAGGGACTGTTAACTGTGAAAAAAGTGAACAATAAAAAATCTATATTTTCATAATTTTAACCCTGTCATAACCCCTTAATATATTTAAAACTTTTCCAATTTTGTACTTACAAGTAAACATCAAATAATAGTAAGTGGATTTATTTTAGGGTGCAAGAGTTTTTTTAAAAGAAGTGTTCGAAGAAATCTATCGTATTCATGCAGAGGCAATCGTAGTTGTCCAATTGATCAACATCACAGAAATCAGTGCCAATATTGCCGATTAAAAAAGTGTCTGAAAATGGGTATGCGTCGAGAAGGTATGTTGATGATTTAATAAATGTCATTTTTGTTCATTAATCCCCCCCCCCTCCCCCATACAAACAGATTCAGACTCACACATAAGTACATATAATCCAAACACTTTCAATCCCAATTACATGCTGTTTACGTGAATGTAAAGTTGAGTGGTCTATTCCAGTTTCATGTACCTCATTCGATCACCTTCCCTATACATTTTTCTACCTTTACTTCAATATTGCACTAAAAAATAGGTTTATGTGCAGCTTATCCTTTTCTAATAACCGATTCAAGTTACGTCGCCCTATTCCTCGTTTTCTTCAAAACGTCTTTTTCTTTTTATAATATTACTTTAAATCAATACTAATATAAGGGAACGTGTCAGCGAAGTCTGTTATAGACTTTATTGATAGCTTATTTAGAGAAATTAATCTGTGTGATGTCAATGCCAAGGATAGACTGACTAGGGATGATATTAACAAGAATACTGTATGATGGATCATTTATTATCGAAAAATGATCATTGATGCAGTTATTTTAATCCAATGGGTTATTTTAACTTGTTATACTCCGCAGTTACTTTTTACAGCATTTTAATGCATAGTTATTTACTTTTCTATTTAATTTTATTTGTTGCTGACCATTTTCATCTAATTACTTAATATCTATTTAAAATACAACAAAAGTATCCAATTCTACAATTTCAAGGCACGACCCCAAGGCGGAAATGCTTTATAGTTTTATCATCGCAAAAATTGTAATCTACGATAACTCAGCCAATTTTCGACCAATCGGGCTGAAAATTTATGAGAATACAACTCTTACATGTGAAAAAAAAACATTTTTTTTTACTTTCGAGATTACTGGCCCATTGCTCAAATGGGAGCTCTTTATGCTTAATTTTACATGTATTTTTAACTAAAGTATGTTGTAATAAGCTTATCTCAGTCAGATAAATCCCAATCGATCCAAATTTTTTTTGTAAGTTCTACACTTATATTAATAAAGTCCGATGTTTTGAAACAAACGAGTGACTGCTCGTTCGAGTTGCGCCATAGAGCGCCTAGTCGTGGCTGTTTGTACAGGCTGTCGATGCGCCATGTTTGATCTCTGAATGTGAGAGCGATACAGTATGTATGTATATACTGTCGGCGCGTGCTACACTAGAAAGAGGGAAGAAAGGCTCTTCTTGACTTTCAACACAATTATACGCGAAATAAGTTTGAAAGTATAAATTAAATTAATTGCTCGATTTAATTAAATGCTGGAATACATTGCGACGTAGCAATAATTATTGCTGCGTCGTGAACATTATTGCACGGCCAGCGTGCGGAGCGCAGGATGTGAGATCTCGAGTCACACCTGCGCAGCGCACCGGCGCTCAGGAGGGGGCACGGTAGGAAGCGAGGTAGTAGTGAGCGCGCGCGGTCACATGCATGAGAGTGTGTGTGTGCGAGAGAGAGGGAGTTGACGCGCGTAATAGAGAGTGAGAGAAAGAGAGAGAGTCGGCGCGCCGGAGACAGAAGGTATAGCGAGAGTGGGAGTCGAGCGTGTACGAGAGAGAGAGAGAGAGAGAGAGAGAGAGAGAGAGAGCTTGCGCTTGAGAGAGAGAGAGAGAGAGAGAGAGAGAGCTTGCGCTTGAGTGAGAAAGAGAGGAATATAGTGGCGCGAAGTTGATGGCGTTTGGGGCGCTCAGAGAGTTTGTGAACGCATGACTGAGGCGTGTCGCGGTAGAGTTGACTTTATGTTGACTCTCGGAAGTCATAAAGACGTATAGAGGTATGAATTGGCTAGGAAGATTGAGGTTTTTCAAATGTCGCGCGCCTGGTCGGTTATCTATAGGGGGAGCCACCTTACGGCTATCAAGATTGATTGATTGATCAAGATCAATAAAGGGGGCGCGGAATTTGCATATAGATGAACGATATAGAGGGCGATAATTGATTTGTCAGCCAATTGGAAAATTAGAAATAGAAAAAGAGGGCGCTGGGAAATTCATAGATAGGCAATGAATTGGTAGTGGTATTTAAATAGGCCAATTGCGGATTTCGGAGGTTTTCAGGACCAATGGAAATTTGCCGGCCAGGACGACGTTTCCGTGAAGAAGGAGGCGAGGTGGGAAAATCGCGGCTTCTTCCTTGAGCGGAGCGTCGTCCTCGGCCACTCTGTTCCCGGATTTCTATTCAGTTCTCTTTAGTTCTCCATTATGAACTAGAATATTATCCTGGAAATCGTGCGCATCCCGACGCCATTAAATCTTGGAGATTTTCTTTCCGATTATTGGAATTTTGGCTTCGATTTTCTCAGAGGCTCCATGGAGTTATTCTTTGGTTTTCTTTCTCTATTTTGTGGTGGAAATATTGTGGTGAGAAAATTATATAAATTAGTATAATTTTTCATATGGGTTTTTTCGCATGAGAGTGAGATAAAGAAGTCTCACGGAAATTGCGGGCTTGGGATTTTTGGTGGAACTTTTCCCTTTCTAGACGGGTGAAGCAGATAATTTACATTTTCAGAAGGAGTGTGTCGTGGTTTCCCCTTTCAGTATTAGCGTCTCCGTAGAGGATTTTTCGCGGCCTTTTATATTCTACCATTTGAATCAAGCACGCTGGGAATTAGTAATTTGGCTGTTGGCCCATGAATTTATATAACTTCTTTGAATATTGTTGTGAGATTAAAACTGTGTAATGGGATTGCAGAATACATATTTTTCATTTGGTGTTCAATTTAATCATTGTTCAATTTATTAATTTCCCTATTGCTACTAATTTTTCCGCGCGATTTTCCGTTTCTAGGATCAACTACTGGAGAGAAGGAGTCGGTCGGCGAATTAAAATTATTTTTGTACACTAACGGGAATCCTCGTGCGGGCGAGATAAATTCCATGTTACAACATATATATGTATGCTTTAAAATAAATCTCGGCGCGAATGGATCCTGCGAGCCGAGAAAATATTTATTTAAAACAAAAATTGCAAAGCGGTGAAATTCAATTAATTTGAATTTTTTAATCTGTAATAAATTTTAAGCTTGAATAAAGTTTGACTATGTTTAATTAATTTGATTAATTTAAACAGATAAGAAAAATGTATCCCTTTTTCTGTTACTTCAAGATCAATAACTGGGGATCTCCGATCAACATCCGGATGAATGTATGTACCCAGAGTGAGATGAAGCTCGATGTATCTGTATTATGACGTCACGTGTCATAAATACGAAATATGTAAAAGCTCGAATTACTAACGTTAGTAGCTGGATTAAAATAAAAATTTTATACGTTTGTAATGAAAAATTCAAAACAAGAAAAGAATTAAGATGTAGATTTCGAAAGATTAAATTCTCAATGCAAGCTGTGACTTTGTAACACAACTCAGTAGTGTTATTTATTCGACAATCATTATAATTTAAAAATTCAGACTTTAAAAGAGTCGAATTGGCCTCATTTTAATGAGTCTCCTGTTTAAGTTCGAACTCCGTACCACGCGGTCAGTAAACTGGTGGAGATTTTTACGCAGTACTACAAAGTACTCACCTTGTTATTTTAAGAAAACAAATACATTATTTACTAAACACAAAACGAGTGCATCATTTCGGAAGCCTACCATTCCTCCCGATTCACAATTAAGCAGAAAGAAGACGAGGACAGCAGAACCAGCGATATGAAGACATCAGAAGAAGAAAAAACAAAGGTAAGTCCTATAAAATACTTAATCGTAAGATATTGCTTCGGGAAAACGAGTCTAATAATCTAGCCACTTGACCCTCATAATTTATAATATCTAATTACCTAATAATACTGTCCTACCTGTGAGGTGAGAGTGTGGATAGGACGTAACAATAGCATGCTTTTCAATTCCAAGTTAAAATGTCGACCGGTATATGCAGTGTTGTGTATGTTCTTGCTGCTGCAATGCGTTTACTGAAAAACTTACAGACCAATAATAGGTCAAGCAAGTAACCATACTCTTTTGATTGTTGTTCGTCACTTGAGTGTGTGCTTAATTAAAATTGCCTTAAAATTTTGAGACATTTTTTTTTATTGTTGTTTGTCAAATATAAATAACGCATTTCTAAATAACTCAAATTTATCTGCGTCCATGCTGGAGTCTCTGAAAAGAGAAATTGAAAAAGTTCGAGCTGAAAAAGAAGCCCTGGAGGCTGAGTCGTTTCTAGTCGGCAAGAAACGATTCAACCCCTTAAGCTGGATGAAAACAAAGAGTTTACTGACGGTGATGTGGCCAATAAGTTCGAGTTGAATAAGTTGGATGAAGCTGGAAGCATGAAGCTTGATGCATCTGCTTGTACAATATTGGACGCTAAGTTTGATTCTGGTTTACAAGGTAAACACACTCCAATTATAAAATCACAAGAAGTCCTAAATTTAGATTTGGGACTGAATAAAATCCGTCAGGAGGGGTAAATTTATAAGTTCGATGTAGATCCAAAGCTTGATTTATTTGCTAGAAAGTTAAATAATTTACAATCTGTGAAAAATTTTGATTTTATAAATTCCAGCTATTCTGGAATTAAGGGGTTATGACAGTGTTAAAATTTTAAAAATATCCAGTTTTTTTATTCACTTTTTTCATAGTTAATAGTCTGTAGAATATGGTCCTGAAAGCCGTTTTTGGCTAAAAAAATTTTCCTCAAAGATATTAACAAAAAACTAACAAATCTGTTTCAAGTAAATTTTTGAAAAATCGTGATTTTTAAATATTTTAATTAGGCCAAACTTGTGGAAAGGATTGTTCTAACCCACTTTTCACAGAGTAATTTCATGAGAAATCTTACTGAAAATATGACTTAAAAACTGTTTTACAAACCGTTTTTTTCTCAAGAGTTATTAATTTATTTCTGTAAAATAAATAAAATCTGTAAAATTAATTTTTCTATTTGTGATTTTATGTTACTAAACTCAATGTGTTAAAGTAAAGGCATTCAACAAATTTGAATTTGCCACTCGAATAGGTTGTGCCTCACAGCGTCTGGTCGAGAATGAAGATTTCTGTTTGATCGGTATAGTAGAATTTTCTGGGGGACGGGTGCAAGCCAGCAAAATGGGAGCTTATATTGACTGCCTGAAGTATTATTTTGCATACTTTTTAAGAACTTGAAGTGCATTTAATAACGGTAAGTATTGTATGTAACTGTAATTCATAAACATAACTTGATTATGAATAGTTAACGATAATTTTTATTTTGTTTTCAGCTTCTAAATGCTATTATCACACAGCATGACAAGTGCGTACCATCAAATATACTTTATTGTATGTATATTTGAGTACCAAAAGCAAATCAAGGTATGCCGGATATTTTCTGTAAGTATAGCTGAGTTCATTTGTATGATTTACATTATAAACTTTAAATGCCTTTTACTCAAATTTAGTTTTTTTATGCTTTTGATGTACTTGCCGCAGCTTTCTGAAGGAACCGTAACATCAATCCGGATGAACCAAAGTGAAAAACCGTCCTAGTGAGTACGGTCACAAACTAAGTGGAGCAGAATTGGCAAAAATAAGTTCAAAGTGAATGTTACGTATGTTTACTAATATTTATTAATATTAATATTAATGTTTATTAATATTGTCAATATATGTTTAATTAATTATATTAATTTTGTGTTTTTCAGGAATCTGTTCCACTTAGTCTGAGACCAGTCTTATAATGAAGATTTGGCACTTTGATTCAACAGGATTGATGGTACGGTTCCATCAGAAACATGCGGCAAGTAAATAAAAGTGATGAAAATCATGATTTTTGGTAAGCAAATACCTTTAATTGTTTTTAAATGTTACACTCACTTTATGCATATTATTTGTGCATAAAAGTGATGTATAATACTTGTATTTGAAAGCAAAAATATAGTTTTTAGAGCACCTATATATCTATTAATTTTTTACAACACTAACAATTTTTCTTTTTTTTCAGCTTTTAACACTGTCATAACCCCTTAAGGGTCACTTGAATCTTAAAAGGTTTGATTTATCACCAATTATAAGTTTTTATAAAAAAAATTAATTTTCAGAGATAGTGGAACGTCTGAAAGTAGCAGAAGCTACTATAAGCAAGTTCGACAACAAAATTCAGCAAGAGTGCAATAAAGTGCTTTATGAAGTTGTTGACGAACTTGCAAGTTGCAGACGATATGTAACTGAGAAATTCGAGTGGATTGATGGGCACGTTAAACGATGAGTCGAAGATGAGGAGTACGATGAAAATCAATCCGAAAGAGATTTATGAGCTCGAAATGCAAATGAATTACCAGTTCGATCTGCGAATGAGGCATCAGCTCGACCTGAAAACGACCTACAAGCTCGACTTGAAAAGTACTTACCAGCTGGACATCAAAACAATTTACCAGCTCAAAATGCGGAAAATTCTGTAAATAATGAACATTTGTCCGAATTAATAAGAGCTGACATACAAAAAGCTGGATTATCTCGAAACACTGGAAGTGTCACAAAGGATTACATTTGCAGTTAAAGCATATTCGAGCAAACTGCACTTACCAAGGAGAACAGCTGGAAAAGATTCTAAAAGACAATGAGGATCAGAGAAGGTATGAAAATTCTTTTTCTTTTTGGGGAGGTAAACGAGGAAACTCTTTTCTCGGTAAACGTTTTAGCACGAATGCATCTAAAGGCCACAATGCTAATAGAATGAAGCTCGATAAAGGTTCAAACCGTGGAAACTCGCGAGGAAAGAAATATCAGAACAAATCCTCAAATGAAAAGAACAAAAATACAAACTCTAGTAGGTGCAGAGGTTTCTATGCAAATGTGTTCGAAACCACTGAATCTAATGACAATCAATTAATCAGATTTCTGGCGGACTCTGGTGCAACGGTACACATGACCAACTCAAAACTGATTTTCAGATTCGATGATTCTAGAAAGCTTGATATAAAATGCGCTAATGAAAATGATGTAGCAATCATGAAATCGGAGGGAGTGGGTAGTGTCTCTGGTTGCACGAGCTATAACGATATTTTAAGCTTGAATTATGGCACTGATCAATTTGATAAACAATCACCTCATGAACCAATGCAGATCGATTTAGAACTTGATAATAATGAGCCATGCTCTGGTTATTCAAATTCAAGAGATTTGTAGTGTAAATGATTCTGATGAATTTGATAACACAAATTATGAATTCGGTACGGGTGGTAGAGTTAATGAATTGAATACTAATAAAGCTATGTTGTGGCATGTCAGACTTGGACATGCATCATTAAAGTATTTAAAAGAATTTCAAAGAAAATTTCCAGACATAAAAGGTATTCAAGACATCAAGTTCGATAACTCCGTGTTAGATTGTGAAGTCTGCATAGTTTCAAAATTTAATAAACTACCTTTTAGCTCCACTAGGCAAAGAGCGAGTGAACCATTGCAGATTATTCATGCAGATACAATGGGTCCTATTAGTCCTCCGTCGCATCCCAAGAAATACAAATTTATATCTGCATTTATAGATGATTATTCTCGTTTGGCAATAGCGTATCCTATGAAGCATAAGTTCGAAACCGGAAACTGTTTGGAGTCGATTATAAAAAAGCTCAATGAATTTACTCCAAATTCTGTTACCTTAGATGCGACCAAGGAACAGAATTTACAGGTGAATATACGCTGGAAGTTCTGAATAGATTTGGTGCTGAGCTACAACTAGCCAGCCCTGATACACCAGAACACAATGGTGCAGCTGAAAGGTCCAACCAAACTATTCAGAAGAAAATGAGAGCCCTTATATATGATACTCGATTGCCTGAGGATATGTTGGATCTGGCTCTGAGTGCGGCAATGTACTTCTATACTAGGACACCTCATAGCTCGAATGATATGGTGCCTGCTCTGCAAAAGTTCGAACCTAAATTAAAATTGAATTTAAATCAATTAAAACGTTTTGGAAGTATCGCCTACGTTAAGGTACAAAGGAAAACAGGGCCAAAGAGTAGTTTTAATCGGGTATAAACCGACAGGATACTTGTTTTTGAAGCCGGAAGAAGGCAAATACTACGAAAGTAGACATGTCCGATTTAATGAAAAAATTGTCTTCGGTGACAAATACAACAAAAACAGTATCAAAGACTGGAACAACACACTGGAGGCAGTAAACAAGGAAACATGGTTAGTTAAGTTCGATGAGGACAAAACCGTTCCAACTCTGAAACGGAGGGAGAAAAACGGAAACGGGGACGTCCAAGGAAACAGAAAGTAATCGAGCTTTCGCCACAAATAAATATGGTCGAATCCGATCTCACACAACAGGAACACAATGAAATCAGTGTTCTAATTGCTAGAACACAAGGTGATCCGATTTCATACAAAGAAGCTATGAGCTCTAAAAATAAGTTCCAATGGCAAAAAGCCATAAAAAGTGAGTTGGAATCCATGAAGATGAATTATTTTTGGAAAATTGTTGATAAACCTCTAATAAAAGGAGGAGAAAAACCAAACATCATTGACTCAAGATGGGTGTTAAAAACAAAAGCTGGATTAAACAATGAGATTAAATACAAAGCTCGATTAGTTATAAGAGGTTTCAAAGATCGAAACAAATACAATTTAGCTGAAATATATGCTCCTGTTTCTGGATTGCCACTAATAAGATTAGTGTTAGTTCTAACATATAAGTTTGATTCGATAGCTGGATGTTACAGCTGCTTTCCTAAAAGGAAAAATAGATTTTGAAGACTATATGGAATTGATTGTTCAGCTGAAATTAGGAAAAAAAAGTCTGCAAAATCCAACGGACTCTGTATGGAATATGGATTAAATATCAGTCCGAAAAAATGGTATGAAAAATTCACATGTCTTTTCACTTGGCGTCAAAGGTATAACCAACTAATACTGTTGGTTTACGTCGATGACATACTTATAGCCAGTAATGACAAAACTAAGCTCGAAGAAATAACTAGACTATTAAAGCTGGAGTTTGAAATGTCTGATCTCGGTGAACCTAAAAGTTTCTTGAGATGAACCGAGACAGGGAAAGTCACGTGATAACTTTAAAACTGGAAAAGTATATCGACAAAACACTGAAGAGGTTCGGATACAGTGAAACACATCTACAAAGAACTCCTATGGTCACTGCACAAGTGATAAATCGCGAGAGAAGAGAAAGAGAGGAAGACAATAATCAGCTCGAGGAAAAATCTATTAGCTTGAATACGACATATAGGGAAATTATGGATTCACTGTTATACCTCGCGAACACTGTGCGTCCTGATATAGCTTACGCTGTAAATGTTTTGAGTAGACATCAAATCAAACCAACTAAGCTGGAATGGTTAATGATCCAAAGCGTCTGTCGGCACTTAAAGCACACCAGGAGTAGAGGTTTAAAATTTACAGGTAAGCTCGATAATATACAAGGATTTTCTAATGCTAGCTTTGCTGACTGTAAAAACTCACTGACTACCAGTGGATTTGTCATAAGGTTGTTTGGAGACACAGTAGCTTGGAAAACTCATAAGTAAAACTATGTTGCTTTGTCGACATGTCAGGTCGAATATGTTGTTATGAGTGAAGCATGTCAAAGCTTGGTAGCATTAACAAACTCTCTCAGCTTGATTATAAATTATATATTTTTACCTATGACGCTCTGGTGTGATAACAGAGCAGTAATAGCTAGCTCTCAAGTCAGTGCTACAAACAAATTAAAACATATGTTCGAAGTTCCAGAACACTATGTTCGAAAATGGCAAGCTACAAATCTGATGAAAGTTAGCTGGATTGCATCAAAGCATCAAATAGCTGATCTATTTACAAAGGCTTTACCGTTCGACTTGCATTTAAAACTGACTAACCTAATGCTTAATTCTGATTTCAAAAACTAATATACTTCTTATTGCAGGCGCAAATAATTGAAATCAGCTAGAAGTGCTCGGGAGGGAGTGTTGAGCAGAAGCGAGCAGCTTCGAGCTGAGCTGCGTCGAACTTCCCTCTCTCCTGACAGTTGGCGAGCGAGCCAGTGCTGCCGCGACGGGATTGTCCACCCTTTCGCTCGCAGTTGTCTTACGGCCATTACAAGCGCCAGAGAGCGTTAGCCCTTTTGTTTATTAATTAAAATAAAATAAAGCTTGATTAATAAAGGTATAAGCTTGACTAAATAATTTATTAAATAAATTATTGTGTTTTTATTTTGGGTTTCCTCCCTGGCACATTGGCAAAACCTCAACAAAAAATATGCAGTCATTTTTTAGATTGTCGAAAAACAGTTTTTCTTGTTATAACTCAAATTCTAAGCATTTTACACGAAAAAGTTGAATCGAAAGTAAAATTCGAATTTTCACATTAAAATAATTCGTTTTACATAATAAAACTTTATAGGCTTACGTTGCGTACATAAAAACGTTCAATAAAAGCTGTAGATATTTTAAAAATACAATTTTCGACTATAATAATTGTACATTCAGAATTATTCAATATATTGTAAAACCCCAAAACTGATTATTTTGAAGAAAAATTTCAGTTGGTCTCGATTATCTCTGCGAAATTAACTCCAATAGAGCCAAATTTTTTTTCACAAATTCTCCTTATGTTAATATCCTGATAGTATAAAATTGGACTAGATTCCATTCACACAAAAAATATGCGGGCATTTTTTAGACTTTCAAAAAACGGTTTTTTGGTCACTATTCCATAAATATGTGTGTCAATGTATAAATATTCTAATTTATCTCAACTAATTCTAATTTATCTAAACTTCTTATAATTAAGCACCTAACATGGCAGATGCTATTTCCCTTTCTTTTGAATCGACATTTCTAAAAATTTACCTTTATGCAAGCACAAATATAATATTGCACAACTCTCCATTAGTGAATCCAAACAGAATAGTATATATATATATATATATATATATATATACTATTCTGTTTGGATAGATATATATTATGATATAATATATACCATTATGTATATGTAGACTGGTAGATGATGGCGCGATTGAGCATTACAGAACAAAAACGCAGGTACAAATAGTATCCTTAAAAAATTCTAAACCACTACTAACCAAGGTTTTTTATTTGACTGCAAAAGAACATTATTTTTTTTAATTAATAAGGTACTAGGTATGTTAAATATTGTATGAAACGAAAGATAAAATTTAAGGACATACCCACATTAAATATCGTGATACAACTCTTCCTACATAATCTGCACAACTAACTAGCTTGCAGATATGTTCTCTTTTCAAGGTTTTCAAAGTGACTATAATTCATACCACGAGAATCATTAATTTCTCCAAATTTGTACATCCAATACTGTAAGTCAAATACGTATAAACATTATAAATGTGAAACATTACATATTTTTTTATACAGATTTTTATTTACATCATCAGCAGTGATGAAGAAATTCCAAGGTATTAAAGTATTTATCCCCAATAAATAAAAAACTATGTACGTTAAATTATATCTGTAAAAAAATATAATTTGAAAACCATAGTAAAATATTAAATATTATAGATTACTCATACCTACTCATACCTTGCATCGCTTCCTGCAGGCCCGAAGGCCCAAAGATCAAATGTGGCGCGCTAGTTTTTATTGATATTACTCATTCTTAAACTATCAATATTAGAGTTACTTTCTTACTTTTTCATTATTTAATTAAAATCAAACTGCGCTCAAACAGTATCTTCATCAATAAAAAAGCTATCTGTGCAAATTTTTTTTATCTCAATCCGTGAAATCGAACCTTTAAAATTTTAAATTTAAATGTCTAAATTTCATATACAGCTTCTGAAATGTAGGTATAAATATATATATATATATATATATATTGCAAGGTACAAATAGCCTTGCTGTCTCTATGCATATGGAGACATAGAATTTAAAACGCGTTGGTACGTCCCTGTACCGAGCGCAACACGAGCGCTCACACACATCTCAACACTATACCCGTGCGTTGACCATTGGTGCGAGAAAACAAATACAAGTACAAATTTATGTACTTGTGTAATTAGGCGGTCCTTAGAAAGTCACGCGACCCGGCACGCGACGCGAAATTTGTGTTGTTTACACGCGGAATAGTTTTACGCGCATTGAGCCCCCATTTCCGAGCCGCCGAAAGTAGAGCTCCGGAGCTCAGTCGCGTTTACAGGACGAGCAGTGCACAGGAATCTATTAAGGGGTTATGCCTGAGTTGAACCTGTAAAAAAGACATTAATAAGTAATGGGCTGAAAAAAATTATTTATTCATAGTATGAAAAAAAATCTTTCTCCTACTTAAAATGTAGGTATTAAACATATTTTTAACTATTTTTAAAAAATGATATATCTATACTTACATTGTAAACAATTACATTTATGAAAGACTAATTTTCAGCACTTTTTTCCCTTTGCCGCAGGATATCTCAAGATCCGGATGATGAATTGACACCAGACAGGATGGAAAATCTCCTTAATATGTTTCTTCACAGCTTAAGCGGAAGACTTTTCTATCAAATATAAATTATAAATATTTAGTAACTCATAAATTGATTATATTGGTTATTATAGTGAATATTACATATATTCACAGGCGTAACATTGACTTTTACCTTGTATTAGTCAATTCTGCTCCGCTTAAGCTGTGAAGAAACATATTCAGAAGATTTTCCATCCTTTCTGGTGTCAATTCATCATCTGGATGCTGAGATATCCTGCGGTAAAGGACCTAAAATCATAAAAATGGCAAAACTGAGAAAAATGCATTTAAAGTTTATCGAGACACTTATGTATATTTAACTGGTAGTACTTACATGAACTGCTTGGCATATTTTTCTTGTACTTTGGCATAAGATACCTGTATATTAAGGTGTGTATGAAGACCCGGGTGCTGTACATGTAGATATACTAGTATCGAAAGCTGAAATTGAAATGTAAGTTTTTAGTAAGCATTCGCAGTCAGCATATTTTAGATGAATATAATTATTGTCATTCCTTACCATTACTTTATAGGATCATTAGCAATTACAGTAGACTTTGAGACCATCATATGCATCTTCACATAGACTTCTTATAACACATAGGCATCTTCTCGTACACAAGAGATTTATAGCCCATATACCTGAAACAATGAATACACTCACAAAGAACAGATTCTTTACAAATAATATGTCGTTTATAGTACAAAACACTTATCTAAAGTTGAACACTAGTGAGACTCAGAAGTTATCACAATAGCACAACATCCAGCTTGCATTAAACTACAGACAGCAGACGAAACAGCTGATGTCTGAATGCAATCTCGACTAGGTCGGTAAAACAGTGATTTCCTTTTCTATATGCTGTAAGGTGCCATGTTTTTAGGCGGTAATTTAAATTTGCACATATCTTTAATTAAAAAACTAAATTTAAATTACAAAACTAAATTTAAATTCTAAATTTATTTTATTTTGAACATTCAAAATAAAAAAAAATCTACGAATTCATAAAAATTAGCTATTACAGTACGTAATGATTTAGTAAACAATTTGTGCTTTTTTTGTTTAAATAAAATTGCATTTTCAAAAAGAATTTGTGAACACATTGAATGTTACATTTTCTACAAAAACGCAATTGTTTTGAATAATCAAAAGCGCTATAAGACAAAAAATGAACAATACGCAATTTTGAAAAATTGTATTTTTTTGATATTTTGCCTATAACTTTGTAACAGAATTCTTTCGGGCAAAAAGGACTAAGACAGCTCATTCTACAGTAAATTTGCTTTAAAAAAATCAAATAAAAAAAATTTTGATTTTTTTTTAATTTTAACTCAGGCATAACCCCTTAAAGGAAGCTGACGTATTTTCGGCCCACGTGCACCACCCCATATAGAAAGAGACGACGACGGAGAAGCTGTCGAATGCCGTTTGGACTGCCCATCGGAGAGCCGTATACGAGTGCCCGATTTGCGCCACATCCACGTGCGTTCCAGTGCCACCACCGCATCTACCTGCGTGTTCAGTAGATCTTTATATTTAAATTCAATACTTTTTTTATTTCTGAGTAATTCGCCCTCGTATAGGGTTATTATTCGCCTAACCAAAAGCTCCGTTTGCGTAGCACATTCATCAAGGTGTTTGTGTGCTGGGAAGGTCGTGCTACGTAAGTTTTTCCAGCTGCCAGGAGCCCTCGCGAATTCTTTCTTTCCATTCTACAGTAGGGATTTTAACATTCCTTAGAGTGTGTTTGTCGATGCGTAACGACGAGTCTTCGCGAGGCTATATTTTAATAGCAACATCCACTTCATCGGTGTAGTGTAATTTTATTTTAAACATCAAATTCCTTGCTCGTGTCGTATCGAGAGTTATCCGTAAGTCGTGTTTAGATACACGGTCGCGTCCGCGTTCGTTATTGTGTGCTTGCCTTTGACCGTTTATTTTCAAGTATAGCGCTTGCCGGTCCAAGGACGCAGAGTCATTCGACTGATTATATACTATTATTTTCCAAATGAATCATCGTTTATTTTCGTCTTGATAATACGCGTCCTATCATTTCAATTCTCGCGGATTACTGAATGAAACGTTTGTACACAATCTGAATAAATACAGCCATTGATGTCACATTTATATTGACAGTGTTAAGATTTATTTCATGTACCTCGCCCCTTGTGTCTCTTTTCTTTTTATTATTATTTTTCAGTCAAATTCGGAGATAATTTTTATCTTGGAATTGGAGAGAATAAATTTTTTCTTAGAATTTTTTCTTCTATTTAAGTTTAATTTATAAGGATGATCACTCGCTCGAGGATTCCAGTTAGTGTACAAAAGAAATTTATAAATGTCGGCTGCCTCCTTCTCCCAGGTAGCGTCAAACGCTCCCGTCTCTGCGCAACGGCAAATAAAAAGAGGCGGGAAATAGAAAAGTGAATTATTAAAAAATTATTTATAATCTACATGGTCCGGGATACCGGGCGAATAATTCAACGTATGTCGCGGATAAACTAAAATTGAATTACATTAATTACTTTTAGTTACTTATATGTACAATGACATATTGCATTGTACACATTCAGCAACGAACGATAAAATATATACGTGACGTAATGCACGTTGCTTCTCTACTCATAAAACGACGCAATGGGTTTTTGAGTAGATGAAGACTTTAGCTTTGGACGGTTACTTGATCCTCACGTACTAAAGATTGCTCTTTAGCAAGACGCAATGCCTGATAAAGAACAATCGAGCTGGAAAAACAAAATTTATTTTTAATTTTAAATCCCTTTCCACCCAAGATCACGCACTGGATCTTGAGATATTCAGGAAGCAAAAAAGGCGTGAGCGCTCAACAGAGACGCAATGCTATGTGTTTGCGACTCACTAGAATTCATTTAATTTTTTTATTATTATTCTTATTTTTTTTTAAAATCGCCTTTTCCCTCTTAGACCACGTATTGAATCTAAGGGTAGTCCAGCGCATAATAAGGGATATGCAAGCGCTCAGTCTGACTTAGTGCAGGACTTTTGCATCTCGCCGTGAGAACGGACCTAGAATAAAGAAATTTTGTCTAGAAGACTTTGTTTTTTATTAAAATTGTTAAATCATTGCCTCATACATGGCCGAGTACTAATCGCCGTTATGTTGCATTTGTTCCGATTCCCATGTAGGAGACTGAATGTTCCGCATCTAGGGCTCTCCGGGGCGCCAGCGCTTCCCTGTATGCTTCCGCTAGCTAGGAGACTTATTGCTCCTTCTAGCTCCAGCTTTAGAGGAAGAATGAATGCTCTTCGAGGAATGACGCGCTCTTTTATACAGGTGAGCGGAACTGCTCCGACGCTGAAGCAGTGAGTTACCCCACCAGTCGTCCGAGCGCCAGTATCGCTATAGATATACTGATACATGTAGAATCTTAATTTACATATTTTACCGCTATAAATAATTAATTTTCGCAAAAATAAGAACGTACGAATGTTTATCGATATATAATTAACCATAAATAATGGTTTTTTGCTAATGACAAGCTCCGAAAAACAAAATAACTCGCATACAAGTATGCTGGTCGCGAGACTTGCACGCTTTTGTTGTTATTTTTACAATGTTAATTAATGATTCATCCTAGAAGCTATATATGAGTCGAAAGCTGATGAACTAACGATGATGTACGTTAGAAATTTATATGGCAAAAACACCTCAGAAAATAATCTCGCAACGATGTTTTTGGAATTAAAATTAACGAATCGCAACCGGATTTTTTGCATTTTACATAGTTTATTAATTAAAGAATCTCATACGAGCATTTATTTTCATAAATTTATTATTTAAATAATTGATATGAACGTTGCAAGTTGGAGCTTTTCCTCATATGTCTAATACAGACGCGTATCATGCCAACTTGTAACGCGAATTAAAAATAAAAATAATCTAATTAATAATAAAATAATGTTATACACATAACTATATGCATGTTATCTCCCTACACATAGCTTTATTTAATTGGAAAATACATAAAATGAGATTTAAAATTTGGAGATAGTGTCCGTGTACGTTGCAAGCGGATCCTGAAAACGGAATAAAACGCGCGGGAAATCGGTAACAATGGGGTTTATTAATGAATAAGAAGCATACAATAATTATATAGAACACAAATCAGAAATATATTCTGAAACTCTCGTTACGTAATCTTGTGTAGCATACAAAAATAGAAATGAATTTAATTATTCCACATGGGCCATCGGCCAAATTACTAACTCCTTCAGTCGATGGAGAAAACCTATAGGAAAGGAGCCGCGAAAATTCCTCTACGGATGTTTCTAAGAATAAATTCAAAGGGAAACTCCGTTCGTCGCTCGTCCTATAAACGTGAACTCAAAAACCAAACCTGTAAAGGGACAGAAACTCGCCTCTACCTAGCTTTCCTTTCCAATCCTTAATCCACACAGGAAAATTACATATAGGAATTGATATTAATTTCTTACCAAAATGTAATCCACTAAAAAAAACCAAAACCAGCTGCCAAAATCTTTCCAGGGAAAATCCTACGGATTTCCAAACAGGAGAACAAGATGAACAATGGCCCTAGAACTCCAACACGTTTTCCGGGATAATATTCTACAGACTTGAGAGAGAACCAAATACTACAAGATCCAAGAACAGAGTGGCCGAGGCCGACGCTCCGCTCGAGGAAGGAGCCGCGATTTTCCCACCCAGCCTCCTTCTTCATGGAAGCGTCGTTCTGGCCAGCAAATTTCCATTGGTCCTGAAAACCCCCAAAATCCGCAATTGGCCTACTTAAATACCACTACTAAGTCATTACATGTCCCTGAATTTCCCAGCTCTACAACATTCATTAATATGTAAATCTTCGCCCCCTTTATGGATATTGATCAATTAATCGATATTGATCTCCATCCGGTGGCTCCCTCTATACATAACCAAACGAGCGCGCGACATTCGAAAACCACCACCTCCATATGTACTATAATAGAACTAAATCTATCAAACTGCTAGAAAACCCCAGCCAGTTCATACCCCTATGTATTCCTATAACTTCCAGAGGATAACATAAAGTTGACTGTACCATAACACAGTACAGTCATGCATTCCTAAATTCTATCACGCGTTTCAAACGCGATCAAATCATCATCGCTATATCTCTCTCTCCCACTCACGCGCTCTCTCTCTCTCTCTCTCTCTCTCTCACCCATAAGCTTGATCAAGCGATCGTTCCCTCTCTCTTCCACTCACGCGCGCGCTCCCTCTCTCTCTCCCTCACTCTCTGTTCCACACATATCCCATGCATGTGATCATCCTGCTCTCCGCACGCGGTCGGTCAGCACCTCCTGCAAGCGCCACGGAGCGCTGGCTCCGCTCCAGGAGCTGTCAGCTCGCCGAGAGTAAATCAGCTGGCGTACAACAATAGTCACGACGCAGCAATAATTATTGCTACGTCACAAGAACCCCCACAAAACCTTGAATATACCTGAATATCCATGTTTTCCTCCAAAACCTCTATAACCTCTACAAAATGACAAGAAAATCCAGGGAAAAAAAACTAGAAATCCTCTATGAATACCTGAAACAAAACAAATTCCTCCATTTCCAACAAAAAATCCGCTAGATAGATAGATTTGGACCAACCACTTAAATAAAACAAACCACCATTTCTAATAAAAAACTATGTATTTAAAAAAACCTAACGAGGCCCTGGGGCCAAAGCTGCAAATAATAAGGCCCGCACGTCCGTAGGAGCATTCACTAATTGCCTAATTGGCTAATAAATAATCATTCGATACTTCTCCACCCCCAACTCCACCAGTAGTAACAGTAGCAGTAGCAGCAGCGACAGGTTAGCCCTTTCCCTTCTTGGTCTCCCCTGAAACCGACGTAATTGGGCAGCTTCCTCGTAGGTCAGGGGTAACCCGTATCTTTCTTCCTCTTCGAAAAACTCACGTTGAGTACGGGTTGCCCTTGGCCTGCTCTGTCCTGCCCTCTCCGCCAAATACGCTCGATGAGCCAGCCCACACCGAGAACACCCCACTAGATCGGCATCTCACCTCCCACAATTGAAACAAAACCGTACTTTCTCACGGGGGCATCTGTCCCAGCGGTGACCCCCCATCCAACAATTGAAGCACGACCCAAAAGGAGGGTCACGTTCCGGAACTCCCGGCAGAGATGGAGAACGTCCCCGAGTCGGCAGCTTAATACTGTACTCAAAATCGTCCAAAGTGAGCTGCCGCCGGGGATTATAGCGCCGCCTCTGTCCATTTTCTCCCTGGAACATGGGGTATGGCTAGGCCGCCACCTCCACCACCTCCGATCCCATGCCCCTCTCATTTGAGAAAGTAATATATAAGTTAATTTTTTTAGGACACATTGGAGATCTCTATCTATCTATCTATCTATCTATCCATCTATCTAACTACTTTACCTCTACAGGCACCACCGAAACGGCAATCTCCTCTACCGGCAATCCCACGGGAGCCTCCCATTCCTCCACCGCCTTCCGAGACTCTTTGGCCTCCACACTCTCCCTTGGCGCACTCCCGACCTCTCCTGGGAGGTACAGCATTCTGATCGGGGCCACCTCAACCCTCAACCACTTTTGGTTGAGGGTACGAAGAGTGCGGCCGCCAAAGAATTTTCGGAGCCCCTGAGGACGGCCTCAGCGACCACTTTCGGTCGGCTTCCTCCGCCAGCCGCAAGTCCTCCATTCTCCTGGCCCAGATGTCGGCCGTAGCCGTCATGTCCGAAGCCGTCCGGCTCCGCTGCTCCCGGATCTCCTCCAACCTCTTCTCCTGGAGGATCTCCGCCTCGAGCTCATCTGACCAAGAGGGAGTATATTCCACCATATCCTCTATCGTTCACTATAAAACAAAATATAGGAATTAAAAAGAATTCCTACCTTCCCCCTCCCAAAACGAGACGTCACAGACGAAAAAAACCCCGACTTCTACTTATTGGACAACACAATATACACCACCACCATTTCAGACAAAACCACTACGCTCCTCCATCCGCCATACCACCATCCGGAACCTGAAAACCTCTACCCCGGGGAGCAATATATCTTTTTAACTCGTTGACGTACGCCTTAGCGCTTTTCCGTTTATCCGACGTTTTTAAAATATACACCAGAGGTGATTACTTCTTCAGAATCTTGTACGGTCCGTCATATTTACCATCCAATTTAGAAGAAATACCATCAGCACCTTTCGATAAGGTGTGTAATTTCCTCTACACTAAATCTCCTACATTAAACTCTGCTGGTTTCCTACTCTTGTTATAATAACCAGCTTGTTTAACCCGGGTTTCCTCTATCTGCTTCCCTACCAAATCACGTAAAGCATGCAATCTCTTCATTCTATCATTCCACAATTCCGGATCTAATGGCATTACAACTCCTTTATCCTCTACCTTCCTCACAACACTCTACTGAGATACACTATTGGGTGCTCCCCATCCTCCAATTCTAGAGTCAAAACGGCTCCAATAGTAAAATTCGTGGCATCACACTGCATTGTGAATGGTTTAGAGAAATCTGGACGAGCTAGCATAGGAGCATTGGTTAATGCCAATTTCAATTCCTCAAATGCCTGTTCATCACTCCAACTCCATTGTTTCAAGTTCTTCACATTTTTCAATAATGGTATTTCCATCTCCGCATTGTGCTTCAAAAATCGACTATACCCGCCAATCATCTCCAATAATCTCTTCAACTGAGTCTTGTCTTTGGGAGGTGGATAATTCATAATCGGAGCTATTCTCTCCGAAACTGGTCTGAGACACATCACTATCCAATAAATAACCCCAACTAACGGACACTCGAACAACCAAACTCACATTTCTTTCTGTTCACCGTCAATCCAGCCTCAGTAATTTTCCTCAGCACTAATTCAAGCCATTTAAGATGTTCCTCAAAATCATTCGCTACCACTATGGCATCCAGATAATCAAAAATATGCAGTTCAAAGTCTGGCCCAAGTGAGGAGTCAACCAAATGCTGAAATGTGGCCGGTGCATTACAAAGCCCAAAAGTTGGATTGCCACAAACCACTACCAGGCATTGCGAAAGCCGTATAATGTTTGCGACTCTCCTCCATTGGAATTTGAAAATATGCTTTCTTCAAATCAATTTTCGAAATGTATCTAACATGCACAAATTTATCCAAAATTCCGTCAATTGATGGCAACGGGTAAGCATCTTTTTTAATCAACTTATTACATCTATGTAATCAATGCAGAAACGAACATCGCCATTCTCTTTAAACACAATAAGCGGAGCACTACTAAAATCGCTGTTTGATTTCACTAGAACCCTCATCCGCAACATTTCCTCTATTTCCTTAATTCCAGCATTCCACCGCTTAGGTGAGCATCTCCTAAATTTATGTTTAAGGGGTTATGACCAGTGGCGGATTAAGAAATTTGCCGCCCTACGCCCTGGGTACTGCCGCTCCCTTAAGGGCAGAGATTACAAGGAAAAATAAAAACTTCTGTTAAAGTATAATAAAAAATTTGATCACAGAACTTTATTTACATTTAAATTAGTATAATATTTATTATTAAAATAATTTTTTTCTTGCCTTTTCTTCGGCAAACTTACGTATGAGATCATCACAATCTAAGTTCACGGTACTCTCCCATTCTATACAAAGAAGAGACAGTGAATTCATTCTTTCTTGGGATTGAGTTGATCTCAAATAATTGTGAACTCTTTTTAAAACTGAGAATGATCTCTCACCCGAGCAATTTGTTGTCATTAGACATAAAAATATAGTGAGAGCTATATTAACGTTGGGGTACAATTCTAAATAGCCTTCTTCTACAATCATACGATTTAACTCTGTGCCCGAGATTTCTTTTATATTTAAAGCTGTTAAGTGAGCAGACAAGTGTTGGCATTCTAAAGTTAAACTTTCTTCATCTAAGTCTTCAGGATATTTAGATGCAAGATTTTTTACCTTTTTACGGATATCTTTTGAATCTATTTCATGCAGTCTCATTAAAAAATTAAAGTTTGTATTTAAAATATCATAAGCTTTAGATCGTCTTTGTAGTTCAGAAATAAGCGTATCTATTACTTTATAAAAAAAATCAATGCGAAGATCATCCCGTGCTGATCTAGACTGTCTTATATCTTCGCCATCTCCTTCGTCAAAAAACTTTTTTCGTTTACAGCGTCTCTTAGCGTCATTGTCATAAGCATCACTTCCAAAAATTTCAATCGCTTTAGTTTCATAAAAATCGAAATTATGACGCATATCACTTAAATAAATAATCAAAGATTCATACAACGTTGTTGCATCTTTTAACTCAATTTTTGTTGACTGTAATGTTTTACTAACTGAGTTAAAACGCTCCATTATATCATGCCAAACAAGTGTGATAAAACAACATTCTAGCTTATTTAAATTATTAAAAATACCTTTTGCTTCAGCTCGAGTTGTAGGTTTTTCCTTCTGATTGTTAATAATGAACATAAGAGCAGATAATATTTGAATATATCCATTGCATAAGCTTCTGCATGCTTCAAAACGAGCAGACCATCGCGTTATAGATAAGCTTTTTAAGTTTTGTTGTTTTTCAAGATAAGTCTTTAATAGATCCCATCTATAAGTCGACGCAGAAAAGAAGTTGTATAATTCTTGCAAAGTAATAAAAAATTGAACAGCCAATGGACTACATTCAGCGCCCCATTTTCCGACTAAATTTAAGGAATGTGCAGCACACCTGCACACGGTACCCATGCTGCAAGAGGATTTATTCGTAGAATATTTGCTTGTACTCCAGAGTAGATGCCTGACATGTTACTAGCATTGTCATAACATTGACCGCGACAGTTTTTAATATCTATATTATTTAAATTTAGAAATTCCAAGATTGCATCAGTTAAGTCTGTACCAGTGTGCCGACAATTTGGAAGAAATCGAAGAAATCTTTCAATTGGAATACCATTCTGTTGAACATATCTTACTATAAAAGTGAGTTGGTCGACGTGCGATATGTCGGGCGTTGAATCTACACTGATTGAAAAATATTTTGCTGACTTCATTTCGGTCAAAATCTTATTTAAAACAGCTTTAGCCATTATTTTTATAAATTCCTCACAAATCGTTGAGGAAAGGTATGAAATTTTACCTTTTCCTTGATTGGCATAGGTTTGAATATGTTGTCGAAGAAAAGGGTCATATTCAGCGATCATCTCCAAGGACATATAATAATTCCCGTTATGAACGGAGCCAAATTTTTCATCATGACCTCTAAAAGCCAATCCTCGAGATGATAATGTCTTAATTACCGTTACCAATCGTCGTAGAAGTTTTTGCCAATAACTGATTTCGGAATATATTTCATTTGTTAATTTGGTTTCTATTGCCTGTTTAGATCTATTTTTATATGTTAAACAATTAGTTTTATGTGCTAAGGAATTTTCATGTGATTCGAGAACTTTATGCACATTACTCCAATCGTTATAGCCTTTGGAATTGAAATCTATCGCTGCATTCCCAAATAATTTGCATGGACCGCAAAAAACAGACTTTTGACTAATAGAATAAATTAGCCAGTGGCGGTGTTGCACAGAGCCGTTAATTAAGTTGCGAGTGAAAAGAGTTTTAACCATACCTCGACTACGTCCGCAAATCATACGCTTAGAAGCTGTAAAATCAGCATCCATATTTTGGTTAAATCCGCGCTTGATAATCTGTAATACGCTGTTACTATCAAGATTCCACTCGGCTGGATCATCCGAAATTTCTATTGACAATCTAGTAAATTCTTCGACAAAGTCATTTTCTTTTACTGGTGAATGGCACAGTTGATCTGTATTATTTTGAAGTGTTAACGTCGAATCCCGTTCTAATTCGTCTAATAGTTCAAAAAATAATATAGCGAAAAAATATAACATAATAATTTTCTCATAAAAGAAACTGAACACAATTATTACCATTTATTGCGTTAACTTCAGTCGAGGCTTCAGTTATCTGAGTTCCATCATTGCTTTGATTCTCGGTTTCATTCACTATAAATATTGACAAAATCAACATTTTCTGATTAATAATTTTATAAATATTTACTATTTTACTAATAGCTTTTAGTTAACAAATATGTTAATAATTATTACCATTACTGGATTCTACTAATAAAGATTGTTCATGAGAGCTATCAGCATTTCTCGATTCTTGACTGTGTTCAGCACCAATTTGAAAGTAATTATTTAATTTGGGTGTCTGTGATATTACCTCTTGTTGTTTTTTTATTTTTAATTTCGCAATATGCTTGTACTGTGCACCGCTCAACCTTTCGCGGCGATAAGCCATTTTGACTAAAAATAGACAAATAATAAGATCTTGGGTATATCTCTCAACCGAAGAAAAAAATATTATGTTCACTTACCTATTTACAAGAAGGGCTTAGTCTGTGATGAATAATCCTTTTTATCCAGAGGTAATTCAATATATAAGAAATATTGACACTTCACACTTGTATAATTTTATAAAATAAAACATAAATGACATTTACTCAATTCATTTACGTTATATATTTACAGAATACGCATATAAGTAGTTTAACACTAGTAGTTCTTGTATATAGAAGTGTCAGTAAAAATACGGAAAAAAGAAGCGGCTGTGTTCCTTCTCGATCAGACTCACAAATGTGACTGATTTAAAAAATAAACATAGTCCGATGTACTCAACGTCTCGTCTAATTCGCGGAATCGGCGTAGGTGCGTCGATGCAACGGCTCCACTGATTCGCGGAATCGGCATAGCGCGGCGCAGTCTCGGTGTTACTCTAAAATTAGCTCTGCAATGTAGTATCGATCGATTTTTCATCGGAGAGTATACAGTATACACTATACAGTAAATATCTCTGACTTTGAAAAATCTCTATGCACGATTGTGAACATAATCAACCGGTGAAAAAATAAAGTTTTTCGGAAATATTTGCAATGTTTAAAAATTATGCCGCCTCCTATTCATTTCTTTTTGTGCCGCCTATACGCCATGGCGTAGTTGGCGTATACCTTAATCCGCCACTGGTTATGACAGTGTTAAAAGCTGAAAAAAAAGAAAAATTGTTAGTGTTGTAAAAAATTAATAGATATATAGGTGCTCTAAAAACTATATTTTTGCTTTCAAATACAAGTATTATACATCACTTTTATGCATAAATAATATGCATAAAGTGAGTGTAACATTTAAAAACAATTAAAGGTATTTGCTTACCAAAAATCATGATTTTCATCACTTTTATTTACTTGCCGCATGTTTCTGATGGAACCGTACCATCAATCCTGTTGAATCAAAGTGCCAAATCTTCATTATGAGTCTGGTATCAGACTAAGTGGAATAGATTCCTGAAAAACACAAAATTAATATAATTAATTAAACATATATTGACAATATTAATAATTATAGTGAATGTTACATATGTAAACATACGTAACATTCACTTTGAACTTATTTTTGCCAATTCTGCTCCACTCAGTTTGTGACCGTACTCATTAGGAAGGTTTTCCACTTTGATTCATCCGGATTGATGTTACGGTTCCTTCAGAAAGCTGCGGCAAGTACATCAAAAGCATGAAAAAACTAAATTTGAGTAAAAGGCATTTAAAGTTTATAATGTAAATCATACAAATGAACTCAGCTATACTTACAGAAAATATCCGGCATACCTTGATTTGCTTTTGGTACTCAAATATACATACAATAAAGTATATTTGATGGTACGCGCTTGTCATGCTGTGTGATAATAGCATTTAGAAGCTGAAAATAAAATAAAAATTATCGTTAGCTATTCATAATCAAGTTATGTTTATGAATTACAGTTACATGCAATACTTACCATTATTAAATACACTTCAAGTTCTTAAAAAGTATACAAAATAATACTTCAGGCAGTCAATATAAGCTCCATTTTGCTGGCTTGCACCCGTATACCTAAAAGCAAAAAATAAACCAACAAAGAAAAAGCTCATTATGAACACTGTTATTACTAATTAGTTTCCAATACTTATCTGAATAATTTTTCTACTCTGCAGAAGCTCTTGCACTTTTGCAACACCACTAAGGTTATAAGCATTGCTACAGCAGCTAGCAGACTAACTGCACTGATCTAGTGTCTTGGATGAAAAACAGCTGTTTGGCTGCTTTCTGCTGCTTTACAGAAAATTCTACTATACCGATCAAACAGAAATCTTCATTCTCGACCAGACGCTGTGAGGCACAACCTATTCGAGTGGCAAATTCAAATTTGTTGAATGCCTTTACTTTAACACATTGAGTTTAGTAACATAAAATCACACATAGAAAAATTAATTTTACAGATTTTATTTATTTTACGGAAATAAATTAATAACTATTGAGAAAAAACGGTTTGTAAAACAGTTTTTAAGTCATACTTTCAGTAAGATTTCTCATGAAATTACTCTGTAAAAAGTGGGTTAGAACAATCCTTTCCACAAGTTTGGCCTAATTAAAATATTTAAAAATCACGATTTTTCAAAAATTTACTTGAAACAGATTTGTTAGTTTTTTGTTAATATCTTCGAGGAAAAATTTTTTAGCGAAAAACGGCTTTCAGGACCATATTCTACAGACTATTAACTATGAAAAAAGTGAATAAAAAAAAAATGGGTATTTTCAAAATTTTAACACTGTCATAACCCCTTAATAGGAGCATCCCCCAAATACACAATCTTATGCTTCGTTAGAGTGGTAGCATTCAATCGTGTAGGTATATCCTCTGGTAGAAATCCCTTCTTTGTAGTTATGATTCTAGGTTATGATTTTAGGGGTGATTAATGAATCACAGGATGCCAGCGGGTCAGTGTACCCACGCAGAGATAGGATTGGATCTCCAAAGGGTCCGTAATGGGATGGGAACAGCCGCTGCTGCTTTACAAAAAAAGCAGAGCTGGTACATGGTTTATATATATTCTTGGGCGATTCTCTGACAAATCGAGCGCTCGCTTGCTTTAATATTAGCAAAATTGAGAGACTGATCCAGACTACATATACCAAAAAATTCATGAACATAACTTTTTTCAGTACAAAATTTTTTGTTTTGTCTCAGAATAGAAGAAGCCTTTGTTTTTCTATGACAAATCAATATATCAGCCAATTTAGGCCAAATTTAATGAAATTCCTATATAATATGTATATCACCAAGTATATCCTTTCCATATTACTTGTACACATGTGTATGACCTATAGGATTGTTATAACATATGTACATGACTTTGAAAGTATTTTTTTTTTTTTTTTGAAAAGTAGAGAAAATTCCCTAAAATAAGCCTACCCATGTCTATAGTGAAAAATGCTCCAGTGAGGAGCTACAAATTAACGAATAAAGCCAACACATGCAAAAAATGTTTAAAATGCCAACTTTGAGCCTCTGTAACTTGGAAATAAGTAATGGAAAAAATCTGATAAAATTCAGAGGACCTCATGGACCTCCAAATAATATTTTAAAAATATTTTTTTTTGGGGGGGGGGGGTCCACAAATCGAGCGCTCGATTTGTCAGAGAATCACCCATATATATTATTATTTCTGTTTCTGAGGAATGAGACGACACTCGTCTCATTCTCCAGACGATGAGCGTCAAGCAAATTGCAAATTAAAACAAGTAACCAAGAAGCTGGTCAGGAAACAAAAGTGCAATTCGACACTCGCTACCAGTAACTATAGCCCCCACAGACTTGAAGTCGCACAGGCGATTGAATCTCTCAACTCTGGCAAGCGAGCCAAAAATAAGGTAGCTAACACTGAAACCGTCAAATTATATCAGGATGTTGTGCCCGGTGCAGCCTTAAATCAGCAACCGGAGGATTCCAAAATTTCGCATATGAATCAACCACTGAAGGACGGAGAACTCGTGCAGCCCCTAGCCAGTGTCGAGATGGTACAGCCCGTTGAAGGTCGCATCAATATGGTAAATCCACAGAGATACACGGCGATTGAAAGACTGCAAGAGTCACACAAACGGACCGACGGCAACATTACTTTTCTCGACACACGGATTACTGCGAATCCGGCTCCCGCAGGGACAACTCACGACAACCCGAAGTCATCAAATGACTCAGACGCAGACCCATATTGCACAGATATCCGGTTTCTCTCGGCCGGCCGACGGCCCCCAACAGTTCACCTAAATTCGCAACACTTGTTAATGGATAAAGCCAGTTTCTATGTCGACACGGGCGCAGATATCTCGATTATCAACATCAATAAACTGGCAACGGGAGTTCCTTTTAACTCCCGCGACAGAGTTATGATTCATGGAGTCATCGGTATTTGCATTGGCTTTACAGTAATTTCATAAACATAGCATAAAAGTTAAGAAAAAAACCTGTTAAATGAAAAAAATAATTAAAATATCAGCTTTGGTTGCGCAGATACAATCAAGATTCCAAAAAATCTGTGCGGTGCCGTATTTGCGCGACCCTCACCACCGTGTCGCCCGGTCGGAACAGCTGCGCGGCCGCGCGCGATGATTTTGCTTAGTTCAACCGTCGTTCTAAATGAATGAAGTCATCTACAGCTGTCAAGAAAACTGCTATCATTTGGAGTAATATTTGAACAAGCAGTGGGCTAAATTTAAATTAAAAATATTAAGTAGTTTCGGCGTAATCATCGATTGAAAAAAATCATTATCTCGGCTCCTACTGATCCTATCTTAACAAAGTTCATTTGCATATTCATGGTTTTTTACAGACTTTAAGATGTATTTTACCTCGATTCTCTAATTTTAAAATTGTCCTAACAACGGACATTTGTTGATAAAAATGTTTTTGTTTATATATGTTTTAAGTCGCATCCCCTGTCGGTATTAGCGACTTTTCTTCCCTGCGTTTTTGCGTGTCCTCAATTAGTACATTCAGTCCACTATTGAGCAAATTGCAAATTCGCAAGAAAACCTACAGTTTTATGTACAGTGAAATATACACGTTGTACACAATAAAATCCGAACCATTGGAGCTCACATGTATAGACACGTATGTAAACAAAGAGGTGTCCCCAAAATCGTCCAGAGACAGGCTTGAACCCAGGACCTCTGGATTTTTAGCCTGATTCTCTACCGTTTGAGCCATCGTTGCTCTAGATAAATAAATTAGAAGAAAAGTTCTTCAAAATCATTTGTTAAGAAGGACGTGAGCTGTCGAGTGTAGGTGGTCACATTAATTTGTCGTGATCTGCGCCAAATTGAAATGAATTTGAAAATTCAGAATAATAATTTTGCAATAAGTCGCCACTTTGAGACAGCGAGGTCGGACTGGACATTTCATATTGTATGAATTACAAAGACATGTTTGAGCGTAAGTCTGACCTAGAAAAGTAATTTTTTATATAATGCAAGGGTTCTCAACCCGGGGAGGTGAGGTGGCGTTCTGCTGCGTTACTGCTTTGTCCTCGTGATCTCGGTGACTTGATGATGCTGACTTCACATTGCCGGGCTGGGTGGCGTTAAAGTTTAATAATGGTTTGAAAGCATGGATTAATGAGAAGCAAAGCTCTAGTTAAAATTTAATTCAAAGCAAATCGTGCATATAAGCCAAGAGAACAAATAAAAAGAAAAAAGCCAGAGCCAGGTTTCCCGGAGCTGTAATTACTTAAAGAAGATATAGGTAGGACTCGAGGTACTCTTAGGATACAGCGCAGAATCAACCTTATACACTTATGTAAAATTGAAATTCTCTGTTTTATTCATTAATTCTTAATGATACACAATTTCAGTGTATAATCAAAATAAGACATCCTTGATCGAGACGAAATTTATTTTATTCTCAAACCCGTACCCTCGCGTATTGAATTTACAGCTATCTACACGGACTAGAGGACCCACGTGTCCTAGATACGAGGAGATGGCGCATTCCAGCGGAACGCGTGGGCAGCGAAATATCCTTTAAGGATATACACCTGCATGCCATTTGGATGTAAGGATGGTGATGTGCAGCAATCACATAAAGGCGTGATTAGAGTGCAGCTACTAAATGGTATTTAGTAGTACCACCCTGCACCGGAAAAATAAAAAAGGAAGGGAGGGCTGCTCCCTAAGTCGTACCCACACCGTATTCAGTGTGTCATCGATTATGCTAAGGAGGAAGGATAGTGACTTCTACCAAAGGCAAGTTACCAAGAGGAGTGTGAAGCGTAGAAGTGATTTTACACGACTCGCGCTGCCCTTCTTATACCCGAAAATGCGGCGGCGGCTCGATTCCCTCCAGCGTAAAACTCAGTCCCCGAAACACATTTACGCTAGGCCAATCGTGCGCCGCGCGGTAGAGAGGGCTGAATTGACGCAAACGCGATTATACATGTCTCGGCATAGAAAACTCGCGTCGGTGGAAAAAGAAAACGGGTGGGATACGCCGCGCCCAAAATTACACGCACATGAAAATTTCCGAACGCCCACAATCAAAAGGACCCCACTTAGCGCGCGACCGCGTCGTGATTTGTCCACCACTCGTATAAAGGATCGCGATTGGCAGCGCTAAGTGCCTCTGAGTGACTGCAGAGAGAGAGAGAGAGAAGCTGCTGGCGACGGCTTGGAAGGGGGCAACGGCTGTGATCCGCTTGGCTGTACCCTTGCAATAAACTATTGCAATATCAAAATTTATAAATAATGTTTTTGTTTTAAACAATTTAGTGATGAAGAAAGTCAATTTTGCATTCGGGAAAACATGTAATTTATAGCAAATTTAATTCTAAACAATTTTCATGCTCAATTTATTTACATAAAGTTAATAATAACTAGTGCGCCACACTTCGCCTTTCGGCCCGAAGGGCCGAAAGACCTCAATGGCTTGGCGCCTTACATCGCAAAGCACTGCTTCGCGTTTCGCTTCGAGTTTTGCATTTAAGGCACGACCGACTGACGCTCGCGCTTCGTACTAGCCCGATCCCCCCGTATTCGCGCTTCGCGCTCACCCCAACGACTGGAGCTACTTTCGCAGAGATAATTATTGTCAACTAAAATTTTTCTTTAAAAAATCAATTTTTGAGCTCTACAATACGTTAAATCGTTAAAGCATATACTTATTATGGCTAAAAGTTGTATTTCTAAAATATTTACAACTTTTATCTATAATATTTGTAAGTAAAATGTTTACCTGAAAAATGTTGTTATGAAAAACGAATTATTTTAATGTTAAAATTCGATTTTGGTTTGTTAATTTGAATTTTAAGCATTTTTGAGTGTTATAACGTTGGTTTCCGCTCCACGCTAGCTGGCAATGCGTGGAGGCTGATGAAATCCAGGTCGTTATAATTATCGGCCCGGCTCCTCGAGTTCCCCTGAACCCGGTGGCGCCAGGCACTTACCTGCAAGTGCCAGAGTCTCGCGACTCCTTTAACGAACTCGAGGATGGGGCGGATTTGCCGGCTAGCTAGCTCATCCCCGCGAACGCGGTAAGGAGAGAGGGTGGTTCGGATAGTAATACCGCGTGGTTATTAAAAAAAGCAAATGATCATTTATTCAATTAAAACTCCTTACATCACAGATAACCAGAGACAACCAGGGCTAAACAACCACCGCAAGATAAAAGAATACGCGAGGTATTCGGCCTCTTCGGGCGACGTTACGCAATTAAAAGAATACGCGAAGGTATTCGTCCGCACCTTGGCTCGCACCGCCAAGGGGATAGACTCCGCACGACACTACAACTCAATTACCGCTGGGACGCTACAATAAACAAAATGCCAGATAACCACGTAGATATCCGACTCTCGCGCGTCTCAAGGTCTCACACATACGATGCCCGCTCGGCTATTCATTCACTTTTTGTCCGCCGACTCTTCGTTCACGCTTTAATTCTATAGCCGCGATTGCCCACACTTAGTGCAAATCGCAGCCGTTTAAACTACTTTTGGCCGAGAGCGTGTCTGCGTAACCACGACCTACGACACCTCCCGCGCCTTATCCTAACATAAGTCAAACGAGGCCCCCCTTGTCCTTGCCGACTAATTTCCGCGAAACACTCTTATACCGCACACGACAATAACAGATATCCCCGAGTTACGCGTCGCACAGATAACCTTCGTCCGCGCAGGCAACGCCGAGGGAAACTCACGACCGAGGCACCCGAGGTAGACCGCTTCGTACGCACCGCGAGGTAGAGACAACCTTCGCCTGAGGTACACGAATGAAAGGTCGTTCTCTACACACAACGACATGACTACGCAGCCTTCGCCCGAGGTACATGATACGCAAGGTACTCTTTGTGCGCGACGGACGACGAGATAACCGTACGTCGAAGACAACTACACGACAGGCAACCCGGAGTAGACAACGTACACGCACTGAATCGCACTAATTACTCACAAGCTTAAATAAGAGGAGACACCCGGACTGAAAGATAACCGCGCTCGCTGGTGTTCGTACGCTCGTGAGACAAAGGGACGCGAGATCGCGCATGGAACTGCGCAGTAGCCCGCGAGGGAAAACTTAGCTAAATACCAGAGCAACACACCGACCTTTTTTCCTTATCCTCGGCGACCAAACCTCTGGACCCACAGAATCCAGGAATCAGCAAATAATCACAAGTAATAAAAGATAGCACAAGGAATCCCACGGGAGTAGACTGCGATGACGTCCGAGCTGGAGCGGCCGGGACAGGAGAGTGCTGGCTCCCAAGACGCCGAGCGGCTTGCGCTCCTATTGGTTGGTTCGCGTGGGGTCGACGGCCCGCGCGCTCGCGCCGCAGCCGGCGCGTTTGCCTCGCATCGTCGTTCGCGGCGCATTCGCGCTCGACTCTCGATCAGCCGCTAATGCTGGAGAGATAGCCGCGAAATTCAAACGCTCGCAACATGCAAACAGCCAGACATACATACAGACAATTCGCGCAACGCCTAAGTTATGCGCGAATTTCGAAGTACAATGTAACTCTCAGCGACTCCTTCTGTCTGGGCCCTTGATTCGGGAGTACGCCTGTTACAAAGGGCGCAAAGGCTGCCTTTTATTACTTCCAACATTCTCGCGGTGAAGCAACCATCACGCTGGCCGTGCTGCAGAAGGCTCTCACGTAGGAAGAACCCACCCGTCTCATCTGCGTCCGACGACTCACGATGAGCCGGAAATTGAACGCCCTGTATGGATCTGTCGCTGCTTCTGTCGCGCCGGAGCTCACCTTCTTACCTTCTCGCCCTTGAACGGGAGTGGACAAGCACTCCGTAATTTTCGCCTTCCTTGGCCAATTCTCCTCTCCTCGCGTTGTCACTCGAAAAGAGACGTTACGCCATTAGTCCTTTCATTCGTCACACATGCACACTACCTTGAGACGCTCTACCCCGGCAGCTCGACTCTCGATGTAACGTGGCGACATGTTGCCACGTTACAGTGTTCATGTCAATAGGAAGAAGTTGTATTTTTTTGAGATCTAGAACATTCTCGTTTAACTTTTTTCTGTAGAATTCTTGGAATTAAAATTATAGACTAATAATCGTGTTTAGTGATTTTTCAAAATGACTGTATAACTAATGTATGTATAGGTTCAGGCCCAAAAGAAGACCGTGATCTTATCAGCACTAGGGTAATCTGTAAAAAAAATTGGCTCAATCGCAGTCGATTTCGGCGAGATAAATGAATCACAAGCCATTTTTTGTTAAAAATGCATGCAAAAAACAAAAAGTGCTCGTATTTAAAAAATAAGGAAGTTATTGAAAATCGGGAAAAGGTTGCCGTTTTTATTTTTCAAGCCGAATAATTTTCAGAAAGTTTCAGCTTGATCGATTGAAAACTAAGGGAGATACGGCTCATTACATATTTTCCGATGATAAAACTATAACACTCTCGCGTGTCACGGCTTAAAAAAGGTACAGAGGATAAACCAAATCAATGCTATTTCGAATTGTATTTTGCAATAATAACAATGTTCCGGGGTAGGTACATTGTAGAGTCTTTATGGTAGTTTTCAGTACACTAACTTTTACCAGTTCCAATATTAAAACTGCTAGTAGCACGAACTTCTAATCGAAATCCCCAACTAATAGTCAATTGACTCTAAACTAGACTACTACGTCATACACTAGAGCTATACAAAAGGTGCGAAATTTAAATTGATTAATTGAAACACTCCATCAATTGAGGATTTTCAATATGTCGAAGATATAATAAAATATTAAAAATAAAAAATTTAAAGGTTGTAACGTGGAAGTTTTCCCCGCCCGTACGGGGATTCCAGTTATTTACAAAGTATTTCTAAAATACGCGGCTTTCTTCTTTCCCTCTAGCTCGTGGTATTCCTGCAATGGTGAAAAGCGGGAAGTATGGTGGCAATTAGGTCGAAAATTGTTAAACACAAATATGTTATATAATAAATCACGGATATATTCTATTTTCTCATTACAACTGATTATTTAAGCAAACAGATTTAAATAACTCGAAATAAAGCATGGGCACGCGGCCATATTAGTAGTTCCAAGATTGCTCGATGATGCTATAGAAATGGGGCCGCGAAAGTTCCTCTACGATGATTCTATTTAATAATTGTAAATCAGAGGGAAGTCACCGGCCAAGATCTGAAAACGCGAAATTTCCTCCATGAGTCGCGACAGCCTCAATCTTCTATTACGCTTATATTCTCCGCCATGACGTAATTATTCTCCAAAAATATTTACAATAAAATATTACCGATTTCCTCTATGACTTTGTTCAACGCAAATCCTCTACTTTCCTTTCCTCCAAAAACGTGAACTCCAATCCAAACGTAATATTCCGAAGTAATAGCTTATTCCAAACTCCTCCAAAAAAAACTCAAACGGTAAATCAAAATGGCTTCCAAGGGAGAAAAACAACCAACTGCTGAGACCAACTATATGCGACCAGCACCAGGGACGGTATAGAGTGCGGACTACCACCAAGGCGTCCGCCGATAGAGTGACGCGGTCGACGCTTCGTCCGAGGAAGGATACCGCGTTTTTCCCACCCGGCCTCCTTCTTCACGGAAGCGTCGATCTAATCACCGAATTTTCCAATTGGTCCTTTATCTGAAATAAATCCTCTATTGGCCATTAATAGACCACCACTAATTTATTCCTCTATCCGTGATTTTCCCCAGCGCCCTTTTTTCCAAATCCAATTTTATCATTGGTTAGAAAGTCAATTAACGTCCTCTATGTATTTCCTCAATATACAAATTCGCGCCCCCTTTATCAATATCGATCAATCAATGAATCATGCCGATATCCATCGGATGAGTCCACCTATAGATAATTTATAAACCGCGCGATATTTGAAGAGCCTCTATCATCCTCGAGTAAACCCTAGAGATACATATATCGAGTCATCAAAGATTCCTAGTCCGAATATTCCTCTATACGTCTCTATGACGTCCGCGAGTCAACATAAAGTCAACTCTGAGCGCTCCAAACGCCATCAACTTCGCGCCACTATATCCCTCTCTCTTACTCAAACGCGTGCTCTCTCTCTCTCTCTCTCTCTCTCTCTCTCTCTCTCTCTCTCTCTCTCTCTCTCTCTCTCTATCTCACACACGCTTGACTCCCACTCTCGCCAATTTCTCTCTCCCGCGCGCGCCAACTCTCTCTGTCCCTCTCTCACGCTCACACTCACGCTCTCCCCTCTACACACCGCCGCATGCATGTAACCGCGTGCGCTCGGCTGCCGGCTGGCTTCCTGCCATGCCACCTCCCGAGCGCCGACGTGCTGCGCAGGTGTGACTCGAGATCTCACATCCTGCGCTCCGCACGCGGTCGGTCAGAGGCAACTCCTGCGAGCGCCACCGAACGCTGGCTCAGCTCCAGGAGCTGTCAACTCGCCGAGAGTGAGTCAGCTGGCCGTGCAAAAACGTTCACGACGCAGCAATAATTATTACTACGTCGCAAGGTAATTCTAAAAATTACAGTTAATAGCACTTGTATTACGCATATATATATGTTGAATCAATTTCTTCTCTGTTCATTACGAATTTCTTGGGTTTAACATTGTTAGTAGCTTTGGTCAGTGGATCAGCCATCATATGTGTGGAAGGTATATGATTCACGTTGATTATTCCTTACTTTATCTTCTCCTTGATAAAATTGGTATCGCATATTTATGTGTTTTATTCTGGAGCTCAGATATCTGCGAAGGGGGCTAAGGTCGATACTGTCTGTGAAGACAATTAGTTCATTTACAAGAGCAACTATTAAACGCGTATTTACATTGCTGTAATTGAACTTGCAACTGTCATAGTCAGACTGTATAAGGTTAATATTTTTGAGAGTACTGTCAAGGTTCAAGTTCCAGTTACGATTCCCTTATTTCAGACCATATATAGGCTTATGCAATTTATATGCCAAGTTTTCTTGACCCCGCTGTACGTAGCCACATAGTTGTAGGAGTTATACTATTTCTTCTATTTCACCATGTAGGAAGGTAGTCTCCATGTGTAGATGGTACATGTCGAGATCTCTCGGTGCTGCATACGCAAATAACGAGGTGAAGTGAATCGAACAACCGGTGATTAAGTTTCTTCGTATTTGATTGATGGCAATTAGTCTGGCTTTATAACAGGTAGATCCATTATATAACGTTCTCTTCTTGTAAATGTTCATGCGTCCAATCACAGATTCCAGAAGGGTAGCGCTCACAATGCCGAAAGGCCAAACAGCCGAAAACCATAATACCGAAAATCATTTTACCGAAAGTTCAAAATACCGAAATTTAAAATACCGAAAGCTCAAAATACCGAAAATTAAAAAGTGCTTCCTGACGTCGGGAAATGATATTATATGCATAAATAATAATTTAATTGAGCCTTATGTTGTTTATTAAGCCATATGTTATTTATCAAGGTCCCCAATAGACTAAGCGCTACATACAAGTACTCGTGATCAATTGACATGTAGTAAAGCTGCACATATTTTATAACTATATATGCATGGTAAGACACAAGTATACACGAATCTCACAAAGCAAAATGTCTAGATGAAGAGGGTTGCTGATTTTTAGCATAATTCATGCATCAGGTACTCAAGATAAGGTAAATCGGACAGGTAAGTGGGACAGTTGCATCGATTTCGCTCTCAAGGTCGTTAGTTCTGTATCTTTTCGGCAGAATTCGTGCACGAGGAACCTCGAAGATGTTTACGTTAACAGGCTCACCGATTACGAACTGCAGATTTTCAGCAAAATACGTGCCTCAGGTATCAGAAAAGTATCTTCATGAACAAGGTCGTCGATCACGCACTTCGTAGGTGCTGCACTATGTAATTTTTAGGCTAAACTCAACCCAATCCAAATAAAGAGCTTACCCCGCATTGCGAGTCGATTTTGGACGTTTCCCTAATAAGGACATTGGCACCGTTAAGTCTGCAGTAGATGATTTATTATGAAATAAAGAATGATCCTAATGCGACCTCAGCATTCTTGATTTCCGACCATGGTGTGATATTTTAGGCGCTCCGCTTCATATAGTACTTTGTGATCTAAGTCTGCACCTATACCACGCTTAACCCAAGTCAGCATTCGCCGTTTCTTTTTCTATAATGCATACAATTTATATATCTGTATACATTTCTATATAGATTTATTTATATTGAGAAAAAAAGTACAATGCTGCCGCCGTGCTATACTACTGCTTTATCTATAGAATGTAAATAACTATATGCATTCAATGAAAGAACAACGGACCGCGCTCGTCCGACTGTTGCTATCGAATTAAACATTAAATGCATCGTCACGCTGGCTCGTCGACGCACCAATAATTTTTAAATCGCGATCGCGAGTGTGTCAGTGTGTTCACTATCCATAATGGATAATGAAAATAAGAAGTGAACGACTCTACGGCAGCTTCAGCCTCTGGCAGCCCAGCTCGAACCGACTCCACCGCCGCGTCCTCTACGGCAGCCTAGTCTAGAGCTATAGTCTAGAGCTATAACTCCAGCGCCGCCTCAACTGCTAGCATCTGAACATGACCAGTTGAAATGAATCTGAATGAGTTGAACCAGCTGAATGAGTTGAAAATTTTTAATGGTAGCGAAGTCTTGCTAAAATTGATAAAAACTCATATTTCAAATTTAAAAAAACGTGTGCGTCACGGGACGCGCGACAGAAGTGATAACTTCAAATTGATTTTAATAGAAACTAGCAAGTGTTGCCTCGCTCGTAATAGAAATTACAATATATCGAAGTAGAGTTAATAGAAAATTGGAATCAGAAGTGCTGTGGGTATGCAAGCACACTAATAGAAAGAAAATCGGCAAACATCTTGCAGCTTCTATATTGTCTACATTATTTAGTCATGCATCAAACGTTAGTTGCACGCCGTCGTCTATCTTCATTGTCGTGGTGTAGGACTATATATATCTGTGGCTTGCAGGAAGATCCACTTACGTGACATTTTGTGAAAATTTTTTTTATGTCGAATTCGAGGTGCTCTTAGTACCCTTTTTCATTGTACAATAATAGGACTTTCAAAATGCACAAATATTTAAATGCTAGCCGATTGCATAATCACTTAACTGTGTCTCTCGTAAAAATGTTACCGCAGAACCACTTAAGTGCGCTGATTTTTTTAATTTTTGTGCGAGATACACTGTGTGGAGTACATTAAAGCTGTATAATATATATCTAATTACCTATACCGATATATTCGTTGGTTTTCTAAAATTTTTAAAAATTTTTTTAATGTTTTTAAATTTTTCAAAAATTGTCAATTTGCAAAAACAAAAAAATGACTGAAATCACTCTGATAAAATTCGTACGTATTCCTTAGCTGATTCTAAGAACTTATTCCTCTTGAAAATTGTTTCCAAAAGTGCGTGTTTTCTGAATAAAAAATTTGTAAAAGTCTTCGTAAAAAATTTTCAATTATATAATATGCGCCAGTTTGATCACACCGAGGTTCAAAATCAACCCCCAAATCACGTATCTTTTAGGTTTGGACATTTATTCCATTGGTTAGAGGAGTTTCAGATACATTGCAAATGAAAACGTTCTTGAAATCTCGAACTAAAAAACAAAAAATTGTGGAAAAACCATGCTCTTTTCCTTTAAGCCGTTTTTTCTCATTGTTAATAACAATTTTCGAAAATTTAAATTACACCATTAGAAAGGACATAAGTTAAACTTTAAAAATATGCCCCACCCGAATTTTTTAAATTGCAAATTACATTAGTTACAAGCCATCAAAGAGAGTGACCGTAATAAGCACTTATCTGCAAAGTTCCCGCAGAACCGCTTAACACGAGTAATTTGTTTAGCTTGCGTGTCGAGAAAGAAACTATTTACAAATGTAATACTACGGTTGTATTCGTATTAGATATCTAATCAAATGAGCCAATACTTAGATCTATTCTCTGACATTTCGATCTTACGTATTACTCCAAACATTGAAATCGCTTTTTCTCGAAAACACGAAAAAGTCACTTAAGTGGTTCTTCCTGTAAGCCACAGATATATATATAAACTCTATGTGTGTGCGTGTGTGTGTATAAGTATACTCGTAAAGTATACCTATATATGTATAGAGGTAGAGGAGACACAGAAACACACAGTACACCTACACAAGCATACATACATATGCAGAGGGAAAGCCCTGAACGCTGTACTGTATACAGCGCCTACAAGGGCCCAGAAGGGCCTAAGAGTGGGGAGTATAGAGAGGACATACAGTATAGAGAAGCTAGGTCTTGCTCTAAGTCCACTGCATAGAAACTATCGGTAGTGGGAATCTCTGCACTCCCCTCGCTCTCTCTCCTTTTCACCTCTTTTGCTTTCCACGCTTTCCCTATGCTATATACCTATATATACAATTTTTTTTTACGGAAAACATGTGGTCGAGGGAACGCTTTTTCGTTACTTTTTAGTTACCCCTCAGGCGAGCCATAAGAAGTTATCACTTCAAAAATTTTACTACGTAAAACTACGTCTTTTTTTATAAAAAATAATGCGTTAACTATAGTATTATAATATTTTGAAGTTTTGTATGTATACTAAAGAAAGTATATTAAAAGACCTTTAATGTCAATACAAATTTGTCAAAATCGGAGTATAGCGTTAACCAGTATAGCTTTTGACCAGTATAGTATAACCACTATAGCGTATACGCACGTTTGCAGTTAACGAGATTTGCTTTAAGCGCTAACGAAAATAGTCTACTTTATTTCTTTAAATCCTTCCAACTTTTTATTTTGGCATTTGTTAGCAACGGTTAATAACTCAAATTAAAGGTTTTGTCTTCTACTTTTTACTTAAACCATTTTTTCGTTTTGTTTGTGATGAGCTATACATATGCTTCTAAAGTAGATCAATTGATTTTTAAAACGTATATTTAAAAACAAAATGTATAAGAGGAAATCCGTATCATTTCGTTCACTTTTTTGCATCCAAAAGATGCGAAAAAAAATCTTGGGCTACATCGATCGGATAAGGTTTTTTCTGTTCTATAGGACGCACAAAATAAGAAAAAATAGTGTACCCTTGACATCGATCTTGTGAAACTGTTTTTTTTTGACATCTTTGTGATTCTATGCACAGATTTTATGTACAGATTGTTACACATTTTTAGTAAAATATTCATTAAAGTTAAAATTAAAAATCTATTCTTCTACTTTTTTGCCGATAGGTCTAAGTTCAAATGTTTTTATGCAGTGAGTTATATATGTGGAAATCCACCAGAAAGTGGCACACAAGTCGGTCCAAAAGTTGCACTTTTTTATTTTTGAGGGCACACCTATCAGACCCTGCTAGTTTTACTTGGTATCTCATTCCAAACAATAAACCGTTATGTACGTAGCCAAAACCCTATGCCAACAAAGAGCTACAGGCGAAAAACCGAAAAAAATGACCGCGATTTTCGCTCTAAAAATTATAAAACGGGCGTTATCTACAGTATTATGATTTTTTGATTTTTTTAATAAACATTGACTTAAAGTACGCTAAAAGACCTTTAATTTGCAGATAAATTTGTCTGGATCGGATGTGCGGATATAAGATACGGACATTTGAAGGCAATGAACTCTGTTTCAGGTGCTTCATGAAAATAGACAATTTTACGCTTTTTTCTTTAAATCCTTTTAACTTTTGGTCCAAACATTAGTTTTTAACACTTAATAGCATAAATTTAAGCGGTTTTCTTCTACTTTTCTAATAATAAGGTTAAATTCAAATTTTTTAATATAGTGAGCAATATACATACTTCTCAAGTAGATCTATTTTTCAAAGCATGTATATAGCACACTATATTTTATAAAAAATTTTGACTAACTAACAAAAAAGTAGAACGTAAAGAGCTTTAATTTGAACTATTAAGTATTGGAAACGTACTGTATTTACCAAAATCGAGTGGAATTTTGGTAAATCGAGTGATTTCATGGAAATAAGCAAAATTTGCCTTTTTTCAAAACCTCGTACCTATCAATCCAACTGACCGATTTCAATGTTTAATAGCTCAAATTGAAGCTTTTATCTTCTACTTTTTAACTAATTTATCTGAAGTTGAAATCTCTCATACCATACACTACATATATGTTTCTCAAAATCAGTAAAAAACGATCAACTTGAGAAGCATATATATAGTTCATCGCACAATAAAATTTTAAATCTGATAAATTAAGGGGTTATGACAGTGTTAAATCCTGAAAAAAAACAAAATTATTAGTATCATAAAAAATTAATATATATGTAAGTGCTCCAAAAATTATATTTTTCCTTCAAAATATAAGTATTATACACCACTTTTATGCACTAGAAATTTGCATTAAGTGAGTGTAATACTTGATAACAATTAAAGGTATTTACTTACCAAAAAACATGATTTTCATCATTTTTCTGGACTTGCCGCAACCTTCTGGATGAACCGTACCATCAATCTTGATGAAACAAAGAGGAAAATGTTCCTTATGAGTGTCCTCACAAACTGAGTGGAACAGATTCCTAAAAAACACAAAATTAATACAATTAGTTATACTTATATTGATAATATTAGTAATTATAGTGAATGTTACATATGTAACCATACGTAACATTCACTTTTGACTTATCTTTGATAATTCTGCTCCACTCAGTTTGTGGAGAAACCTATTCCAAAGGTTTCTCCAAAATTTGAGCCCAATTGGTTGACCCGTTCCTGAGAAAACCTGCGGCAAGTGAAAAAAAGTCATGAAAAAACTAATTTTGAGTAAAAGGCATTTAAAGTTTTACTTAATATTTAATAAAATCAAATGTACTTACAAATAGTTTTCAGCGTCTAGACCTAATATTATCCAAAAGTAGTCATCTGAGGATGGTGTCTGGAGAGTAGGTCCTTACAAAAAGCTTCTTTATGGAAGCTTATGTCTGCTGAAACAAAAATTGAAAATAGGTTAAAAAATTAAATTTATACATTTTTAAATGTTTCTATAATTCAAACTCAAAGTATGGAAAATTTATGTAAAAAATTATTTAACATACTTTGAGTTGAAGTATTTTTAAACTGTTTTTAAAAAAAAAATTCATAAACATGAAAATATACTCACAAATGCCATTGATCATCCATGTAGTGATGTAGTAAAAAGAGCAGAAGAAATGCACACTAGAAGCTAGAAGGATATTTGTCCAGATGTGATTTGTGAAAAGTAGGTCAGAGAACAGCTGATCAGCTGTTGAGCTAGCAGCAGACTAAATTAGACTTAGATGCTCATGTGCATGTGCAAAAAATGCACATAAAAAAACTAAAAAAGCTGCTAGCTACTCTCTGAACAAATTTTCAGCAGATTTTGTGCAATGTGAGTGTATGTGTTGTTGAAGTGATGTGAAGCTTGTAGTGTTCATGCTAGTTTCAGTGTTTGGTTAGGAGTGTTGTATAGGGTATGTGTGAAAATGTTTGTTTGTGAAATCAGTGTGCTCCAGCTGAGTAGGAATCATCATCTGGATTATTTCTCCTTCTCTTAGCTTTTCGAGCTTCTAGAGTGGATTCCAGTGCTCTCTTATCTGACCAAAAGAGACGCTGTTCATCAGCACTCTTTGCCCAGTCTACTGCAGAAAGTCCTGGATTAACGTTAAAGCCCTTCATCACCTCAAGTATTCCTGCTTTTCCATCGTTGAAGGAAACAACTGCGATGTAAATGCCAATCTCCAAGACTGCGAGGCCACTGAAACTTTCCTTGGGCACGAGCTTCCAAATGGATTGATTGAAGCTTTCATTGCTGTTCTGTGTGAAGCCTCCAACGCATCTCTCCAGTAAATCAGCTTGTGTCAAGTCCTGGTAAATTGGCTTGATTGCATCCATGATGGCCCCAGGAATACTATCTCGGTGGTGAAAAGTTTTAAGTTTCTTTTTGGCTTTGGCTACTTGCCATTTACACCAACTGTCTGGTCCTGGCGGGCAAAGGTGATGTCTTGGCTCCTTGTCTGTTGATCCTTTATGGTAAAATGTCGCCCAGATGGCATTGGACATTTCTTCAACAGAACGATGATGGCCTCTGATGGCATTGCCATAATACTGAGTCAGCTGGTCGACTCTTTGAGCTGTAAGACGGTTCTTCCCACCAATGCCTAGACCATCAGATAGTTTTTGGCCAGCCAAACTCTTCTTCAGATTTCTCAATCTCGTCCCCATCCTCTTCTGTACATGGCCAACACATTCCTTCTTCTTGATGACAAAATCTTCTCCATAAGGCTTGGCATCGCAGGGAGCCTTGAATACTTTCGAGTCACCTTCTCCTATGTAGTTCTTATACTTGATTCCATGGTTTGCCTCTGATCTTCTGAACATTTCCACGATGCCATCTACTTCCATTTTTCCAGAACTTCCTTGATGATTGGCCGAGCACTGGTCTTGATGTGCTTCAAACCACTCTCTGTACTCTTCAGTGTCCTTCTCTTGATGCGCATCACAAGCCTTGCAAAATGATTGCTTCGGTGCAACATCAATCACTTTGCCAGTATCGTTGCGGATCAATGCTGATACTCCTTGAAGGGAAGAAAATCCTCGCTTCCTCCAAGATCCGTCACCAGTTACAGTGTCACAGCCATTCTCTTGAGTCTCACCTGTGCTACTACTGCAACCTTCTTGCGCAGCTGCTTTCATAGACTCAATAGCTACTTTTTTACTCGAAATTTTCAATTCATGATTGATGTTTCCAAAATAACTATGAGCAACTGGTGGTAAAAAATCCATGATTCCACAAAAGGTTTTTAAACCAGTGTGTCCATGACCAAGAGCTCGCATTCCTAACACTACTCTTTTATTTATTTCAAAGGCATTTTGTTTAGTGCCAATTTGTCTACTCGAGTCTATGAATGCAACTTTATAGCAGTTGGTGCAAGTAATAGATAGCTTGCTACCAAGGCCTCTGATATTAACTTCATTGAAAGTAATATCACCGCCACAATTTTTGCAAGCCAGGAATTCCTGTAATCCTGGTAAAAGTAACGAAGTGTCAAATATTCTATACTGAATAGGACCAGCTTGTACATAACTTGATTTTAATTTTTGTCTTGATCTCGAAACAGGAATTTCTGGCTGTGCAATTTCTGGTTGCGTAGCTGCTGTACCTGATGTTGATGGTTCCGGAGGGATTCTGTTTGGAGGTCTTGTAGCAGATGTTGAAGGAAGCGTTTCTCTCTCTGGTGGGGCTTCTGCAGTAGATGTTGAAGGAACTGCTTCAGGCGATGCTTCATTTCTTGAAGGGATGGAGGTTGACGATGGTTGATCTCCAAAAAATCTCTGTTGCCTCCTCTTCTTTCTTCCAAACCTGCGCTTTCCATGTGCAGATGAGCCTGGATTTCTATTTCTTGAACCACTCATCTTGTTTTTTTTAACAAATCTTGAATTTTCACTAGTACACTTCACGTGCAAAAAACTTGATTTTAAACTAAATAAAATACTAGAGCAATTTTCAGTTAAAATTATTAGGTTATAACTAAAATCTTAACTGAAAAACCGATCTCAATATTATTTAGTTAAACTCAAATAAAGTCACTGTTTATTATTAAATAAAAACTTCAATAACCTGCAAGTAGAATGGTAAAACAGGATTCTGGCTAAAGTACCATTCACTGTGTATAGGCATTCACCTCCGTCGATAACCGCCAAATTTAAAATTTTCAGAATGCGTCGTACATTGGAATACACATTCCAATGTGTCTTCCTCTTTTAGAAACGTGATGATATATATTAAATATTATATACTTTTTCAATAAAAACACTTTCAAAGCATAAAAATTGTATTTATCGAAAAATATGCAATTTTGGAAAATCATGAATTTTTTTTTTAGTATTATGCCTATAATTTTTAAAAAAAATTTTGTATCGAAAAACGGCTTTCGGGAGCATATTCTATGTTAAATTTGCTACAAAAAAAGCAAATAAAAAAAAATCGATTTTTTGGAAATTTTAACACTGTCATAACCCCTTAATATTGTCAGGATCTAGAAGCGAGCAGCTTCAGCCTGCACCAAGCAAGCTCTTAGAGCCCCCCCCCCCCCACTCTTCAAGGACTGAGCGTTGAAGAGCGCCAGAACAGTTCAGTTGTCCGACGGACTTTGACCGAGAACAAGCGCCCTTATAATTATCTTTACAACAAAGCTCGATTACTAATAATAAATAAGTATATTAAGTAAATAAGTTCTCTGTCTTATTTATTTACTTCTGCGGCACACAAGGAAAACCCCAACAGGTTATGGGCCCAGCACGCTTCCACTGCGCATGGAAGAAGCTTGCCTTGTGTTTACGCGGAAGGTCGAATTCGTGTGTGACTGTGATTTTAGTGTTGTTTTCTTTTAGCTTGAGTAAGTGAAATATTCAGTTCGACTCGGCTCAGCGTGTAGCGGAAGTGTGCAGCGCGACGCGACGCAGCTCGAGATCCCGGAATTCACCTCCTCATCTGCTCGACTACATCTGCTCGACTACATCGATTTTTCGGCTTTATCTGTTGATTTTTATAGCCACCGACAGCTCGAAAATGGCCAACAAGAAAAGTCTGAGTTTCATGCACGATCTCAAAACGAGAGGTGAGTGTAAAATTCGATCAAGAATAAAGTCCGAAAAGCGACGCGATGCTGATCGAGATTCTGGGAATCGCGCGAGTCTCTCCGACGTTCGAGAAACAAACGAATGACCGCTAGCGCTGACGATCGCGCTGCCGTTGCCGCTGTTGCTGTATAGGCTACGCTGAAAGCTGCCGCTTGCGCTGGCGCTGCCGATGCCGCGCGTATTGCCGTCTACGCTGGCGCTGATGATCGCGCTGCCGCTGCCAATGCCGATGGCACTGGCGCTGAGCGCGTGCGAGTAAACTCGGCTCCACGCGGAAGCGTTAGAGAGCGAGAGCAGCGATTCGTGGTCGCCTGCACAGGCTGACGTCGCGCCATATTGGATCTCTGGAAAGAGAGAGAGATAATGCGAGTGCATTGCTTGCGCTGGCGCTGGCGCTAAGGTCGTCGCGAGTAAACTCGGCTCTACGCGGAAGCTCTGGAGAGCGAGAGCGTCAAGTCGTTGCAGCTTGCACAGGCTGACGGTGCGCCATGCTGGATCTCTGTGAGAGAGTGCGATACAGTATGAAATATATACTGTCGGCGCGTGCTACACTCGTAAGAGTGATGAAAGGTTTTTCTTGACTTTCAGCACAATTACACGCGAAATAAGTTTGAAAGCATAAATTAAATTAATTGCTCGATTAAATTAAATGCTGGAGTACATATGTATGTTTTAAAATAAATCTCGACGCGAATGGATCCTTCGAGTCGAGAAAATATTTATTTAAAACAAAATTGCAAACCGGTGAAATTCAATTAATTTGAATTTTAAAGCTTGAATAAAGTTTGATTATATCTAATTAGTTCGATTAATTTAAACAGATCAGAAGAACATAGATCTTTTCTACTGCTTCAAGATCAGGAATTGGGGATCTTCGATCAACATTCGGATGAATGTATTTATCCAGAATTAAATGAAGCTGGATGTATCTGTATTATGATGTCACGTGGTCATAAATACGAAATAAGTAAAAGCTCGAGTTATAGGGTCGAGTTATAGCTAATGTTAGTAGCTGGATGAAAATTAAATACGTACGTAATGAATTTCAAAAGAAATTCGAATAGCATGCTTTTCAGTCCCAAGTTATAATGTCGACCGGTATATGTAGTGTTGTGTATGTTGTTGCTGCTACACTGCGTGTACTGAAAAACTTACAGACCAATCATAGGTCAAGTAAGTAACCATACTCTTTTGATTGTTGTTCGTCACTTGAGTGTGTGGTTAATTAAAATTGCCTTAAATTCTTTGAGAAATTTATTTTGATTGTTGTTCGTCAAATAAATGACTCTAGTTAATCGGCATCTAAGCTGGAGTTCTGAAGAGATTCGAGTCGAAAAAGAGGCCTTGGAGGCCGAGTCAGTTTCTAGTCGGCAAGAAACGACTCAACCCCTTAAGCTGGATGAAATCAAAGAGTTTACTGACGGCGATGTGGCCAATAAGTTCGAGTTGAATAAGTTTGATGAAGCTGGAAGCATGAAGCTTGATGCATCGGCTCTTACATTATTGGAGGCTAAGTTCGATTCTCGTTTACAAGGTAAACCTACTCCAATAATAAAATCACAAAAAGTGGTTTTAGATTTGGGACTGAATAAAAGCCGTCAGGAGGGGAAAATTTATAAGTTTGATGTAGATCCAAAGCTTGATTTGTATGCTGGAGAGTTAAATGATTCACAATCTGTGAAAAATTTTGATTTTATAAATTCCAGTTATTTTGGAATTAAGGGTCACTTGAATCCTAAAAAGTTTGATTTATCACGAATTATAAGTTCTCATAAAACAAATCAATTTTCAGAGATACTGGAACGTCTAGAAGTAGCAGAAGCTATTATAAGCAAGTTCAACAACAAAAATTCAGGAAGAATGCAATTAAGTGCATTTTGAAGTTTTTGACGAACTTGCAAGTTGCAGACGATATGTAACTGATAAAATCGAATGCATTGATGGACACGTCAAACGATGGGTCGAAGATGAGGAGTTTGACAAACCTCAATCCGAAAGAGATGCACCAGCTCGAAATGTAAATGAATTACCAGCTCAAACTGAAAATGTGGCATCAGCTCGATCAGAAAGGAATTTGCAAGCTCGACCTCAAAATGACCCATCAGCTCGATCTGAAATGGATTTAACAGCTCGACAACAAAACAATTTACCAGCTCAAAATGCGGGAAATTCTGTAAGTAACGAACATTTGTCCGAATTAATAAGAGCTGAAATACAAAAAGCTGGATTATCTCGAAACACTGGAAGTGCCACAGATAAAATTAAAATAAAATTAATAAATTCTCAGCCCTCTTTTCGCAGAGATTATAAACTCATTGAAAGCTTAAATATAGATTCATTTCTAGATTTTTTTTTAAATTCTGAGTTAACTATTGCAGACTTATTATACGTCGTTAATTCAAATATAACATCTCGCGATTTTGATGAAACTAAGCTGGAAAAAGATAAAGTCAGAGTAAGAGATGTCATTATCAATCGTATTTATATGACATATTATGATAAAGTTTCTAATATAAAGGAGCCAAAGGATTTATTAAATGAAATTAAAAGAATTAAAGAAAATGAAATCAATTTATCTACTGCAAGTTTGAGAAAACAGCTGCATAACATTAAATACAGACCGAATAAAGAAAAGGCTTCCGCATTTTGGGATAAGTTCGATAATATAGTTCGATTATATAATAAATTGCCCGATACTCCACCTTTGTCCGATGTAGAAATTCGTGATGCATTTTTTGAAGCTATCGTTTCGAATCTGCCACAAGTCAGAGAAACAGAGTTTCTAAATAAAAATGCAACAGGCAAACTGGTGTCAGTAAGTCAATTAAAGGACTATATTATACAGCAGGAAACAGCTCGAGAAACATCAACTGGAGGAACAAACCATGGCCAAAAGTTCGAATCAGCTGGAATAAAAACGTACCACGCGCAAAATATAAAGCCACACTGCTTCAACTGCGGTAATAAAGGGCATAGAAGCGAGGACTGCAAAAGGCCTAGAAAGATCTGCTTCAATTGTAAGCGATATGATGGACATATTCGAGTCGATTGCCCCTATAAGGGAGAACAGCTGGAAAAGATTCTTCAAGAAAATGAGAATCAAAGAAGGTATGAAAATTCATTTTCTTTCCGGGGTGGTAAACGTGGAACTTATCGTCGTGGCGGTAAACGTAATGCGGATGCACCGAAAAGCAACAATGCTAAGAAATTTAAGTCCGATAAAGGCTCAAATCGTGGAAATTCACGTGGAAAGAAAGGTCAAAACAAGCCTAATGAAAAGAATAAGGCAAACTCTGGTAAGTGTGAAGCTCTCTAAGCGAACATGTCCGACATTGTAGAATCTAGCGAAAATCAATTGATCAGATTTCTTGCAGATTCTGGTGCTACAGAACACATGACCAACTCAAAATTGATTTTTAGAACGTTTGATAATTCAAAACAGCTTGATATAAAATGCGCAAATGACAATGATGCTGCAATTATGAAATCGGAGGGAGTTGGTTGTGTTTCTGGTGACATGAGTAGTAATGATGTTTTATGCTTGAATAATGTAATTTATGCAAAATCATTGTCAGAAAATCTGTTATCACTAAGAAAATTTGTTGATAAAGGCTTGAGTATTTATCTTGACAATAAGCGAATTGATATCTTTGACCCAAAATCAAACACTGTTTTTGTTTCTGGAATTTATGAAAAACCGTTTTGGGTAATAGAATTGGAAATGGATAAAATCAATGAAACGGAAATTCCTTTAAAATCGCGTACAAGTAAAGTAATCGCCTACATTTCAACAAGGCGTCAGGAATATCCGTACAAAGCGGTTACATATACTGAACAAAATAAGCTTGAGGAGAAAATGAATGTTGATAATACGGAAAATCACGATCAGTCTAAGCTTGAAAAAGAAATTGTTGACAAAGATGGAACTTCTGAGCTGGAATATAATAATACTGATCAATCCGTTAATCAAACATTTAATGAACAAGTGCAGACCGATTTCAATACATCAGATACAGAATTTGACAATAATGAGCCGAGCTCTGGTTACTCTAACTTTGAAAACACGTTGAGAGATAGAAAAATTTGCAATGTAAATAAGTCTGATGATATTGAAAACATAAATTACGAGTTCGGTGCGGGTAGTAGAGTTAATGAATTGAATACCAATAAAGCTATGTTATGGCATATCAGACTTGGACATGCATTATTAAAATATTTGAAAGAATTTCAAAGAAAATTTCCTGATATTAAAGGTATTCAAGACATTAAATTCGATAACTCTGTACTGGATTGTGAAGCCTGCATTGTTTCAAAATTCAATAAATTACCCTTTAGCTCGACTAGACAAAGAGCGAGTGAACCACTCCAAATTGTTCATGCAGATACAATGGGTCCTATTAGTCCTACGTCGCATCCCAAAAAATACAAATTTATATCTGTATTTATAGATGATTATTCTCGTTTGGCAATGGCATATCCCATGAAACATAAGACCGAAACCGGAAACTGTTTGGAGTTGTATATAAAAAGCTCGAGAAATTTACTTGGTAAAGACTCCAAATTCTGTTACCTTAGGTGCGATCAAGGAACAGAATTTACAGGTGGATATACGCTGGAAGTCTTGGATAAATTTGGTGCTGAGTTGCAACTAGCCAGCCCTGATACACCAGAACATAACGGTGTTGCCGAAAGGTTCAACCAAACTATCCAAAAGAAAACGAGATCTCTTATATACGATACTCGATTGCCTGAGAATATGTGGGATTTAGCTCTGAATGCGGCCGTGTATTTCTATAATAGGACACCTCACAGCTCGAATGATATGGTACCTCCTCTGCAAAAGTTCGAACCTAAATTGAAACTCAATTTAAATCAATTAAAACGCTTTGGAAGTATTGCATATATTAAGGTACAAAGAAAAACAGGGCCTAAGTTCGATCAGCTGGGAAAAAGAGTAGTTTTGATCGGATATAAACCGACTGGATACGTGTTTTTGAAGCCAGAAGAAGGCAAATACTACGAAAGTAGAGATGCTCGATTTAATGAAAAAATTGTCTTTGGTGACAAATACAACAAAAACAGTATCAAGGACTGGAATAACACACTGGAGGCAGTAACCAATGAAACAGGATTAAATAAGCTTGATGAAGACAAAACTTTTCCGATCTCTGAAACGGAGGGAGAGAAACGGAAACGAGGACGTCCGAGAAAACAGATTGAAATCGAGCCTACACCAAAGTCAAACATGGTCGAATCCGAACTCACACAGCTGGAATATAATGAAGTAAGTGTTCTAATCGCTAGAACACAAGGTGATCCAATTTCATACAAAGAAGCTATGAGCTCTGCAAATAAGTTCGAATGGCAAAAAGCCATAAAAAGTGAGTTGGAATCCATGAAGAAAAATGAAGTTTGGGAAATTGTTGATAAACCTCTAATAAAAGGAGGAGAAAAACCAAACATCATTGACTCAAGGTGGGTGCTAAAAACAAAAGTTGGATTAAACAATGAAACCAAATACAAAGCTCGATTAGTTATAAGAGGTTTCAAAGATCGAAATAAATACAACCTGGCTGAAACATATGCCCCTGTTTCTGGACTTGCACTCATAAGATCAGTGTTAGTTCTAGTCAACAAGTTCGATTTTGAAGTCCGACAGCTGGATGTTAAAACTGCTTTTCTGAATGGAAAAATAGATTGTGAAGTCTATATGGAAATTCCTGAGGGAGTTGACTGCTCAGCAGAAATCAGAAATAAGAAAGTCTGCAAAATTCAAAGAGCTCTGTATGGATTAAAAATCAGTCCGAAGAAATGGTATGAAAAATTCACTGAAACAGCAGTCAAGCTGGGACTACAGGCACATAATTCTGAGCCATGTCTGTTCACTTGGCGACAAGGAAAGAATCAGCTAATATTATTGGTTTATGTCGATGACATACTTATAGCCAGTAATGACAAAAGTAAGCTGGAGGAAATATCGAAACTGTTTAAGCTGGAGTTTGAAATGTCTGATCTTGGAGAACCTAAGAGCTTCTTGGGTATTGAGATAAATCGAGACAGAGAAAATCATGTCATGAATCCAACGCTGGAAAAGTATATCGACAAAATGTTAAAAAGGTTTGGATACAGTGAAGCACACCCACAAAGAACACCTATGGTCACAGCTCAAGTAATAAATCGTCAGAGAAGAGAAAGAGAGGAAGACTATAATCAGCTGGAAGAAAAATCTGGTAATACCAGATATAGGGAAATTGTGGGTTCACTATTGTATCTCGCAAATACTGTACGTCCTGATATAGCTTACGCTGTAAATGTTCTGAGCAGACATCAGATCAAACCAACTAAGCTGGAATGGTTAATGATTCAAAGAGTCTGTAGATATTTAAAACACACCAAGAGTAGAGGTTTAAAGTTTACAGGTAAGCTTGATGACATACAAGGGTTTTCTGATGCGAGATTTGCTGACTGTAAAAACTCACTGACGACCAGTGGATTTGTCGTGAAGTTGTTTGGAGATACAGTAGCTTGGAAAACGCATAAACAAAACTATGTTGCTTTGTCAACATGTCAGGCCGAATATGTAGCTATGAGCGAAGCATGTCAAAGCATGGTCGCTTTAACAAATTCCCTCAGCTTGATTATAGACTGTAAATTCTTGCCTATGACACTCTGGTGCGATAATAGAGCAGTGATAGCTAGCTCTCAGGTAAATACCACTAATAAACTAAAACATATGTCCGAAGTTCGAGAACATTATGTTCGAGAATGTGAAACAAGAAATCTAATCAAAGTTAGCTGGATCGCTTCGAAAGATCAAATAGCCGATCTATTTACAAAAGCTTTACCGTTCGATTTACATTTAAAGCTGACTAACTTAATTCTTAATACTGATTTCAATAATTAATATATTCATCTTTACAGGAGAAACAATTTAGCTGGATCAGCTGGAAGCGCTCGGGAGGGAGTGTCAGGATCTAGAAGCGAGCAGCTTCAGCCTGCACCAAGCAAGCTCTTAGAGCCCCCCCACTCTTCAAGGACTGAGCGTTGAAGAGCGCCAGAACAGTTCAGTTGTCCGACGGACTTTGACCGAGAACAAGCGCCCTTATAATTATCTTTACAACAAAGCTCGATTACTAATAATAAATAAGTATATTAAGTAAATAAATTCTCTGTCTTATTTATTTACTTCTGCGGCACACAAGGAAAACCCCAACAAATATGAAAGTTGAAGAGAAGAGCTTTAATCTTTCAAAAAGAGTCTATCGATCTGTCCGAGGCAAGTGTCGGAAAAAAGGTAAAATTAATTTTAAACCATTTTTCCTTTTGCTTCAACGTTTCGGTGAACACGGTTACCCTCTTCAGGAAACTGTCAATATTTATTTGAATAAATCAATAAGCACAATAAAAATTTTTACAATAAGTGAATAACGACGACTTACATATAGAGGAGCACAACAGCCGATGGAATCGAGTGTTCTCTTCCCCAGCCAATCTCGGGCGGGGGAAGGAGGAGCGAGAAGCAAGGAAACGGACACAGCTATTGTTTCGGCTTCCTTAGCTACTGTTTCGATAATAAGGAAACAATAGGTGTAGCCAGCGCTTTTATATCAACGAGGAGTCTCTCTGATCTTTCGAGCGGTCTGTTTAATAGTGACGTCACGCTAGTCGCTCTGCCGCGTATGTACAAGTTTTAGAATCGCCTATAATTCGTTTTGTTTTTCAAACGGTGTAATAAGTGTGTACACGTTATTGAGTTTTTGTGTGTCTTCCATTTTATTTATACCATTATGCTGCATTTGAATATGTAACATTTCTGAAACAAGCCTTTTGTTTAAATTACTTTCTTTATCCTTTTATCGAAATATCTATTTTATCGAAACTGAAATTATGGTTGAATTTACTATTGTGTTCATGTATGACATTATTTTTTGATTTTATATGTTCCTCAGTACGTGTACAAATACTCCTTTTGGTTTGGTCTACATATGTAGCCGTGCAGTCATTACATTGCAGCTTATATACAACATTCTTTTCCAACTGTTTTTCTTTTTTATCTTTTCCTTTAATTATAATATTACACATGCGATTGTGTATTTTTGGCACAGTTGTAATAAATTTTTCATTTAAAGAATGTTGCATCTGTTCGTAAAACCCTTTAACATACGGTAATCGACAATGTTTCGGAAATTTTTGCTAAGGAAGCCGGAACAATAACAGTGTCCGTCTCCTTGCTTCTCGCTCCTCCTTCCCCCCGCCTGAGATTGGCTGGGGAAGAGAACATTCGATTCCATCGGCTGTTGTGCTCCTCTACATGTAAGTCATCGTTATTCACTTATTGTAAAAATTTTTATTGTGCTTACTGATTTATTCAAATAAATATTGACAGTTTCCTGAAGAGGGTGACAGTGTTCACCGAAACGTTGAAGCAAAAGGAAAAATGGTTTAAAATTATTTTTACCTTTTTCCCGACACTTGCCTCGGAGAAATCGATAGACTCTTTTTAAAATATTAAACAAACACCGAGGGATAGAGCCTTTGAATATTGTGTCACGCACATATTCACATATACATTAAAAGAGCTTTAAGTTAAGCTATTAAACTTTGAAAACGTATGACTGAAAAATCTATGGATTTTGTCGAGTACTTAAACGAAAAAACGTATTAAAATAATCGTTTTTCTTTTTTTAGTTAAAACTATATGGTTAGTGATTTAACCAATATTTTTACAAGTTTAATATCTCAAATTAAAGCTCTTTTTTTCTACTTTCATTCTAATTGATCAGAATCAAAATTTTCTTATGTCATGAACTATATATATGCTTCTCAAGTTGATCGTTTTTTACTGATTTTCAGAAGCAGATATATAGAATATCGCATGAGAAACTCCAACTTCAGGTAAGTTAGTAAAAATGTAGAAAATAAGAGCTTTAATTTGAGCTATTAAACTTTAAAATCGGTCGGTTGAATCGGAAGGTACAAGGTTTTGAATAAAGGCAAATTTGGTTATTTCCATGAAATCACTCAATTTTGGCGAATACAGAGATTTTTCTCTTTTATCAAATGATTCAAACTTTTGATCCACTTGTGCGTTTTTAATGTTTAACAGCTCAAATTAAAGCTCTTCTTCTATTTCTTTGTTAGTTAGTCCAAAAAAATGATCTACTTGAAAAGCATATATATAACTCACTATATTAAAAATTTTTAATCTAGACTAATTGTCAGAAAAGTACAAGAAAAGAGCTTTAATTTAAGCTATTAACCGTTAAACACGAATATCTGGATCAAAATTTAAAAGGATTTAAAGAAAAAAGCGTAAAACTGTCTATTTTCGTAAGCGCCTGAAACAGAGTTCGTTGTCTTCAAATGTGCGTATCTTTTGATCGGTACATCCGATCCAGAAAAAATCATAATACTGTAGATAACGCCCGTTTTTAAATTTTTAGAGCAAAAATCGTGGTAATTTTTTTTTGAGTATTTCGCCTGTATCTCTTTGTTGGCATAGTGTTTTGGCTAGACACATAGCGGTTTATTGTTTGGAATGAGCTACCAAAGAAAACTAGCATGGTCCGATAGGTGTGCCCTCAAAAATAAAAAAATTCAACTTTTGGACCGACTTGTGTGCCACTTTCTGGTGAATTTCCACATATATGCTACTCAAGTAGATTGTTTTTTAAAAGTCTATATGCCTATTTAACCTTGTATTCGAATAAAAAGAGTGTCACATGACGATTGCGTAGGTACACTTTTTTTCTTGTTCTGCACGTCGTATAGAACAGAAAAAATCTCATCCGATCAATGTTATCCGAAAAATGAGAGAGACGAATATTTATTTTGTTAATACGTTTGTTCAACATTTTATTTTAAAAATGCTAATAAGCCTATATTGAACATACAGCTATGCTCAGGCTTACTAGCGTTAAAATGTTAATTTCAGTTTCATTTTTTAAATAGAATATCTTTATTATGAGTACACTTTTATATTAAAAAATGATTATTATGTTTTCTCCATCGTAGGCTGCACTATTCTTTACAGCAATAATGACTACGAGACGAAAGGAGGCTTATGCGGTAATTTTTGAATTTATTCGTACCGACCCATATAGCACTCAATACTCCGGAAATATTGCTGGAAGGTTACTTTGGTAGATAAAGTAGGATAAATTATGTTGCTGGAAGGTTACATAACCTGCTGGCCACGGCCAGGCAACATTGCTGCGAAGTGGAATGTCCGTTTTAATATTACATCGATTAGAGGAAAGTAATATTACAGTAATGTTGTAGTAAGCTTATTCAACATTCCCAGAACATTAATATAGTATAAATTTTTTTTCGATTTTTTCGAAAAAATTTCGTCCCTATTGAAATATTACAGCAATGTTATGGGAACATTACACAATGTTATCACAACATTACTGGAATATAATATCTTACAAATGGATCAAAGAAAAATGTTTAAAAAAATTGTCTCCGATCGGGATTTGAACCCAACTCCTTTCGCTCAGTAGACTCGCTCGTTATCCACTGAGCTATTCTTTTGTTGTCAAATGATTTTGAACCTAGGTTATATTTTGAAGGCCCTCATTTACCTTTCATTTTAACCAACACATTAACTTCAATGACAACAACAAAACAATAGCTCAGTGGATAACGAGCGAGTCTACTGAGCGAAAGGAGTTGGGTTCAAATCCCGATCGGAGACATTTTTTTTAAACATTTTTCTTTGATCCCTTTGTAAGATATTATATTCCAGTAATGTTGTGATAACATTGTGCAATGTTACCCTAACATTGCTGTAATATTTCAATAGGGAAGAAATTTTTTCGAAAAAATCGAAAAAAAATTTATAATATATTAATGTTCTGGGAATGTTGAATAAGCTTACTTCAACATTACTGTAATACTACTTTCCACGAATCGATATAATATTAAAACGGACATTCCACTTCGCAGCAATGTTGCCTGACCGTGGCCAGCAGGTTACGTAACCTTCCTGCAACATAATTTATCCTACTTTACCTACCAAAGTAACCTTCCAGCAATATTCCCGGAGTATTGAGTGCTATGTGGGGAATTGCTCGCATAAGCCTAATTTTTAGCGACATTGAAATGGGTATAAGGTTGACAGCTCCGCTAACTTGACTGGAAGCGCAGTTAGTGGGTTGCAATGCTCACTTTGATCTAGTAAGTCGTTATCAACAATTTATAAAAAAAAGTATTTAAGAGGACAAATACCTTTATTTAAAAAATGGCATTTTATTTTGATATTAACATCAACTATTTTTATGTCACTCCAACCTCAAAATCGCAACTACGTTACTTGTTTTTAGTTTTTCGTGGAACAAAATATCATATGGAACTAGTACCTAAAGAGTTTATTCACAAGAATTGTTGTTTTGGAAGGCCAAGATTAAATTTTTGCAAGTAGTGTTGATTTTCGATTTATCTTAGCATCGAAAAGTACACGAAATTAGATTTACAAAAAATATGCATGATTGTACAGTGAGTATTGAAATTGAAAAATAATTAAGATTCTGAAAATTTATAAACAATTAGTTAAAAAATTTAAAAAATATCAAATAATATTGCTGAAATTAGTTAACAGCGGCTAGATAACAGCAGGGGGAAAGGATTATCGAGATGTAAATAAATCATAACTGCTCCAGTACTTTCCTGATGAGGGCGACAATGATCGCCGAAACGTCGTTTTTTGTAAAGAAAGGGATTTTGATTTCTTAAACCCTTTCTGAACCACTGCCTCGGAGAGATCGATAAAGCCAACAAAGAATATAATTAAACCAACCCAACTACCGAGGGATAAAATCAAATTAGATAGTGTATATACACTTATCTAAATACATAAAGTTCTTCCATTTGTTTACTGTATTTTTTATATTGATTTTAAGCCGTTTGATGAAAATATTTATAATAGCCAGAGAGGATATTGATAAATTAAATAATGGTAAGCGAATTAGTCGCCTACCTCATTACTAGACTATACATAAACAGAAGGAGTTAATGAGATGTATGTATTAAATTTGTACATTAAGCAATTGAAGTATTCAATAACACATTAAGATACTATAGTGCAGTAAACTGTGCTTTACGACACGATATGTATAAGCGCACGAGCGTAGCGAGTGAGGTTAGGTTCGTGCCATAAAGGGTGACCCACGACACGAGTATCACGATTATAACTAATTAGCATATGTCCGCTGACTCGGCTATCTGTTTCATTAACAGTCCATTCATCGGTTAACGCACGAGCGGTGGACTACTTATGCAATCGATAGCCGTGCATAAGTATATATTTTTTAAATATGCCACCCAGTATACTCTAATAATTTTCTTACACTAGTTTTACAATAAATTTTAAATATTTTAATAGTAATATATATTAATATACTTATTATTATATACTCAGTATGGCGAATGCTTTGAACGAAGACGCAAACTATTCGACGGAGTTTTTTTTTATTATACTTCTTTTATAACGTTTAGATGCTGTTTGTATGCAAGTACAAAACATTTACAGGATATTTTACAAATTCATTGAAAACTACTGCTTTTATTCAACTACCCGTTTGCTAAATTATATTCTTGATTGACTTAATCGATCTCTCCGAGTTAGAATTAACACACTACCCAGGTATAAAATCAAATTAGATAGTATGTACACACTTATCTAAATACATTTACCTGTTTGCTATTTTCAGAATCATTTTGTTATGTGAGTTGCTTTCTTAGGCCTAAATATTAAAATTAAACGTATTTCGTAAAAGGATTTGCTAAAATTATAATTTTTCGGATTTTTAATTTTATAGAGAATGATTCAGAATTCGATCGTGATCTTTTGTTGTCCGAAGATGAATTAAGAAACCAAAAGAGAATAGTTAAGTTGGCTCGACGACAAAAAGCTGAAGCGATGGAACAAAAAGATCTTCCTCATTTTTATCGTACGTACATCTTGCTAATAATTTATGACAAGTTGCAAATTTCGCGATGTGCTATAGCATGCATTCTTAATATCTATTAACCTACGGTATGTAATTGTATGTATTATTCAGGCGACGGCTGATGAGTATTGGTGAACTTTACTAGCGTCCCTAATTATATCCAAATACTCCTTGGTTTTCGTGTGATTAATTTCAATACAGTATGTAAGCGCTCTTTGGACATTTATTTATTCTATTTATAAATATATGCACTAGCCTTTTACCAGTTATTTACTTATCTTTGTTTTTAATAGCATACTATACCCTAACGTTAGCTATCAAACTCATGTATTTAAACAGTAATAAAACTTCATACAAGGAAATCTACGGAGAGTCGAACTCTTAACTTGAAATAGTTCATTTAAAATTTCTTTTCTTAAAATCCTTCCAACTTTTGATCCCAGCATCCTTTGCAATGTTCAATACAACAAATTAAAGGTCTATTTTATACTTTTTAATTACTTGAAGCGTTTTTTCTTTTTACTTATAAGGAGCTATAAATTTGCTTCTTAAACAGATCATTTTTTGAAAGCATATATATAGCACACTACGGAATAAATTAAAAATTTATTTGAAAAGGCACGATTGGATCAATATTTAGAATCGATTGAAGAAAGGGAAAAATCTCCGGATTTTCGAAATCGATTGATTTCATAGAAAAAAACGAAATTGGCCTTTTTTCAAATCCTCGTACCTTCCGATCTAACCGAAGGTTTTCAAAGTTTAATAACTCAAATCAAAGCTCTCATGTTCCACTTTTTTCTAAATTGTCTAAAGTTTAGGTTTCTCACGCGATCGTTATGTATATGCTTCTCAAAATTAGTAGAAAACAACCAACTTAAGAAGCGCATATATAGATCATTGAACGAAAAAATTTGAAATTTCATAAATTATTATGAAAGTAGAAGAAAAGAGCTTTAATTTAAAATATTAAACGTTGAAAACGCAAGACTGGATCAAAATTGAGAAGTTGAACTATTTGAGATAATTTGTCACGTTTTACCAGCACTTTGAAAATAACAACTTTTTCAACTTTCGGTCCTTATTGCACAAAAACTATAGTAGATAAAGAATTCGGATTTTGCACGCATATGGTACTTATTAAGTACTACCTTGTCATAGAATAAAGGAAATGTAACATAACTTGTTCAATAATTATAAACAATTTTCGATTTTGGCAGAATTCGTGTTCATTGCCAATTTACAACTAAACAATTAGAGATAGACATATGCCACCGCTGACATTTTTGTGCAAAATTTCATAAGAAACAACTTTTATTTGAAACTTTTTTCTCTGCCATCAATACTTTTCAATGCGTAGAGGAAAAACCAAAATAATTCAAAATTCCGACATTAATTGTTTATAGCGAATTTGCTATACAAATTCAGCTGTTTGAAGATTCGGATTATCAATGTACACACTCTTCCGATTGGTTTAAGCCAATAAAATTGCTGTTTAGAATTTTTGCAAAAAAATTCAGTTTTCAGCTTAATTTGACTGGACTACATGTTAAATATTGTTTTCATAGCCATTTACAGGTCATTTTTTATAGGCATGTTTGCAAGCTTGAGAATACATCATAATAAGGTATAATAATATTTTCGTCCATTTTCATTCTAAAAAATGGCTTAGAAAGGTTCGAAAAATCGTGTCATCACAAGGAGAAAAGTGGTCTCATTTTGGCCCATTCCTAACAAAACAAAAGTTTTACTAGGTTTTAAATGATATGGATTTCCTCCAGGGTTTTTACGAATTTTTTCCGATTTTTACGCATTTTTCCCGAATTTTTCCGAATTTTTCCGATTTTTTTCACTGCTCATTTCCGTCGTAAAGCAGATTTTAAATTCTCGCAGGGTTGCCACTACAAAATTAAAAAAATAAATGTCATTTTGAATAAGCAGTTTCTTCAACCGGACTCTGAATGAGCAGCTTCTTCAAGCGGACTCTGAATAAGCAGCTTCTTCAACCGGACTCTGAATAAGCAGCCTTTTAATCTCAGCCGTCGATATATTACTAGTCAAGTTGGTTGTTTAAGATACATATGTACAGCTCATCAAGAAAAATCAATTCAAGTAATTAAAAAGTACAAAAGACCTTTAATTTGGCATAGTGAATGTTGCAAACGGATGCTTGGATCAAAAGTTATAATGATTTTAAGAAAAAAATGTAATATCGACTGTTTTGTAGAATCCTGAATCTAAGTTCGTTGTCTTTTGAAATGCGAAACTTTTGATCAGTGCATCCGATTTAGACAAATTAAAATTTTATATGCAAATGAAAGGCCTTTTCAAATACTTTATTTCTGTTAATTTGATTTAACATGTGGCCTACTTCTTAAACTTTTAGGAGAATGAAAAAAATTGAAGCATTTTTTTTTAGTTTTTGGTCCGTGACTTTTTATTGGCATAGGATGCCGATGTTCTACACCCATACATCTTTTTTCAGATTTCGTAACGAGTGTAAAAAATCTAATCCGGCCAGTGTATCCTCGAAATTACTCAGTGTCCACTTTCGAGAAAAAATGAGTCCGACTCTCCGTAGATATCATCATATAACGCGGATCGCTACCCTATTATAAGATAACAAAATTAGTTATCTATTTTTTAATATTTAAGGGCGTGCGCGACTTCCAAGGATTGAATCCGATTCTGAGAATGGTTTTTTTAATTGTATAAATTCCTCTACGAGCTATTATTACCTAAGAGTACATGATATTATTTTATTTTTTATAGAAAATGAAGAGCTTCAAGTTTCTGATGGAAGAAATTCAGAAACTACACCGATGAACGGTATTTATTCATTTATCTAGAATTTCCTGGATTATTTAACAATACATCTCTCTCTTTATACAGTTGAAAGGTCAGTTTATCATCTGTTCTACTCCCTCCTACTTTTTTAATTTTAACATAGTTTTTGCCTCGACTTTCTCTCATTTAAATCCAGCAAAAAGAGAGTACATATTTTATACATAATATGAATAAGATAAAATGTTTTTGTACTTTATAGATGATGCAGATAATCATTTTGCAGAAGATCGTATTTCGCAAGTGGAGGGCATTCTTTAAATGAAGATAATTGTTTTTGTAATTATATTAGTAATTGAATCAAAATAATAATACAATTATAAATAGTAACAGCTGTTGCGACAGATGACGAGCAGCCAGCACAGATCGCTAAAAATCTAGGTGATTTTTTTTTTGTCCTAAATTACTACCTTCAAATGTGTTAGAAACTTATTGAATTATTATATAATTTAATGCATTTTACAGATGTGTCAGTAACTTCCTCAAAGGGTCCACTATATAACAATAATTTTCTAACTGTTGTTGTCTCACGATGTATTATTCTCTCATAGTAATAAATATATTGTTTTTATATTCACACTTCAAGATGCCTACGAATTACCAAGTTTTCTTGAAGGTAACGTATTTTAAATCTACTACAAAAATAATGTTATTAAATAATTTTTACTATCAGCTATATCAGCTAATATTTGGTTTAATTGTTTTTTTATCTAGAATTTTACAAACTCTACTTTATAAAATATCTTTTCATGATTTTAAGAATAATCTTTAATTTTTTAAATTATTGTATAATATTATCTGTAAAATTTCAGATGAAGATGTTATTCCTAATGGAAGTAGTTCACCAAGAACTACTGTTACCGGTAATTATTATGAACGTTATAAATAAACTTATTCAAAATAATTATGTATTATGTAATTATAGAGATGGGTAGGCCTACACCTAGAGAACCAATTCCTCATCATTTCTCTGATTTTCGTAATTAAAAAGTTTTTAAGACTAATCCAACAATAGAAAATTTTTTTATGAGGAATAAATAATATGTAATAATATTTTAGTGGATAAATCTGATCAACGTGTGATGTGACGGGATTTTTTTTATGAAGGTAAAAGATATGTTCGATTTATTTTTTTTATTGTCGCAGCTTTCTCATGTCCCCATACGAGCTTAATAGAATTTTTTTTCTGTACATGTGATATCTGCTATTCTAAGTTAAGCTATACTGACATAATAACCTTTTAGGAGATGAATCCAGTCAGCATCTGGTGCAAACATGTAAAGGTAAAATATATATTAAATTTATTGGGCATACGTTCTTCAGTAGACACAAACATATTTTGCCATTTTATATTGACAATATTAGTAATTACAGTGAATGTTACATATGTAAACATACATAACATTCACTTTTAACTTACTTTTGCCAATTCTGCTCCACTCAGTTTGTGACCAGACTCATAAGGAAGATTTTCCACTTTGGCGCATCAGGATTGATGGTACAGTTCCTTCAGAAAGCTGCGGTAAGATAGACAAAAATCATGAACAAACTAAATCTGAGTAAAAGGCATTTAAAGTTTATAATGTAGATCATACAAATAAACTCAGCTGTACTTACAGAAACTATCTGGCATACCTTGATTTGTTGTTGGTACTCAAATATACACACAATAATGTATATTTGATGGTACGCGCACATCATGCTGTGTGATAATAGCATTTAGAAGCGAAAATAAAATAAAAATTATCGTTAGCTATTCATAATCAAGTTATGTTTATAAATTACAGTTACATGCAATACTTACCATTATTAAATACAGTTCAAGTTCTTAAAAAGTATGCAAAATAATACTTCAGGCAGTCAATATAAGCTCCCATTTTGCTGGCTTGCACCCGTATACCTAAAAGCAAAAAATAAACCAACAAAGAAAAAACTCATTATGAATACAATTATTACTAATTAGTTTCCAATACTTATCTGAATAATTGTTGTATTCTGCAGAAGCTCTTGCACTTTTACAACACCACTGAGGTTATAAGCATTGTTACAGCATACTGCACTGAGATAGTGACTTGAAGGTTGAATGAAAAACAGCTGTTTGGCTGCTTCAAAGTCTCACAGAAAATTCTACTATACCGATCATATAGTAATCTTCATTCTTGATCGGACGCTGTGAGGCGCAACCTGTTTGGGTGGCAAATTCAAATTTGTTGAATGCCTTTACTTTAACCCATTGAGTTTAGTAACATAAAATCACATATAGAAAAATTAATTTTACGGATTTTATTATATTTTACGGAAATAAATTAATAACTTTTGATAAAAAAAACGGTTTGTAAAACGGTTTTGATGTCGTATTTTCAGTAATATATCTCATGAAATTGCTCTGTAAGAAGTGTGGTAGAACAATTCTTTCCACAAGTTTGGTCTAAATAAAATATTTAAAATTCACGATTTTTCAAAAATTTACTTGACACAAATTTATCAGTTTTGTCGATATCTTCGAGGCAAATTTTTTTAGCAAAAAACGGCTTTTAGGACCATATTTTATGGACTAACTATTAACTGTAAAAAAAGTGAATAAAAAAAATGGATATTTTCAAAATTTTAACACTGTCATAACCCCTTAATTACGTATTTAATTAGTATCCACATATACTCTTTTATTCCACTATAATTGAAATGATGCACGATACCTGTTCTATTTTTTTTAATATTACACTGGAATTATAAAATCTGAAAATTTTCGATTTTACACTTATATTCTCAACATGTACCGACCACATAGCCATTTGACTTGCATTCACAACATTTAATTATCACTTTTTTATAGAGTGATTAGAAACATATAACATTTCAGAGCCACAGGATGTGAATTGTAGCCAAGAAAATATGGAAGCTTTCCATATTGGTAATTTTTTATCATTTCATGATAATATAAATATAATAATTAGACAGTAACTTAGAAGAAAAGTAATGCTTCTTTTCGTCGCTTCTTTTTATGCATGCATCAATTTAATTCATTAAAACACAAACCCACATTTTTTGTAAAAACTGACAATTGATTCGTATTCAGCGACCCAAAATACCCCTGTAATAGTACAATACATATCTGGTGCAGAGAAAGTGTTTTGACGAAACGAGGAGTTTGCGGACTGAGTTGAAGGCAAGGTCCGTAAGCTCGTTTCATTAAAATACATTTGTTGCAGCGCTACGTACAATATTTTACGTCTTTCTGGCCGAAAACAAGCGGCAAAGCTGCGTTTTTGAGGTTAGACGAACGTAAATTTAATTTTCTCCACACTGCGCCGAAAATACCACTTTTGCTTCCCCCGGGCGCCAGGAGCGAAATTGGTAATTTCGCCATTAGTGTGAAGAAAAATAGTATACGCACCACGGGAGTAACTTCGGACAGCCCGTATCTCGTGTTTGCCGCCCTTGCCTTCGGCTCGGGTATCATCAGTATACGCAAGGTTTGGATTGTCCAAGTTTTTTCCTCCCTAGGCACGTAATATACTATTCATAGAAATAAAAAAATTGTTTGAATTGTTGACTATCATACCAGATCTGCTATCTTAAATTTGTAAAAACTGATAATGGATTCGTAATCAGTGACCCAGAAAACCTTTTTTACACCGAAATTCATAAAAATAAACAGATTTTCGAGATTTTCGACCATCAAAAATGTAAAAGTAAGCCAAAAATCTTCAGCATGAATCCACCATATTATACTGACATTTTAAATTTGAATAAACCTATACGTGGATTTTTAATGTTAGGCTGCATGGATGTTAAAAACTTAAAAATTATATAAATCAAACTATGGCTTCGAGATAATAGTTTATAACAAAAAATTTTTATCATTCAATATTTAACATTTTTTTAAATAAGCAAATATTACATATCAATACGCATTTTTTCAAAAATTTGAATGCAGCAATAAAAAGTTCAGAAAATTTAACGTCGAATGTACCTCATCTATATTTTTTTACCGTTGGTTTCATATTTAATATCGTGAATAAAAAGGGCATAAAAAACGTTTATTTAGGCCTTAATGGGTTAAGCTACCTTAGTACAAAAGTTCAGCAACCATTCTCCAATGATTCCCCAAACTTTTATGTATTGGCCAACGATTTCAGAAACTATTCGTCAACGACCCCATCTAATTAGTCACATTTTTTTACGTGTCGATGGCAAATGGATAGTGAAAATTTAAAATAACAGAACAATGATAAAAAATAGTAATTGCAGCTTTTATGAGTTGTGCATCAAAATTTTTAAATTGATAAACTTATGCTATACATAAAATTATGTACATTCTACTATCTAAATTAATGTTTAAACCGCATGTACAATGTATTAAATTTTGAGTTTAGGTTACTGAATATTGTTATAATGCTAAGACTCTGAACTTGGATTCTTACTACGTATGCTCCTGAAATTAAGCGATACAGCACATGGCTGACGCTAATGAATATAGATATACTATTTGAGCCGTGATAAGTAATCTGAACCTAACTTATAATCAACATTAATTCATTGTTTTTTAAAACTATGACAGATTTGGATCAATTCCACTCCTCTAAATATATATAAAAATGATAAATTTTTAGCTGTTTATAAACATTTAATAATATAAAACATATGAAAGAAAAAACATGTCGCCATTAGTTCAGCAGTCATTGGCTAATGGCAGTGCCGTTGGCCAACAGGCCATCTGAGTTGGCCTATATTCTACCACGGTAGGATAGATAAACTATCATTTTGTCGTTATAGTGGATAACACAATATCGACTGAGCAAGGAGCCAAAAAGAAAAGAAAGCGTTCACGCCGAAAAAAGAAGATTGGTACAGATGGCACTGCTTGCAGACGACTTAATAAGAAGAGGCGCCTAAAATTGCGCAACGCAGGTAATTTAGTTTTAATTTTAAATGTTGAATGTATCTATTAATCCATCAAGTCCCATGGCTACCGCAGCGAAAAGATAGCAAAAAAATAGCTGTATATTTTTAATTTTTGATTTAATTATTTATTACAAAATTATTAAAAGATATTACCAAAAAAATTGTAATTTTCAAAAACGTATTACGCCAATCGTTCCGCGAAAAAAATCATAACAAAAAGCTTGAAATCATTTTTTTCTAATGCATTTATTTTATAATAAAATGTCATAAACAATGGAGAGTCTGTCGGACAAAATCTTATTTCACTAGTTGTAATTGTTCATAACGTTTTATTTAATAAACCTTTTACGTCACAGTTTCATAGAATATTTTATGCCAGGAGTATCTAAAAAAAAGTAATGAAGTTACGATTTTTAGATTAGAGTGGCATACAACTTTTTGACACGAAGTCTTATGGAACCCGATTTTCTATTGCTTTTCTAATATACACTTAAACGTAAGATATTATAGGAATATACTTAAATATTAAATCTACTAAGATATTTTAAGAATAGTATACTACGATACTAGTGGCTTAGGTGACATTTTATAGCACTGACTAGAGCATAAATCCGCTGCCACAGTTGTGTGATTGGCAGTCTATTCTTGGCCCGTTAAGTTAGCGGACCAACTTAGCGAGTGTGATAGATGTTAGGTAGAGCTATAAAATGTTAATTCTACAATTGAAGGAAATTTAACAAAAAATTCAAAATCCTTAAGGGCCCTCACTTGATACGTTACCCAATACTAGAGCCACCTTAACTGAGAAGTATTTGATAAGTTATTCTCCGACTTGCTTAAGTCTAAAATAATATTTTCTGAAAAGTGTAATTTCATTTTTCATTGGTTGTTTCTTATAATATACAAGTATAATAGGCACGCAGAGGTAGTTATGACTGTAATTGTGCTTTTTTATTTTTTGTAGCCTTCAAATCCAGGAATGGATTCTGTGAATCTAAATATTTTTGAAAAAAATCATGTTTACTCCTAGTGATTTTGTAATCTCATTAAGAACGATGTACATAATTTATTTATATTCGGACTTGTTCTATACATTAATTGTTGGATTGCATTATAATATACACTAAATATGTCAGGTTTCACACTTCGTATTGATTGTAACAAAAATAAACAAAAATTTTGAGAATGATTCCATTTCATACTTTCAAATACTTCTCATAAACAATGTTAAAACAGATTTTTCATATCAGTTTTGTAAATATTAGTGTTCAAAATTAATTGCAAAACTTTTTGTGCTTTTATAGATACAACACAATAGCGGAGAACACAGTAGATTATAAGCAGCAGCAGTAACAAAGGTAATATTTTTATTACTCGGTATTTATAATACGAAGCGAAAAAAAATGTATTATATTGATTAAATGCATACATAATTGTAATAACTTATTAATTATTCTTGAAATGGTAGGACGATCCAATAATAGCATTCTGTGAGTTGTCTACAACTGAAAACATTGTTAATGAAATCAAATTAAAACTCATTCTCTTTTTCACTTCATGAGAGTAGCTTAGCCTCTGATATAAAAGGTTGTCACCCTTGAGAAAAAGTTATTAAACTTTTTACAACTACCATTGTAACAAATTTTGAATTTTGAGGGGCCAACATTTTTTATATAAATGCTTGTTTTTATGAACAGTCAATATGCTTCCATTTGATTAAGATCTTAAAATATTAATTTTTTACTAAATATCATGATACCATACAGTTTTAAATTTTATTTAAATCCATTGATTGTAAATTAAAAGAATAATATAATATAGTAATATCTAAAGTTGAAGAACGATTCTTGTAATCACTGGAGAACTATAGTTTTTAATAAATAATTAATTTAGCATTAATTTCTTTGTCAATATTAATATTTTTTTTTAATTTAACACTTTTTTAAGTATATTCATTTAAAATATCTGTTTTTTGTAGTAATTCTGAAGAAGAACTGCTCTTGTTATTAAATTAACTTTGTATGATCAACGTTTCTATTAATATCTTGGTAACTAATTGGTCAATTGATCTGAAATTTTCACATCTTGCGTTTGATACAGGATAAGTATATCGTATATATTTTTAACAATTTTCACGGCTTTGATAGCATAGCGGACCCATTTTAAGCAAAATAAATTGAAAATAAGTTTACAAATAGCATCCGTAATTAATAAAAAAGCAGTGAAGTGTTTGAAAAATGTTATTATTTTATACGTTATCTTTGCAATAAGTAAATAACAGAAATGGTATGATTATCGTTTTTAAATACTGTTTCGAGTACGAGACCAATCATTTCCAATTACTAATGTAAGCTCGGTCTCGCTTGAAAAAGTTTGATTACACTGCATCCGATATTGTTTTATGAAGAATACGAAAAAAAATTAACTGTATCTGTTACTTATATTTTTGCAAAACATTTGCGTTTAGGTATGGCAATCATTTTCTCAATTCTGTAAAGGTCAAAGAAATTACGTTGTTGTATATCTTGGATTCGAGACCGGTCATTTACTATATTACTACTGTGACCAGTAGATGTTCCTGGGCTCGCTACTATATTGAGATGCAATAATCGTGATATCAGTTTATTGTTCTTTACAAGATTATGAATGATGATTGCTATAAAACGGGAATTTTAAAATACATAGTTACAATTATTATGTATCACGCAAAAGTCAGCGAATTATACATATCCATAACGATATGTGTAGTTCTTCAGCGTTTGAAATATTTCTTAAGTTGAGCAATGGGCAGATTCTGCGGTTCTTTGCATGTCACAAAATATTTGCAGACTCGTGAGACTTGAAGTCTTTTGTCTCTATTAGGACAAGTGAATATAGTGGGCTCACTTGAGAGCTGCATCATAAATGCGTACAGAGGGCTGCTTTGAGACCTGATATCCTTACTGGGTATCGTGGGCTGACTGTAGACCTAGTATGCTGTATCATAAATGCGTACAGTGGACTGCTTTGACACCTGATATCCTTACTGGGTATCGTGGGCTCACTGGAGACCTACTATGCTGTATCCTAAATGCGTACAGTGAGCTGCTTTGAGACTTGATGTCCTTATTGGGTATCGTGGGCTCACTGCAGACCTAGAATGCTGTATCATAAATGCGTACAGTGGACTGCTTTGAGACCTGATGTCCTTATTGGATATCGTGGGCTCAGTGGGGACCTAGTATGTTATATCATCATCATCATCATCATCATGAGTTAAAAAGATGATAATATTCTATTTAGTATTAAAATTACTTTTGCAAAATAGTGTTATTATTGTATACTACCATGTATGGCGAAAATGTCTGTAATTATTCGCGCGCATAATTGTAAACATTTATTTGAGCGCATTGAAATAACAATATTATTGTTATAAAAGTAATTTTCGTTGATTAAATTAATAAATGTTATTGGCACATATATATGCATATAAATTAATTACATTTTATTGTAAAGAAGAGGTTGAAGCCACATTGACGGACTGCAACCCCACTTCGCGCGGTAGTTCTCATTTATTGCAAAAATTTTTCGTATTTTAATACGTAGATAAATAAATTTGCAAAAATATTAGGCATATTAATCATGAATAATTTTAATAGCTACCTCAAATTTCTGTATGTTACAAAGATAGTAAGTATATGTGTTTATTATTTATGATCTAAAATCTTTTGTGAAATGATGTAATAATAACATTGTATTAAGGGGTTATGACAGTGTTAAAACCTGAAAAAAACGAAAAATTGTTAGTGTTATAAAAAATTAATAGATATATAGGTACTCTAAAAACTATATTTTTGCTTTCATATACAGTGTAACATTTAAAAACAATTAAACGAATTGCTTACCATAAATCATGATTTTCATCACTTTTGTTTGCTTGCCGCATGGTTCTGATGGAACCGTATCATCAATTCTGATGAATCAAAGTGCCAAATCTTCCTTATGAGTCTGGTCTCAGACTAAGTGGAACAGATTCCTGAAAAACACAAAATTAATATAATTAATTAAACATATATTGACAATATTAATAATTATAGTGAATGTTACGTATGCAAACATATGTAACATTCACTTTGAACTTATTTTTGGCAATTCTGCTCCACTCAGTTTGTGACCGTTCTCATTAGGAAGGTTTTCCACTTTGGTTCATCCGGATTGATGTTAGGGTTCCTTCAGAAAGCTGCGGCAAGTACATGAAAAGCATGAAAAAACTAAATTTGAGTAAAAGGCATTTAAAGTTTATAATGTAAATCATACAGATGAACTCAGCTATACTTACAGAAACTATGTGGCATACCTTGATTTGCTTTTGGTACTCAAATATACATACAATAAAGTATATTTGGTGGTATGCGCATATCATGCTGTGCGATAATAGCATTTAGAAGCTGCAAATAAATTAAAAATTATCGTTAGCTATTCATAATCAAGTTATCTTTATGAATTACAATTACATGCAATACTTACCATTATTAAATACACTTCAAGTTGTTAAAAAGTATGCAAAATAGTACTCCAGACAGTCAATATAAACTCCCATCTTGCTGGATTGCACCCGTATACCTAAAAGCAAAAAATAAACCAACAAAGAAAAAGCTCAGTTTCCAATACTTATCTGAATAATTTTTGTATTTAGTAGAAGCTCTTGCACTTTTACAACACCACTGAGGTTATAAGCATTATTACAGCAGCAGCAGACTAACTGCACTGATCTAGTGTCTTGGATGAAAAACAGCTGTTTGGCTGCTTTCTGCTGCTTTACAGAAAATTCTACTATACCGATCAAACAGTAATCTTCATTCTCGACCGGACGCTGTGAGGTACAACCTGTTCGAGTGGCAAATTCAAATTTGTTGAATGCCTTTACTTTAACGCATTGACTTTATTAACATAAAATCACACATAGAAAAATTAATTTTACGGATTTTATTTATTTTACGGAAATAAATTCATAACTCTTGAGAAAAAAACGGTTTGTAAAACGGTTTTTAAGTCGTATTTTCAGTATGATTTATCATGAAATAACTCTTTAAAAAGTGTGGTAGAACAATCCTTTTCACAAGTTTGGCCTAATTAAAATATTTAAAAATCACGATTTTTCAAAAATTTACTTGAAACAGATTTATCAGTTTTTTGTCGATATTTTCAAGGCAATTTTTTTTTAGCAAAATACGGCTTTCAGGACCATATTCTGCGGACTATTAACTGTGAAAAAAGTGAATAAAAAAAAATTAATATTTTCAGAATTTTAACACTGTCATAACCCCTTAAGGGGTTATGCCTGAGTTAAACCTGAAAAAAATAAATCATCAGTTAATAGGCAAAAAAAATTATATATAAGTAGTATCATAAAAAATCTTTTTCGTAGTTCAAGTATACATATTCATTGTAATTTTGCATATTTTTAAAGCATGATATATCTATACTTACTGCTTAAACAATCCCATGTGTGAAGCATTACATTTTAGTACTTTTTCTCCTTTGCCGCATGATTTCTCATCATCCGGGTGATGAATCCAAACCAAACTGGATGGAATTTCTTCTAAATGTCTTTCTCCTCAGCTTGAACGGAAGGGATTACAGAAAAATAAAAATTTTAAATATTGAGAAACACATAAGGTCATAATATTCATAATTATAGTGAATTATGCATATGTTCATATGCGTAACATTCTTTAAACTTACCTTAGCCAATTTCCCTCCGTTCAAGCAGTGACGAAGGATTCCCTGAAGCTCTCCAAAAAATTTCAGCTTGATTGGGCTGATGGTTCCTGAGAAATCCTGCGGCAAGTGATCTAAAATCATAAAAATTCAAAACTTGAGAAAAATGTATTTAACGTTTAAGCAAGACACTTATGTATACTTATCGAGTAGTACTTACATGAACTGCTTGGCATATTTTTTTTATATTTTGGCATAAAATACCTAAATATTATGGAATATATGGAGACCCGGGTGCTGTTCGTGTTGATATACCAGTATCAAAAGCTGAAATTGAAATTTAAGTTTTTGATACGCATTCACACTCAGCATATTTTATATGAATATAATTTTTGTCATTGCTTACCGATTACTTGACAGGATTGTTAACAATTACAGTAGACTTTGAGCTGCTTTGAGGCCATCTAATACACATACATCTTGTCGTGCACATGATATTTATAGCCCGTACACCTAAAAATAAAGGATACACTCACAAAGAACAAAGTCTTCACAAATAATATGTCGTTTATAGTCCAAATACTTATCTAAATTTGAAGACTAGTAGACTCAGAAGTTATCACAACAGCACAACATCCAGCTTGTACTAGACTACAAACAGCAGACGAAACAGCTGTCTGAATGCAAACTCGACAAGGTCGGTAAAACAGTGAGTTCCTTTTCCATATGCTGTAGGTGCCACGTTTTTAGACGGTAATTTCAATTTAAATTTGTACGTATGTTTTTAACCCTTTATAATTTTGATTAAAATATTACAAGACTAAATTTAAATTTTAAATTTATTGTATTATAAATATTCAAAATAAAAAAATATATGATTTTATAAAAATTAGGTATTTACAGTATGCTAATATGTAACGATCCAGTAAATAATTTGTTTTTTTTTTTAATAAAATTGTGTTTTTAAAAGGAGTTTGTAAACACATTTAATGTTACATTTCCTGTAAAATCGCAATTGTTTTGAATAATCAAAAGCGCTATAAGACAAAATATAAATAATACGCAATTTTGAAAAATTGTATTTTTTTAGTATTTTGCCTATGACTTCGTAACGTAATTTTTTCGGTCAAAAAGGATTTCAGCAGCTTATTCTATAGTAAATTTTCCTTCAAAAAATCAAATAAAAAAAATTTTGATTTTTTTGAATTTTAACTCAGGCATAACTCCTTAATGGAGCTTCGACCCCTGTTATTAACAATTATAAATAAATATGTAGTTACCAATCAGAGCTTAAAATTGTAGTGGTAAAATTGTATTAAATAAACAGAAGGTATATCTTAAGATGGGTCCGCTTGAGCTTCCTTTAAGGTGTCACTTCGGTTAAATATTGACCAAAAAATCGAAAATGATGTCCTACTATGTAGTATTCTTACTATATTTTCTGGATCACCAAATACTTTTATGTCATTAAAAGACATAAACTTAAAAATTTGAGTTTTGAAATAATTATTAGAATGTGAGAAAATGAACCTATTTCAATTATTTGCACTCAATTAAATGTCTTCATTTTTTAAAAAGTGGGTATTCAATTATCTAAAAGAGTAAATTTTTTTGTGTTATATCTAGTGCGAACATCATGGTCTACGCAAGCACCATTAACAAGAAGCTAGTTTTTATTAACCATTTATGAATAATTGTAGATATCTTTGCTTTAAAAAACTAATAGATAATAAAACTGGAGTGCTATTACACAATTTTTTTATTTTCTTTCATATAAATACTGATTAATTATATTATAGTTTTCAGAAGTCCTGGTAGCAGTATTAAAATAAAGTAGCAAAATTAAATAAATTGTCTTCTTTCTCATGTTTAATGTATAGACAATAATCGCTTTCGCTTCTTCGAAATTTCATTTTCTTTAAATAATCATCAAAACATTCATACCATGCTCTCGGACTTTCTCTCAAACCATACAATGCTTTTTCTAGTTTACAAACTTTATCTGTTCCATCATCAAAGCCTTTAGGTTGTTTGACAAATACTTCTGATTTTACATAACCATTTAAGAAAGCTGTTTCTACATCCATTTGATTAATGATTAATTTATTTTTGCAACAATAAGACAGTAGTAATTTTAAAGTTTGAATTTTAGGTACTGGTGAATATAGATCTTCAAGTACTTCAGTTTGTTGAAAACCTCTTACAACAAGCCTGGCTTTTTTTCTATTATAAGATTTATTTGTGAATACCCATTTCAAATCTAAAATTTTTGTATTTTTAGGTCTTTCAACTAAATTCCATGTTTTATTTTTAATTAAACAATTCATTTCTCTAGTCATTGCTTCATTCCATAAATCGTTATCGTTACTATTTATAGCTTCCTCTTAAGTTGAAGGACTATCTACGCTTACAACATTTACATAAATATAATTTCAGTTTGCGAAATTTGCATTATATCTGTAAGGTTTCTTTCTTTCCCTTTCAGATCTTCTTAACAATTTACCTGCATTATCGTTAGCTATTTCATTGATATCGCTTGATATAGAATTTTCCTTCTCATGAATTGAATTTTCATCATTTTCAAAATTTTCATTTTCAACGTAATTATAATCATCATTATTTCCACTACCTCGAAAACCAATTAAATCTTTATCATCTTCAATTATATTAACATGTCTACTTCTGACTATTTTATTATTTACTAAAATTCCATATCCAACGTGATCATATTCTAATAAAATTCCTACATCAGCTTTTCTATCCCATTTCATATCTCTTTTAATTTCTGGTACTCTGACAAAAACTTTACTGCCATATAATCGTAAATGATTAATATCCGGTTTCTTTTTAAAGAAAATTTCAAAAGAAGTTTTATTCACAATAGTATTTGCAATTGTTCTATTTTTTAAATAAACTACCGCTTGCACTACCTCTGGCCAATATTTACGATTTACCTTAGCTTCATATAACAAACATCTTGCTGTATTCATTATTGTTCTATTATATCTTTCGGCTGTGAATCTTAGCACTGCTACTACCTGATACAAAAGCACATTACAAACTGACCCTCTTAGCGATCAATCGCTCGTTTATAAAAAGCTGATTTGACAATTCAGCATTGTCCATATTTCCCTAAGTTCGTTGCACTGCTGTGCAAAGCATAAATTTATAATTTCAAAAATAACTCCAAGTAGTCGGCTAACTTCTGCAGCAAGTTGAAGTGACATTAACAGCTTGCTTTTTTGTATTCAACGACGTTCGACGGACACCGGTACCTGATCTGGTTGTGAGAGGCGTCGCATTGATCGAGTCCAGGGCTTATAAAGATCACCATCACCACTACTAATCCGATTGACCGCTAAGAGGGTCAGTTTGTAATGTGCTTTTGTATTGGGTAGTAGCAGTGCTAAGATGCACAGCCGAAAGATATAATAGAACAATAATGAATACAGCAAGATGTTTGTTATATGAAGCTAAGGTAAATCGTAAATATTAGCAACCAAACACTTGCCACCGAAAGAAAGATTAAAGAAGTTGTACACGCGATGACACATACGAGAATTCTAAGTTCATCTTAAAGCGCTTAAATCCCGGTTACACCATTCCACAACCAACCCGCGAGGCTGGTACAGTGCAATAATGCTACCGTCAATGCACTCATCTACACTCACACAGATTATATGTTTCACATGTTAAAGTCAAGCGTACAATAATAAATATATCAAACGTGGGGCATTACACTATATAAAAAAAACGATAGCTGTTCGCCCATAAGTGTTGGCTTGTCGCACATAAGAGTTGGCCCCTCGCACATACGATTTCGGTGTATATTAAAGGCCTGAAATGGAAGGTTTTTGAAATAGCAACAAAAGAAGGCAGAATTAAAATCAAAACATAACCCTAAATCAATTTTTCAGAGTTATAGCTTTTTAAGGGATTACGAAAGGGTTAAATCCTGGAAAAAGAAACATATAAATTAGTATCTGTAAAAAATATATATGTAGCAGTTCTCTGAAATTATATTTATCCTTTTAAATACAAGTGTTACAAACCACTTTGAGTCATAATAAATAGTCATTAAATGAGTTTGAATATGTTCGTCAAAAGTATTTTAAATGTTTTCCATTTCAACATTCATTATCAACCATAATTCGATAATACTCATTTTTAAAGGTTGCAGGTAACAAATATAGAAGATACTTTTAAACTTAAGAGATATAGGTTTCAACCTTAAGAAGCATCACGTGAAATGTGAACTTTTGTTATAGAGTAAATTCCTACTTCATTCAATACAATGTAAGCAAAACGTCAAGTTTGGTGGTTGTACGAAATAGTGCGCGGTAATGTTTGCGTGGCCAACATGCGATCTGAGAAGGCACTTTTCTGATACCTAAGGCACGTATTTTGATGAAATTCTGCAGTTCGTAATCGGTAAGCCTGTTAATGTAGACATTTTAAAGGTTCCTCGTGCACGAGTTTTGCCGAAAAGCTACAGAGCTAACGACCTTGAGAGTGAAATCGATGCAACTGTTTGACTTACATGTCCGATTTACTTTATCTTCAGTACCTGATGCACGAGTTCTGCTAAAAATCAGCAACCCTCTTCATCTAGATAATTTCCTTCGTGGGATTCATGCATACTTGTGTCTTACTATACATACATGTTACATAGTTATAAAATATGTGCAGCTGTACTATATGTCAAAAGATCACGAGGACTTGTATGTAGGGCTTAGTCTATTGGGGACCCTGATAAACAACATAAGGCTTAATTAAACTATTATTTATGCATATAATATCATTTCCTGACGTCAGGAATTAATTTTCAGTATTTTGAGCTTTTGGTGTTTTAAATTTCGGTATTTTGAACTTTCGTTATTTTGAATTTTCGGTAAAATGATTTTCGGTATCATGGTTTTCGGCTTTTTGGCCTTTCGGCATTGTGGACGCTACCCAATTGTTTAAACGTTCGGATTTAACTCATCTTCTCTGTGTTCTACGCTTAAGGCTGTACTCTATTTTTTCCTCAGAATCATCCGTGGTATCTGATTAAGTAAGTCTGGACCTGTATCTCATCAGAAGACGACCAGAATCTGATGAATCTTCTTTTTGTATTGATTTAGCTGGATTTTAGCTACTTTAGGCTTTACTACGGCTGATTCCTTTTCTGGCTCAATTCTCCTTTTTCTACTAATTATTTTAAATTCAGGTACTTTTTCAACCATCACCGTTACTTCTTCGTGGTCTTCAGGTAAGTATTCCATTGGTTCATCTTCTGCTGGTTTTTGTTGAAGCTGCAATTTCTTATTGTTTGTTAAGTCCACTGATTTGAACGGCAAAATGACTTGGTTGACTGGTAATAGTTTATTAAGCTGACTTTCAAGAAACATCACATTACTAGCTGTAAACCTTCTCTTTTTTACTTATCTGTAGCTCATTTGGTCCTCACAGTAAATCAACATGATGGCTGGCTTCGACACAGATCCCAGTTTCTTCCTCAAATGGTTTGGTATGTACTTTAGCACTAATAATGACGTGTCAACTAGAGAATTTCAGTTTATATTTAATGGTTCGTCTACAATAGACGGGATACTGGAATAGAGAGTTTTTAAATATCGCACACTCGATAACTTATCTATTCGTGGAGCCACCGGATAGAGATCGATATTGATTAACTGATCTTAATCGATAAAGAGGGCGCGGATTCGGATGTAGATTAGAGGATATAGAGGGCGATAAATAATTTATTAACCAATGAGAAAAATGGAAATGAGAGGGAAAGACCGATAGAGGATTTAAATAGTGGTGGTCTACGCATAGAGAAATAGAAACAATAGAGAACTTTCAGGAATCAAGGACTAATTAGGAAATTCGTCGACTGGATCAGCACTTCTGTGAAAAATGAGACCGCGTGGGAAATCGCGACATTCTTCCTCATTTGGAAAGTAGTAAGAATTGATATTGTTTCTTTCCTTGGGGGAGTGAAATTTTGGTGAGTAATTATTATAGATTTTGAAAATAATCCAGTACGTTTAGGAAATAGGCATCTGGATGTTTAGAGTTTGTAATTGGGTCAATAGTGTAATTTTTTCGTATCAGTGGATTAAGCAGTTGTCCAATTTACCATTAGTCTAGTCGATAAAGACCGAAAAGTACCTGTTTATGGAAATTTTATGGTAACTCGAATCTGAGTGCATAGATGTCTTCAAAATGGTGTGTACAAAAGTTTGCTACCACGAAATTTTATCAGGAAAAAAGTTATTAACAATTTAGGTGCAAAAATTCGCCGCCGTCGCGGTTTTTTTGTAATAGCTCAGTAGGATGACTTCGTACGAAAAATTGATTTGTTGTTTATTAAAAAAGCAACAAAATGGCGTTAGTCTGATTACGAAATTTGCAACAACAAAGCCGTAAGGTTGACGAGAAGTTAGAGAACGCCAATTTCTTAAAGTTGCTGTAAAAATGTTGATTATTAACAAAAAGTGACGAAACTTGATGATTTTTAAACACTAGCATTACAAAATTTCAAATTACAACATTGATTATGTCAATTTCATGAGTTTCGTTAATTGTCACACTTTCAAAAGTAAGAAATCAGCTGACGCTGAGCTTGCGAAACGCAGACTAAGCGCTATACTTTTGGAAGAATCGCAATATTGTATGTAGGATTTCGAGATGTTTAATAATTAATATTCAATAATGTTGTAAATTTGTAAATTAAGTTTAGTGCTTAAAAGAGACGCAATGCCCTCAATTAGGCAGTCAAGATTTTGTATCGAGTCTGTCCACGCCGGTCCGAAAATTGGCGGAGTTTTGATTGTTTAAAATTCATTGTTGTAAATTATTACGATTTTCATACTTTTAATTTGTGTTACTATTTTAAAGTTTTTTTTAGAAAATAAATGTAGTAAATAATAGTATACTTTTATTGTGTGGAATTATTTAATTGTGAATCCTAAAACCTGTACGTTGAAATCTGAAGGAAATTGTTTAAATCATTGGGTTATTTTGAAGACAACGATCTTACAAAAACATTGACTGGAACTTCAACAATTCTCCTTGAATAACAAAGGACTATCCAACGTCATAGATTCAAATAAGGTAAGTTCTGATTACATTCTCGTAGGAAATACATTTACTTGAGAGATCTAGGCGCTTCTAATCGCTAGACTTTTATGGCTATAAATAATCCTGACTATAGGCATTAAGTTGAGGTAGTCAGAACTTCACAATTTGGTTCCGATACCGGGAATTGAACCCGAGCCTCCTGGGTGAGAGCCAGGTATCCTTATCCACAATTATCGTGCGTGAGTGTCTTTATTAAAGTGTATTTTTGTTTAAATTGAATTTTTTTTTTTGAGTATATTTTGGGTAAAAGTACATTACTTATAAAGTTGAATAAGTATTGATTTAAAAAATAAAAATAATAATTTAATTGAAATTGGAGCAAATTAATTATTTTGTTTTACAATTACTATCAAAAGGTACTGAGTAGGGCAGATTCGATTAGTGGCAAGTGTTTTTGATAACAATGCATATGTAATAAGGTGTAGTACATATTTGATAGGTATATAGCTAGATAGGATTACAGTTCATGATCGCGGCGCCTGACCGCTTAGGAATGCTGCGTTAGCAAAGTCATAAAACTGCCGCGGAACAGTAATTGGATATATAGGTCAGTAAATAACTGGGTCATTTTAAAGAATTGATTTGTTTTTTATTTTTAAAATTATAAAGAATATATAGTAAATTGCTACTTGATTTAAAAATTTACAAACTTTTCTGTTATTTAACTCAAATGTAATTTTGGATTATAGGTTAAGAATTTTGAGAATTTTTGAGGCATTTACTTTTTTTTTACTGTACATAAATTTAAATGTTTAATTATGCCAAACTATTCAAATGAGTGGCAAAAATAATGAATATAAAAAAAATCCAGACAGAACAATAATTAATTACTAGGAATCGTTTAAAATCAAATCCGGAATTAAAGTCTTCGTTGAGGCGTCCGTTATTAGATAGCATTTTTAAGAAAAGTCAAATAACTTCGAGATCTCCTCCAAATACAGCATTAAAAACAACAGATTCAGCAAATTTGAAAATATCTATACAACAAAATACGAGTGTTATTAGCAGTAATACAAATCAGCAAAATGAAATTTTAAATTCAACACAGAATCGTACTTTACAAAACAACGAATTGATAGATTTTTCAATTGAAGAAAGTCATTATTCTGATATAGGAGGTTTTGAAGCAGAACAGAGTTTAATTACAGGTACACCTAAAGATCTTCAATATACATTGGATGAAGGCTATAAGTCTACAAATTCAAATTTATCGATTGCCGGTAGTATTATAGAAAATATTGATCATACTGTAATTAATCAAAGTTCACTGATAGATCAATGGGAAAATATTAATATTGATAAATTCATTGATACCATTGAAAATAATCAAAAATCTTTAGAAAAAGAAAAGTTAAGTTTGCAAAAAGAAGTAGAATTAGTTCATAAAACAGATACGAGTTTATCAAATTTTGCTTTGACTAACTTGAAAAATTCGGATTCTAATCGTTAATTAGAATCAAATACAATTATTAGTGATAATTCTAGTATAAAGTCATTTAATTTAAACATGCCGGGAAATAGGAATGATCAACAAACGGCGGGTAGACCGATAAATTGCAATTTGAATGAAATAATTTCTTTGATACCGGAATACAATGGTAAAACTATGACACCAGCTGAGTTTATTAGAAAAATAAAAAATTTGAAAAATCATGTGTCTAATGTTAATGATGAATGTATCACGAATATAGTTAAAATGAGATTGAGCGGGGAAGTAGGCCAAGCCTTAAACCATAATAATATTAAATCTATAGATCAATTATTAAAATCTGTAAGAATGTTATATCCAATACAAAATGATATTCATGAGTTATATGTAAAATTATCTAAAATAATGCAAGCAGATGGAGAAGGTGTTTTAGCTTATGTAAATCGTATAAAGGAATTATTGTATAAAATAAATGAAATAAAAGAATTAGAAGAACTTATTAATGAAGAAAAACAACGTTTTACGGTTCAATTGAATAATGATGCAGCAATTAGTTGTAGGAAAGGTTTAAAGCCTGAAATTAGATATGACTTGGGGAATGAAATTACGATTGATGATTTAGCAGTGAGAGCTATTGCTATAGAAACCGAAATTAATCAACGCAAACATTCAGATTTCAGAAGCATAAATAATATGTATGGGAATAATATGGTTGAAGAAAAAAGTATTCCAAAAATAATGACTTGTCAATTCTGTGAAGCTCGAGATCATGAAGAATTATTTTGTCGCTTGACAGCTTGCATATATTGTAAAGAAAATGATCACTTTTCGGATAATTGTCGATTTGCTAAAGATAAAATTAGATTAATTTGTAAATTTTGTAGTCATACGGGGCATTCTATTAGTACTTGTAGACTAAATAAAATGCAGAATAATCACTGTCAATTTTGCCAAGAAATGGGGCATAAAGCACCTCAATGTTCAGTAGTTCGTAATTTTTAAATTTGTCATAAATGTAAAAAACCAGGTCATGATCCAATTAAATGTGTAAATTTATCTGAGAATGGTAATTGTACAATTTGTAATAATGTTGGACATTCTCCACAGAATTGTCCGGAACAATTTTCTTCTAGGTGTCAAAAAAGGGGACATCCTACAAAGTTTTGTAAATTAGGAGAAAATAGATTTAGATTTAGTACTATTTGTGAAGCTACGGATCATGAGGCTCATGATTGTGAAGTAGCTAAAATATTAGTAACAGAAAGTAAGGCTAAGCAACAATATAAATCCCAATGGTGTGATGGAACTGGGCATACTGTTAAATTTTGTTGGAAATTAAAAGCATTATTACAAAATGGTAATATTGATTCTAAGAAAAATAATTATCAAAAAAATTTTCAGCAACAAAATAGAAACAATTTTAGTAATAAAGCTAATAGGAAAGTTTGTGAATATTGTAATGGTTCTAATCATGAAGTAAAAAATTGTAGAAAATTGCAGGTTTTGACATCAGCAGTAGAAGAAAACTGCGCATTTTGTTCACAGAAAGGGCATAGTATCAGTAATTGTGATAAAATTAAAATATTAGAACAGGAAAAGGGAATCGTATGTGCAGAAAGTAAAGGTTTGGGTCAAACTATCGAAAATTGTTTTAAAAACAGGGAAACTTCAAATCTCTTCCGGGAAGGAACGCGTACGAAGAGATTTAGAAAATAAATCGTTCCAAATTAAGGTAAATAGGGAGAAAATTTTCGAAATAAATAGATTTTTAAAGACTAATGATAATGTTAATTTTAGGAATGTTGATGTTATAGCTAATAGTTATGTTTTAAAATTAGAAAACTTATTACAATATATTGAGGTACAGGATTTGAATTCTAAGGCTATTTTTAAGTTATTAATAGATACTGGTTCTCAATTAAACATTATTAAGAACAATGTATTATTACCTAAAGAAATAGATACTGAAAATAAAATTCTAATATCAGGAATTACTGATAATGCTTTGAGAACATTGGGTTCGATGAAATTTCCAATTAATAAAATAAATTTTGACTTTCATGTTGCACCAGAGGAATTTTCTATTCCATTTGATGGAATTTTAGGAATTAAAGCTTTACTACAACAAAAATTAAGATTAGATAAAGATTATTTGGACATTAATGGGCAAAAATTTCAACTAAAATCAATTATTGATAAATATCATATCAATACACATGTAATCCCTAAACTCCAGGTAAAAAAAGCTATTACGACAATAATTTTTGAGGAATGTGAATTTACTGAATTAATTCCTGATTTTGAAATTCATTCGGAAAAGGCAAAAGTAACTTTAGATTTAAATGAAAATATAGGAAGTTCTATTATTACGAATTTAGATTTAAGAAATGATAGTGAAAATGTTTCTATTTTTAAAATTCGGCAAAAAGTTAATTTACATAAAGATATTTAGCAAATATTAAATACGGTAAGTGAAATAAATGATAATTTAGAAACTAATGATTTTAAACATCAGGATTTTAGTATTATAGAAAGTAATAGAAATGATCTTGACAAAAATAGTTTGATTGAATATTTGAATAATTCTGAAATAAATATTGAAAGTTTTATTGGTAATATTAACATTTGTTTAAAAAAATTTGAAATTGATTCAGATGAAGAATTTATTGATTGTGATTATCCAACATTTTGTAAAATACTTAAAGATACTGTTGAATTTGATTCTAATGAAAAATATGGTAAATTGCAAAGCACAATAAATTTTTTAACATTTGATATCGAAGATATGTCTGAAAATTTTATAGGAAATTTAAATTCTGAATTACTTAAAGATGAGGAGACTCTACACTATGGTTCTATTTCTTTAATTACAGAAAATGAATTTGATACGATAAGTAATGAAAATTTTAATGAAAAGAAAAGACAACAATTACTGAAAAACACTGTTGATTTAAGTCATTTGTCTAATAAAATGAAAAAGATTATTGAAAGTTTAATAGTAAAAAATAGTGATATTTGTTGGTTAGAGGGCGAAAAATTTGATATTTGTAATATTGAAGAAAATGCAATTAATTTAACAGATGAAAAACCAGTTTATGTTAAACAATTTCTGTTAGAATATAATTTAAAACAAATCGCTATAGCTGAAACTAAAAAATTAATATTAAATGATTTAGTAAGATCATCTACTAACGTATTTAATGCACCTGCTTTTGTTGTTCCTAAAAAAGGTCTAACTAAAGATGGTAAAAAAAATGGAGATTAGTAATTGATTATAGAAAATTAAATGCTAAAACTATTTCAGATCCTTATCTTTTACCAAATATTACTGAAATTTTTGATAGTATAGGTAAAAATAAGTATTTTACTACATTTGATATGATATCAGGTATTCATCAGGTAAGAATGAAAGAATTAGACATTCATAAGATAGCTTTTAGTGTACATCCCCTAGGGAGATTTGAATTTAAGGTACTTCCTTTTGGTTTAGTTAATAGTCCTAGGGTTTTTCAGAGAATTCTAAATTCGGTACTTGGTGATTTATTAGAAAAAGGTTTTTGTTTTGTTTACATTGACGATATCATTATTTTAGCGAATTCGATTGAGGAACATAATGAACGGTTTAATTTGGTTGCTGAAAAACTAAGGGAAGCAGGGTTGAAATTAGAAACGAGTAAATGTTAGTTTTTTCAAAAGAAAGTAGAATTTTTAGGGCATTTAATAAGTGAAAATGGTATTAGGACTGACCTGAAAATGTTGAAGCTATAAATAAATTTCCTATGCCTAAAACGGTAAAAAATATTCGAGAATTTCTAGGTTTGACAGGCTATTATAGGCGATTTATTGATAATTTTGCGGATATAGCAAAACCAATAATTCAACTTTTAAAAAAAGAGGAAAAATTTTGAATGAGGTCAGACAAAAAGCTTTTGATGAATTAAAAAAAGCATTAACTTCAGCGCCGGTTTTACAATTTCCGGATATGAGCAAACCTTTTATTATCACAGCTGATTCGTCAGGCTATGCGTTAGGATGTGTCCTTTCTCAAGGAAAGATTGGGGAAGATAAGCCAATTGCTTTTGCTTCGAGAGTTTTGAAAGCGGCAGAGAAAAATTATCATACTTATGAAAGAGAAGCTTTAGCAATTATGTTTGCAGTACAAAAATTTAGAAATTATATTTATGGAAATAAATTTTACATAATTACAGATCATAAACCATTGTTGTCATTTAAATCTGCAGATAAAAAATCGCGAGTTCAAAGGTGGTGTTTAAAATTATTGGATTATGATTATGAAATTATTTATAAACCGGGTAAAGTCAACACTAATGCAGATGCTTTGTCCAGAAATCCTATAGAAAACAGTCAAATAAATGTTATTACAAGAGCTCAAAAAGCAAAAGAGGTAGAAAAATTAGATGGTAAAGAAAATTTGACTAATGATATGAAAATTAAAAAATTAAATGAAGATCGTATTAAACAAAAAGCAAAGCAATTTAACAAACGAAAGAAGGATAGAAATACAATATTCAAAAATAGAGAAAAAGTAGAGCGAAATGAAAATAAATCTGAAAATATTGTATTTACAAAAAAATCTATTGAATTTAGAAAAGATAATTTAGTTCATTTTATTGATAAGAATAAACAGTCATTAGATAGAAATACAAGTAAATTAATAGATAAATTTAATGTTACTTTTAAGGGAATTTTGAATGAAATTGAAATCATAAATTTAAATGAAAATAAAATATTTGTATTATGTATACATGTGGGTCAATCTGCAATAACTCTTAAGAATAATATCTATGATATTTTTAGTTCATTAAAACAAATTATGTTAGATAAACAACTATATAGTTTCAGCATTTCTAAAGATTTGCAAATAGTTAATTTAAATTGGGCAGATATTGAAGAGATTTTATTTGAAGTTTTTAAAGATAGTATGATTAGGATAATTATTTATTTAAATTATATAGAATATGTTGATTTAGATAATAGAGATAAAATATTTCAAGAAAATCACTCTAGTGATATGGGAGGTCATTCAGGTGTAAATAGAAGATATAATAGGATAAGGAGTAAATTTTTCTGGGAAAATTTAAAAGCTGATATTGAAAATAGAATAAAAAATTGTGAAGATTGTCAAAGAAATAAGTTGAAAAGAGTAAAAACTAGGCAACCAATGGTGATTACAGACACACCAAGTAAAACTTTTGACAAGGTTGCAATGGATATAGTTGGTCCTCTAAATATAACTAAAAATTGTAATAAATATATTTTAACTATTCAAGATTTACTTTCTAAATATTTAGTGGTAGTTCCGTTACAAGATAAAACAGCAGAAACTGTTGCGGATGCATGTATTAAAAGATTTATTTGCATTTTTAGTTCTCCTAAAATAGTTTTAACTGATAGGGGTGCTAATTTTACTAGTAAACTTTTGAAAGCAGTAGCGAAACGATTTAAATTTTCTAAAATCGAAACAACTGCATTTTCGCCTCAATCCAATGGTTCATTGGAAAGAGCTCACCATCCCTTGTGCGAGTACTTGAAGAATTTCTCTACAAAAAAAATTATGTGGGATAATTTATTGGAATTGGCGCATTATAATACGAGTGTCCATAGTTCACATAAATTTACACCGTATGAGATAGTATTTGCTTATCCACCTCGTTTACCTTCAAGTGAACCTTTAAAAGTTTTTGAACGTATTTCATCGTTCAACGATTATTTATCGAATTTAATTATAAATATGAAGGATATTGCGGATTTGGCAAGAGAATATTTGATATTTTCAAAAGAAAAATCAAAAAAATACTATGATAGACATATAAACCCAGTAACGTTTGAAAAAGGTGATCAAGTTTGCCTTATAAAAGAACCTAAACCAGGAAAACTGGAAAAAAATCAAAATGTTGGTCCTTTTGAAATTATGGATGTTTTGACTAATAATAATATTATAATAAATAAAAATGGAAAAGCAAATACAGTTCATGCGAATAAATTAATAATGCATAAGAATATTAAAAAAAGAAGAAGAAGAGATTAAAAAGAAGAAAAGATTAAAAAAAGAAGATAAAAAAAGAAGAAAAATTGATATATTTTTATCTGTTTAAGGAGGAAAATGATGCTGATCTATTATATTATCTTCACACTATGTTTCAAATTAAATAATGTAGGATATGATTGTGGTTCCTTTTCACCTAATATAACAACATATTCATTGCTGGATTCCGGAGAATGTGATTTTCAAGACGAGCAAGTAAATTCTACTAATGTTGCTATAGAACTAATACAAGTAGCAGATTTTCGATTAGTTTCAATTATACAATGTAAAATTGAAATTGATCGAACAGTTTTTGAATGCGGAATATTTGGTCATTTAATACCTACGGAAAATTTAGAACAACAATATATTAAAGAAATAAGTCATGAACAATGTAAATCTATTCATGAGACAGGGATTTTTAAGTATGATAGTAGTATGTAAACCGTTATGGGGAGTCAAAACAAATGACGTCACTCCTCCATAACGGTCTACCTTATCTTGTAACCCGACACCCCCTGGCGCCACCTGTAACCCGACACCACCGCCACCTTATCATGTAATTCGACACCCCTATGACACCGTCTTATCTTATCAGGTAATTAAGATAATTTTAATTGCTTGTTTATATAAACAAACAATAAACAACCCATTATGATAATTTTTAACCTTATCTTGTAACCCGACACCCCTGGCGCCACCTGTAACCGATACCACCCTTTTGACGGCATCTTACCAGTAATTAAGATATCTTATCATGTAAACAACCCATTATGACAATTTTAATGATATAAACAAAGATAAAATAACGATTACGATGTATTTTATTTACGTAAACAAAACAGGATACAATATATCTTATCTTATTAGGTAATTAAGATATCCCAAAGATAAAATAACGATTACGATGTATTTGATTTACGTAAACAAAACAGGATACAATATATCTTATCTTATTAGGTAATTAAGATATCCTTATCGTGTAAACATAGGTTACAATGTATTAATCTCTATAACGAAGGTATAAATAATGACATGAAATGCGTAACCCTACATTCAAGCATTTTGACACATGTGACTCATCACTGGAATTGCGTAACCTTGTATGCAAGCGTTTTGACACATGTGCCGGCGGCCATTTTGACGTAAGCGTGAGTAGCCATTTTAAAGAAGTGGCAAAATTTTTTATTTTTATTCATAATTATTGTACGCTTGATATTTCGAGTCCTTTGTTGAATCGTTGCGGGGTCGAAACGATTTATATCCTTGCTGTTTAGGGTAACCTCCTATATTTGGTGAGTATTGTGGAAGGTGTAAGCCGGAGCTAGGCCGATACTCTACCTCCTTCCTCTCTTTAGTTTTGGCTTTTTTGTCCTTGTCCATGATGTTGATAATACGATAGTCCACGATACAATGAAAGACTGCTTGCAGTCATAGGATATTTATATGGTTTTAAGGTAAGGTTAGAATGACATAACAAGAACTGAACATTAATTTTTCTGGTTTATTACAAGAAATAAAGCATTTGTACAAGCGTAGTGACAGAAAATAATCTACAGAATATCTATGATTTGATTACAGCAATGTAAATATCCTTATATATTTCAAACAAATGAATAGCAGAAATTTCAGATAAAACTATGTTGAAGCATTTGTCTTCAACACTGTCTTTATACTTTTCTGAAGTTGTTATTTTAATATTGTCGTAGTACAGAGTGTAATATTGTTGAAACGCTTCATACGTCTTTAACATAGTAGACTTTGAATTTTCAATACCGTCAACTTTTATACATTCAATTACGGTTTGCTTAATAATATCAACAATATCTTTTACCTCGCCAGCGTATTCTTCAAGTTTTTTGAGACGCTCGTCAATGCACTGTGAAACTAGTTTCAATCCATCAAAGGTGACTTTCTGTATGCAGATAGATGGTTGAATGTGTGATGTTTTTTGTTTCTTGGCCCGTGGAGGTTGATGACGAACATCGTCCATACTAGCAACAGCTGTAGCCCCAGAAGCAGCAGCGGCAAGATCACTAGATGGAGTAGAGGTAGTACTGTACACAACGTCATCATTTTCCTCGTCGAATAAGAAATTTGGAAAAAGAGGTGTTCCAGAAGGTCTTTCTTCGATCAATATGGATTTTGTATTGTATGATGTTGTAAACATCAGATCGTGATTCTCCATGTACACCTTGGTTGGACGTCCGTACTCACTTTGGAATCTGTATCCATCTTGGAAATAGGTGTTTATAAGATCAAAGTAATTTTTAAACACCTTCCAATTGGCCACATCGAATTTGATGGATTTGAAGGATGCAGCAGCCGTAGAGAGCTTCACCACAGGTCGGAAGTTACCCTGATGATACTCTAATCCAACGGAGACCTTTTTCGAGTTTGACTTGTTTATGGCGTACGTTGTAGACAGCAACAAGTTTGGCAGAATATTCTGCAAACGGACTGGAACAATCGCACTTGGTTGAACCATGGTTGCAGCAGCAGCAGCAGCAGACATTTTCACAATATAAAGATACAGACAAGAAACGTTCTTCGTAGCTTACTCGAGCCAACTGACGACTGCACCTCAGTCGTGCAAATCTTTTATACTCAGCCCGAACAAAAGACCCCACTACTTTAAAATACAGGAAGGAGTAGCAGTGGGAGAAATTTCTCCTCGTGTATTCTCAGAAATACATAAGCGATAACAGCTTATGGCAACCGTCAAAAGCTAAGGTTACATGTCTGCAATTTTAAGAACAACGGGTGACACCTAATATGAATATCAATTTTAAGAACAACGAGTGACACTTGATATCACTATGTATTCTTGGAAAGTATTAAAGAGACGTGATGCAACAGGAAAAGAAATATATTATATTACAAAATAATGCGGTGATATAATATTATAACCGTCAATAAATTCCTACACGTGTATCGTATTCGTTGCGTCCACTGATGACAAAGAAGTCCGATTATTTTTCTCCGAGAACGGACTGCTTATCAGTAATAAGTTTATAGGATATTATGTGAAACAGGATGGAGGGTAAAAGTAAGGTTCTATAAATGAATATAGTTTAAATTGAGAAATATTACATTTTATTCATAAAATTGACAATTAATAATTAATACGTATTCGTGTAGTACATGATTGATTACAAAATCCAGAACCGAGAGAGGCTTCGCTACCGAATCTCTTAACATTTTTTGAGCATAAATTTTTTCTTCGTAAAAGTTTTTTATAATAAATCGCAGCTAGTGCATCATTTTTACGGGAATCTTGTGAAAACTTATGACAAAACGCACGTAAGTTAGGTAAACTAACCATATGATAAAGAAACATAACGCAATACTGACCACACACTTGCGAATCGAAACTTTGTAATTTTTTTCTATTCCACTGATATCTTTTACAATTTCTTTTGAGTCTGTTAATATGATGTTGGGACATTGGTGGTAATCCATAACTGTCAAAATATGTTCCGTATCCATTTTGGTCTATAAAAATAGCTATCCAGTGAGTTCCTCTTTTTGTGTGGTCGTCTGTATTTACAATGATGGCTGTGGGATGCTCCATAACATTTGGTATTCTATCTGCAGCGTATACTCCAATCGTCCTGGTAGCTAATGGCTCAAGAGCTCGCATCAATTGTTGAGTATTCATTTTGTTTTTATTTAACATCCATCTACCTCGTCTTCAGCATCATCATCATCATCGTCGTCGTTTTCAGAAAAGTGCGTAGCAAAGATAGATGAGGAACTGGGTCTTCGTGCGTGCAGCTTGGAGTACAATGTGTCACTAAATTTTTGCGCTGAAGTAGCCTTTATATCTACTGCTATAAGGTGTAACCACTTGCGTAGCAAATATGCGTGATTAAGAGCACAACATCGGTTGACATGTAAGCCTTGAATAATGTGGTTTAAGCACATAAAGTGGTTTGGATATGTCTTTTTCAGATTTTCGAATGTTGGAGCGTACATATCTTCAAGATTCACAACTTCGCGGCACATGACACTTTCCAGAAATCGCCAATTGTCGTAACCACGTGTAAAAATACGTATAGCCACTTTTGCTACTTGTTGTAAATTAAAATTCAAACTTTCGATGGAAGTATCGCCCTCGTGCCACCGAATTCCATGATACTGATTCGAAATGTATTCGTTGGATCTTTTAATACCAAGCGGTAGTTCTTCAAATTTATGGGGTTCCTTAATAATCCAGTGATCGACAACTCTATGTTTTAATCCTAGTACAGCCACTTCTTTAGGAACAAAACGATTCTTAATGTCTCTTAAGCCCTGAATGTTAATAACGTAATCCATGGTGAACGTGTAAGAAGAAACAGTACTGTCCTGCTCAGTTTCTCAAAGAACACTGAAACGAAAATTGAAAGAGTTTACCAACAATATCATAGAGGCGCTGTTGCTGTCTTTCCCCCACCATTATATCTCCAACCACATCTATCATGTCGGAATTAAGCATTAAAATCTGTTATGATTTGTCGACTTGCATCTATCTCCAAGACATTATCGTATTCCGCGTAAAGTATACAATTGATTGTTGTTGTCAGAGCTCTTTCAAATTTTATCTCTATACGAACACTGCCGTGCTTGATTAGATTCCAATGAAATGGTGAATTTGCTGATAAATCAGGTGTTAGATCGAAAGCAAAAAGTGTAAAACCATCGGGGTAAGCACCTCGACTGACAACTAATGATTCATTTAGAAAATGATTTCCAGTCCCAGAGAATAATGTATGAAAACAGTCGACATATTCTCGGTTGTCACCAGTAAAGCGAGGCTGCAACGGTTTACTCGGGATCTGCACTCCATCTACGTAAAGCGAAAGATAGTTTATATTAAAATGTTGGAAATTAAACGGGTTGAGTTTTCTATTTCCATTGAACGCTCTGTTATCCACAAATCCTAAAATTATTCTTTTCGGTATTTGACCTAGAATGACGTTGTCCAGTGTATCGCCGAGAATACCGCTATGCATTGTAAATGCTTTCACTTCTACTCGATTAATTGGATATTTTGCAGTAGCTTTTGTGAGCGTGTTTGCGTGGGCTAACATAACTCCAGGACTTACTTTAACGCGACGTACAATAAGTGAGGCTTCCTTAATATGAACACTGAATTTTCCATCGTCCGAGTTATCCATTAAACAGAAAGAATCTTTACTTCTGACCAATCTCAAGCGTAATTCAACGCCGTTTAGCAGAAATTTATTTTGATTAAAAACATCGCAATGCAAATGACCTAGTAGGTCTACAGTTTTATTACGTTCTGTAAAAAACAGACGATAATTTAAGCCCTGATTCACATTTGGATCCGTTGCAGCAGTATTGGCTGGCGATTCGAATTTTCCAGGAGTGTCTATAAACCAAAGTCCACTCGTGAGATGCGAATCCATCGAATCTTTCGAATAATTTAGTAATATCTCAATGTATGCTCGATACGGATATGTATTGTTTGGCGGTGAAACCAATTTTTGATTAAAGAATACGTCTATCTGATTGAAGAGTGAGTGTATTGTATTATTTACAGCGGCCGCCTTTGCATATTCTACAGCTGCTTCCTGGTTTGGAATGGCGACCTTTGACAATATCTGCATACGAATACTTATCATCGTATGTGCAAGATCGAGATAGTCGTTACCACCGGGGACGACAAACTCCAGTGGTCCATCGTCTGTCAACGATGACACTGGTTTATAATGAATGAACTGCGAGCTTTCCACCGAGGTCTGCGTAGGCGGCAACGTAAATAAATCTAATTCTGATTTCATGCATTCGCATGAATTAGTGTGTAGAAAATCCATATTGATTATGTAGTTCCAAAAATGTCGGCAACAGTACGTGATTTTCGCTTCTGACTTGTTGTTGTTTTTCTTCTTCTTCTTCTCCTCACTTTATTAACGCCAGACTTCTTTGTCTTCCTCCTACACTTGATGTTCTTCTTCTTCTTCTTCTTGACACGACCACTTTTTATGCTGATGAGCACAGTTGAACTGTTCTTGGACGATTGCCGCTTTCGCTTCTTCCCACGCTTCTTATATCCTGAACCCTTCATCATTTCGGCAATTTTATTAGCGGCTTTATGCTTGAGTTTTTGACCAGACTCGCGCACTCGCATATTAACTGCTTCTTTAAAGTTTACTCCATGATTTCCCACATCATCCAATACATTTATACCTGCTCTTATTGCTTCTTTACCCATGGCTTTAGCACCACTTGTAAGATAAGGCAGGACTTTTCGAAATAATCCACTCAAAAAGTTTCCTATTCCTCCGTGTCCTCGCTGATAATTAGATCCTACGTACACACGACGTACTCCGCCTCCACCAATTTGATCGGCGTAGTAATCAGTGTAATAAGCCATTTTTAACGTGTAGGTTTGAAATGAAGTGTCACAGTCAACGTCCCGTACTCGAATGGTATATGTTTACCATTTTGATCTCTTATATCTATTATTATATTTTGAAATGTATTATTTAGCACAGGTATGTAATTTCCAGGTGAAAATTGTTTCACCATAGTTGCACCAAATTTATAGGCTGAATAATCGAGCGTTACTATACGTAAAAGGGATGCTTGTACGTCTCCAATAGTGTACGGAATACAAATATCCGAGTAGACAAAAAATTGGTCGGTTATAGCTCTCGCCAAGCATCCGGGTCTATTTCCAACAACAACACTTGTATTTTTCGTTTCATCCAGAGGAATGAGGGGTATAATGTCATGCTTTACAAATTCATCATTCTCGAAACCAAAGACACGTGTGATTGTTTTGCTAAAATTGAAATAATGTATCTCTGAGCACTCGCAGCTTTTTCGTAACTTGTAGTGTCCTCTTTTTTCAGCGGCTAACTCAATCTGAAGATGAGAATCAGGTATACTATTTATAGCGTCGGTAAGATCTGCAAGACTATTGTAAACACCCGGTGGAAAGGTGTAGTCGGTGAATAAAAAATCTGGCAAGTCTGTCAAATATCGTGGTGCACTTCTCTTTCTTTTATGTGTTATTGGCTGTTTTGTATCTGCATACATTGGATATTTTTTATCACTACCTTTAGCAAATTTTATAGTACAATCGTCTTTTTGAATGTGTACCATCGTGCATGGTATGTGAATTTCCGTTAGAGCTACAGACCAGTTGCCGTGCAGTCGAATTTCGTGTGACAACTGTGTATTGAAACATGTCGTAGTATTATCCGGAAAATATTTCATACTACTGTTGCTCGGTAACACCAGATAGAATTCTTCTTCAGCCATGCTTAAAGAGTTGTGATATCACTAGCTTTTACCCATGAATTGAATTTATCAGGATAACCGAGCCACTTTACGAAAAGTTGTTTTTTAGCACCTCGTCCTCTGCTCTTGATTACGCGTTCCACTTTGAATTCCTTATTCTGCGCAACACGTTCGTCACCGACTCGCACTAATTCTTCAGGATAGAAAAATCCATCGATTACTTCACCCTCTAAATCGCACAGTTCGTACGTGTAGAGATTTTGTCGATGAGAAATACGTGAAACTTTGAAGATCTCCTCGCTGTAGTTCTTCTCGTAACCTTTGTCGAAGGTGCCTTTCGTTCGACTGATACGTACGTGATCGCCGACCTTGTATATATTTGCTCTAGGTTTTTTCCGCTGACTGAGTGCTCTCTTTTGTAAATTTTTTCTAGCCACAGCTGCATTACCAATGTTCACCGTTGCCGGAACCATTTTAATACCGCTGTGTCTCGTGTGATTGTAGGCATATACGATATTCTGAATAATATCGATATACCTGTGTGTATTTTTATGAGTAAAATATCTATACATGCGTTCCTTGAGTGTGCGGTTTAGACGCTCTACAACGGCTGCTTTAACATCGGGATTACGAGCAACTCGAAAATTTATATCACGTTGTTTCAAGTAATTTTGGAAATCTGATCCAACAAACTCTTTACCACGGTCTGTCTGTACGAGAACAGGACGACGACCATCGGCTCTTTTCAACACCTTATCAAATCCGGCTACGACACTATTAACGCTTTTGTCGCGTAGAGGCTCGACCCATGCGTATTTACTGAGAATATCTATTATCACTAGTAAATATGCAAAATTATCATTGTACGTTTTGAGCGATTGCATGTCACATAAATCCATCTCCCAGCAATCATCGACGTTGGTAACGTTGTACATTAATCTAGGGAATTTTCGTCTATCAGATCTGTGTAGAGTGTAAGCATCTTAATTGCTCAGCCACTTTTTAATGTCATAGCTCTTCTTCTTGGCATTAACGCGAAGTAGATTACGTGCACTTGCGTATCCAGCCTCATGCTCGGGGTTAAAGTACTGATTTTCATAAACCATATTCAAATATTGAACGTCAACCACTTGTCTTCAGCTGATTTTCTTGTAGCATATTTTTGTTTCTTGTTTAAACGTGCACTGTAACGTCTCTGTGAAGCGGCAAGCCTGGCACCTTGCTCCAAGGTGTCAACACTAATGACACTGTCCCGCTTATTTGAAGGAATTTTATTTAATACACGCTTAAAATTTTCACTGATTTTCAATACTGTAGGATTATTAATGAATTTAGACGGAGTATCGGACGTTGCTATAAAATTAGCAAGTTGAAATCTTCCAACAGGTTCTTCACGTGGTTTGCTCTGCACGACATCCTCAAGCAGTTCTATGATGTTTGACTGTGGTATGATTTTGTTGTCAATACTGACAGTGCCTGAATTGTCCCATTTAATACGATGCGACACTGCCGCTGATCTCCAATATTGAAGTAGTAAACGTGCTTTTCTCACAAGTCCTTTGGAAATACCGGTGAGAATCGCTTCATCCGACAAGGGACTGAGTGTATCCTCAATTTCGTGGTCTGCGTCGACTGCATTAGCATCTGCTAACAGCTCCTGACGCTCTAAAGTTTTAAAGTGTAGATATCGTCTTAAAATTTGTAAATATTTTTGACACTTTTCTCGTTCATCCGTGATACTTTTCGAAAAGAGTACATCGTGCATCTGTGCATCAAGCCGTGATAAATTGTCACCTTGCGTCTGCACAGTTTGCTCTAAAGCATTACTAGTCATTGTCGATGCCACTTCTTCTTCTTCCACGCCTTTCTGCTTAACAGCTCTATCGTAGGTTTCCTCTGGTACAATAATCATTTTACGTGCATGTTCCATTTTTTTTTTTTTTTAATTGGTAGAGGTACCAAATATTTTCGACACCAGTGCACCGATTATAGGTGCAAGCAACATGGGTAAAAAAGCACCACCGTCTTGAATAATGGCACGTTTCTTCTTTTTCCACTCTGATTTACTAGTTCTACCCTTATTTAATAATTTTCGCAAAATCTTTTTATGCTTTTTCAATTTTGATTTATGAGAATTTTTTATTTTTACGACACCTTGCAATACGTTTAATGCGCACTCGCATATACTTTTTATGAGTTTTTTGTCGGCCGATCGTAACAACGCAATTCGTTGCTGACTGTCAGCGTGACAAAGAGCATACAATACGGCTATACACTTTTTAGTAAAATGTTTTGGTAGACATCCACAAGATGTACCTTGCCTTTCATCATCATCACCAGCAGCAGCAGCAGCAGCAGCAGCAGCCGCAGCAGCAGTACTAGCGTTAACACCAGCTCCACGCTGTGGTTTACATTTCCTTCTTCTTCTTCTTCTTACTCGTTCACGTCTATGCGATGCTTTCACCGCCATAGTTGTGCTCATACTGACATGATGTCTACAAAGCAGTCTATTTTTAACGGTTTTTCTTTTTCGGCACGTATGCGTAACGTAGCTTATCGTCGGGAAAAACACAAGTTCGAAAACGAAATTCTTCCTCCGTTGATTGCTTCAAATCTAGCAAGAGATAACCATGCGGAATCGCGGTGCTATCGAGATATGCTTCTTGCAAAAATTTAGGATCCTCGGGATAGACTTGACGTGCGAGATATTGAATTTGCGAACGATCGCGGGGATTTTTAAAAATTACGAGATAATTAGCATTCAGCGAGATGTCGCGTTGACCGGAACCTTTGTGAAAAAGATTCTGCGTAATAAAAATTACACTTAAATTTTTGTGATGACTACCCTTTGTGAAGAGATCGAGAATCACGTTGTTTGAAGATTCTCTCATTAAATCGTCGATAATTAATAATTTTTTCTTCTGGTTGTCTCGAGAGTAGTCCGTAGCTTGAGGTAAACCCTCGTGAAATTCAACAATCTTCTTTCCACTACTACTACTATCGCAACCTCCTGGTACAAAGTCTGTCGCGTATGTGTCTTGCCATTCAGCGTAATAGAGTAATATTCGATCAAACCCCACATTACACATCTGAGGCAGATGGTGGAGAAAACGTTTGACAAACACAGTCTTTCCGCAACCTGTAGGTCCGCTGACGATGCACGTAAATGGATGCTTGAAGCGTGTATCCATTTCTCCTCTTTTTTTTATGCACTGTAAAACATGACGATACTAGCAACAATTAGCGTAAATTTGACAGCACACGGGCGGCGGCGGCGGCGGCGGCGGCGCGGCGCGGCGCGGCACACGTTGAATAAGCTTATGCGACGTGTGCTGAAAAATCAGCTGATTGCCGCTGTTCAAGCTAATTAATGCTGGAGCAGCTGTATGGACGCTGCACACGTAAAATAAGCTTATGTAACGTGTGCTGAAAAAGCAGCTTATTACCGCTATTTAAGATCAGCTATATTGAAGAATAAGGTGATTTCAGCTGGTACCAACGTTCTGATCGATGCCAAAATACATACTGAGCGTAAGAGGGTATTTAAGGAGTTTATATATTTTAGAAAATAATTGAATGATGTACGATGTATTTATTTATTATAAAAATAGAAAATTATTGTACATTAGTTATCGTTCTTGTAGCCAAAAGGCAGAGACCTTCTCTTCGTCAGATAACGACGTTTTTTTAATACAACACAACAAGTTTTTGATTTGTTGCGCGTTACAACATCATGCATTTTAGTTCGTCCTATCGCTTTAAATTTCAATCTTATTTTATCACATTCATCATTTGTTTTCTCAGATTCTTCTTCATCATCGTTCGCAAAAGCCTCGTTAACTAAATTCTTTATACTCTCAAAATTAATATTTTGACCATTAGAAAAATTTAATGAAATTCCTTTCACCTTACAACATTCCGTTTTACCCTCCTTATTCGGAGTTATAGCCGTGTACGCATAAATCTTTGGCCCGCCAGAAACAAAAGTATCTATAAACGTATGCTCGCCGTAACCAGCGAGCTCGTCAGTCATGTCACCCAGTCTGGACCCGATAAATGGTCTGTACTCGTTAGGTACATTGTTGTGTGATACAAATATACAAGAATCTGTATCGTAATACAAAACACGCTTGCCCAAATTCTCCAGATGCTCATACAATTTTAGACGAGCTTGGGCGGTCGTGAAAGCAGCAATCACAACACTCGTATGTGGTGCAGGTGTCACAGCCTCATCTCTGTATTGCCAGTTGACATACAATATATCTTCGTTAATTGTTAACAAATCGTTAACCTCTCTTTCAGGACAGGTTAACAGTTTTAAGAGAGCCACGCGTGATTTTATTACCTCCGTTTGCTTCAAATTACTTCGCTGACCGAATTTACCCCTGAAAGAATTTAAACAGAGTTTAGCAACTGCGCGTAAACCCGAGTTCTTCTCAATATTGGCTCTATCCAAAAGTATACCCTCATCGCGTTGATATTCCTCAATGTAACGCGTTCTCGATTCATCGTCGGTGCACCACGAAGGCCAACCGCTGGCTTCTTGTTTAATTTTTAAAAAGGTATTTACATATTCAGCAAAAAGATCGCCACGACCGTCATTCTGATTATATCGCGTCATTTCATATTGCCAAATAATATAAATGTTTGTAACAATGTAACCGAGTTGAACAGCTTTTCGCAATTCATCAGCAACCCATGTACCGGTAAATTCGCGCATTTTTGGGTCTTCGTGATTGCACGCGCTTTGCTGCAGCTCCTCGCAACATGTGCGACAAAGTGCAAAAAGAAGACGACCGTGCATTTAATAGGTAACAGTGGTATGTACAAATCGCGCGGTGGTAAAACTGTGCATTTAACTAAACCCTCAACTTTAGCGAGGTTATTGTTATTACCGTTCGTTAATTTATGACTTTCGTTACCAATTAAAATTTGCGGATGACCTATCGGATACTGACCTCTTTTACATACATAGGGATAAAGAGAACATATATCTGTGTACTCGATTTTCTCATTGTCCCCAATAGTGTACTCGGTTACTATATTCTCGGTTCTACCACCGAAAAAAGCATCGCGTGGATTCAACGTTACACGACTCATAACAGGATGATGCGTTACCGTAGTTGTCTATTTCACGATTTCCCGCTTTAATACCATCAAATGTACATTCCCACATCTCTCTAACCTCGTATCCAAGAGCTTTAATTTTTTGAATTTTTTCGAAATGTGCTCTCGTACGTTTCATCCATAGTTCGACCGTAAGACATTTTTTTATCCCGCTTCTTAGGAAAACAAATAGGGCAACCATGAGTATAATAGCCTTGGTATTCGAAAACTATGCCTTTACCACCATTTTCATCTGGTATATAACCGTCTACGCGAAACCCTTCGGGTAACATGAATTCACGGGCTCTTCCGGCGTGTATGATTTCCCGACCAATCTCGCGCTTGCATTGCAACAACCACTGAATAGATTTTTGTGAATGCGTATCAGCGCGACGATATCCACCGGTAGGAATTATTCCTATCGTTTTTTCACGTAAAAAGTTTTTCCTATACACAACAGAACATGCTGAAGCTATCGTTGTTGCTTCTGTAAATGGAAAGTATTTCCGCATTTTATAAAAATTTGTCTGAAAGCCATGCATGCTAATCTTAAA